>CALSBZ010000622.1:744353-770081 GCA_943591055.1 Gobionotothen gibberifrons
TTAAGATTGACAAACATCATATGTGTAATTCGTGGCACAATTCAAACAGGATCGAAAGATGATCTTTCTCTCACCATTGACTTCAATACAAACTTTTTCCGAAATAAGGTCCCATGAGTCCCACCGGAAGGGGAGGGACTTCGCCTCTCTATAGGATTGCACTGAAGTGCTCCTTTACTGAGCTTGTTATTTACATAGAGATTAATTGATTAATTCGGTTGGGTACAAAGATCCAAACGTATCCGTTTCATTAAAGGAAATGTAGATCCTCCACTATATAATGATTTCATACACTCAGCGTGAATGTTAGACTTCCATTCCCCAAATGGCCAGAAACACAACTCTAAATAGAATGGAAGCTGATGTTGTTCTATTTCTGCTGAAAGACTCAAACTGTTTGTAAATTGACAAACTTTGGGCTGAGCTGTCCTTTTCATTGAGATGATACAGTACACAAAATGACCACATTGTCTTGTGAAGAAACATTGAATCATGATTGTTGTTAATTAGTGTTTATTGACTGGTCTCTGAGCTCCCCTCCTGACTGCTGTGTCCTCCAGGTGGGCTGTAACCCCAACGAGGATGTAGCCATCTTTGCTGTGGACTCCCTGAGGCAGCTCTCCATGAAGTTCTTGGAGAAAGGAGAGCTGGCCAACTTCCGCTTCCAGAAAGACTTCCTTCGGCCTTTTGAGCACATCATGAAGAAGAACAGGTAACAAACTGTAGTATGGTGGGATGGGATCCTGAGAGACTGACATTTCTGTGTACTAAAGTCACTTTGGCATACTTCTAATCTTAAAACACAGCGTCTGCACATCGATCGTGCTTTATGCTGCTTTATGATCATTCTACTAAGTCTGTTTATAATACCATTGTTTACTAGAGAACACAAATGTACATCCTCTCAATTTAGCCTCTTCAATTCCATTTGAAAGTGGAATGGATTCCTTATAATTATAGTGGAGTGTTGGTTTGATGTTCTCAGAGTATTGCTCTATATTAAGCCCCTCCCCTCCCCTCAGGTCCCCCACCATCAGAGACATGGTGATCAGGTGTGTGGCTCAGATGGTCAACTCGCAGGCGGCTAACATCCGTTCGGGATGGAAGAACATCTTCTCGGTGTTCCACCAGGCAGCCTCCGACCACGATGAGACCATCGTAGAGCTGGCCTTCCAGACCACTGGGCACATCGTCAGTGAGTACAACTGCGCAACAACTCCGTTTCTAATATGCAATAAGACTACAAAATGCGTCTATGATGTATTTTTGATCTTTCCAATCCAAACGAGAGATCTCTCTCTCGTCTGTGTGCGAGGGGGCGGGGCAGTTTACACACACGCGGCTGCTACATGCATCACACACACACACACACACACACACACACGCACGCACGCGTGCGCGGCTACATTCATGCATGCAACACACACACACACATGGCGGAGAGAACTAAGCGCTCCTAGGTGTGGTTCAACTTTACCAGTCTCGATGCTCGTTGCCAAAAGTGCAATAAGAATTTAGCATGTAAGGGCGTTAACACGAGCAATTTGTCCCGTAATGTTACACCACAACCTCAATCTTCCTCCAGAAGAACCGTTTGGCCTTTTGCAGCATACCTGTATGCCCCACCTGTGTTGCTCTGTAAATACTTGGACCGGATCGATAAGCGGTATCGATTAAAGTAGTAGTACCGTTAAAACCTTAATGATACCCATCCCTACAGATGAGACAGATGTTGTACTGCTGAAGCTTTAAAAACATATAATACAATTAATGACAGGAAGTATTTAAAGATGGGGTAGGTAATTCACTTCAGAAACACTTTTTGTTATATTCCATGGAATGCTCTTAACATCCCGATAGCAATGAATATTAAATGCTTTGACAATAAATACATACATATCATCAGTGGAAGCCGTGGCACTGTAAAAAGCACGACCAATCATCTGAGCCGGCCCGGCTAAAGTAACTGGATGGCCTACCTGCCTGTCAGCCTTCCATCTGTGCACAAACTTATCTCGTGCCCTCATTGGTCATGTGCGCGTCCATGTGTGAAGGTAGGGTTGTGTACTTTTAAATTCTAGCGCACTCGAGCTGGTTTCTCCATTCTTACCTACCCTACCTTTAACGTACGAAAGTGATTTTCTGGTCCAATCTCTTAGTCTGATATAAAGAGTTTTCTCTCATGTGTTTACGACTTAAGAAACGGGTTCATAAAAGGTTTTGCTTTGGATCTTTTGAAGTACATTAAAATAAGACTAACCTGTGGAAAAGCTGGTGAAAAAATCACACTTAATGTAGTGGTGCACTTCAGCCTTATGTGGCCATATACATATAATAACAAACATATCTTGCCAAAAAACAAGCACATTCCCTGAAAGTTAAATAACTGTCTTTCTCCTGGTATTTAACTTAAAGGATATAAAAGAGAAAACCTATTTAGATCACCAGAATGTTTTTTCTCACTTGCCTCTTAGAGCAGTGGTTCTCAACTGGTGGGTCGCGGACCCGTTTTGAGTGGGTCGCGGATGTGTGAGTGAAGAAAGAAAATTTGAAAGAAAAAAATTGGAATTCTTTTTATTTATTTTTGGGGGGAAAAAGTCAAACTTTTATTTTGAAGGCCCGATTTTCTAACGCTCTGCATGCAGTCGGCGTTGGACTGGAAGTACCGGAGACCATAAAACTTCTGTCACGTAGTGATCATCTTCTCAATAAAACATCTTTGCTGATGTTTTTTCGAGTCTTCTGGCCAATCAGAATCAAGATTGTCCCCACGGAGAATAACTTTGCGGTAGAACTCTTCTTTATACATCCATGGGTACAACTTCAGATACAAATGAACACATAATGAAATATGACCCCCGGTTTGATGATTGACAGGTCACAGAACAATGGGGGCTATGCCCTTACCCACAATTTAAAGTAAGTCACACAGACTATCTCCTCTTTACTCTTCTCGCAGCAAGATGTCAGAACAAAGTGAAAAACAAACAATGGCATAAAATATTATTAATATGTCGGGTAGTAATAGATGTATTTATTTTCTTCTCAGAGTGTACCAGAATGCATAGTTTATGTTAGTATTTCAAAAAATCTCCTGGGGGACAATCCCCCCAGACCCCCCTGCTGGGGTTGGGTTTTCAGCACGTGTGCCTTTTTATATAGTTCAGCTCTGATTCCATCATCTCATTAAACCTTTTTTAAAAGCATACTTTAGTTTAGTAGTAAGGGATATATGCACTGTACTTCACTTGAATTAATATTGTATGCTGAAAAGCGTATATATTACAGCACATTTTTTTGTTGAATATTTGAGTGCTTCAAAATGTTGGGTCGCGATGTATTGACCAAGTAAAAAGTGGGTCCCGAGGCCTGACCAGTTGAGAACCACTGTCTTAGAGCTTCCGCAAAGATCTCCTTAACCAAGCGACTAATTGTTGTCTTCTTCTCTTCCTCTCCTGCCTCAGTGAACACCTTCCAGCAGCACTTTGCAGCAGCTATTGATTCGTTCCAGGATGCAGTGAAGTGCCTGTCAGAGTTTGTGTGTAACGCAGCGTTCCCTGACACCAGCATGGAGGCGATCAGACTCATCCGACACTGCGCCAAATACGTGTCAGAAAGGCCACAGGTGGGAACAATGAGATTAATAACGCCAATTGTGTGACAAGATAACGGCACCTAATTCATTAGTGAATAGCACTGTTTTGATGTAACATTCCACCTGATGTGTCCCTGCAGGCGCTGAGGGAATACACCAGCGACGACATGAATGTTGCCCCCGGCGATCGGGTGTGGGTGCGTGGCTGGTTCCCCATCCTGTTTGAGCTCTCCTGTATCATCAACCGCTGCCAGCTAGATGTCCGGACCAGGTCAATAAAAACAGCTCATTCATTTCAACGTGGGGACTGGTTTACAGGGATATGTTCTCTCCCTCTCATCCCTAGGACTTTACCTGCCCAGTTTAAATGATCATGTGTGTTATGACCTTATTAACAATGTTCAAATAAGCAGCGAGGACCAATACAATTAAAGTGTCACTAGTCAGTTATCTTATCTTATTCTATCCAATACAACTTTTGACCAAAAAGCATTGAAAGTGGTTTAATAATTCTAAATCATTGAAGATAAAATAAAAACAAAAACAAATGGAAAATCCTCTGCCTGGGGAAAAAAAGTGAATTCTGAAGCCTGAGCTTACCTATGTAACATAATAAGGCATTCACCTATCCAAAATCCCTGAACTGTTACACAACTCTTTTCCTCCTCAACCTTCCTTTTCAAACATATTACAACCCTTGGATTCAGTCAGAAAGTGTTATTTTATTGCTATAAACATTCATTGCAGAGTTTACTAGGTCTATCATTCTTAGGCCATATGATAAACAAATCAAATAAAGGCTTGGTTGTTTGAATATGATCAGGTTTATTGACTATTACTCAGCTTTTTTTGCACTTGGAAGATCAAACGAGTGGTAGTTTTAAAGTGCAAGACCGTTTGTAAAGTGTTTAAGTATGGGTGAGCAGCATTGATTAAATATTGATTGATCCAGGATGTCCTGAGTCTGTGAAGCAGCTTGACTGATGAGTGAGCCATTTGTCTTTGTCTCTGACAGAGGTCTCACGGTCATGTTCGAGATCATGAAGAGCTACGGCCTCACCTTCGAGAAGCACTGGTGGCACGACCTCTTCAGAATCGTCTTCCGCATCTTTGACAACATGAAGCTCCCTGAGCAGCAGACAGAGGTCAGAGGTCACTCGCAGCAAGACCCCTGGTTGTTTTGACAAGCTCCTTAAGGACTCTGTGGTTTTACAAGGCAAAACACAATGTGAAGAAGGGATTTTTTGTTGTAAAGATCTGCTTTTGTTTGTCTCCTGCAGAAAACCGAGTGGATGACAACGACCTGTAACCACGCTCTGTATGCCATCTGTGACGTGTTCACCCAGTTTTATGAGCCTCTCAGTGAAATCCTGCTGGCTGACATTTTCACACAGCTGCAGTGGTGTGTCAGGCAAGGTGGGTGTTCAAAACATGTCCACAGAACACTCACCTGTCCATAGGACAGAGATAACACCTACTATGCTTTGCCAGGTTTTACAAACTAGGGCTGTAGAAATGTTATGTTGTTAAACTTCCATTTTATCCATTTACTTTTTTTTGTGTATACAATTTAAAAAAAAATATATATATATATATTTTTTTTTTAGATCTATTTATTAATATTCTTTTAACTTTTGTATTACTTAGATTTTTATTACCAATGGTATTTTTATTGTATTCAATTATTCTTTTAATATTTCCTCTTTTTTATTCAATCTATTTATTATTATTAATTTATTTAAAAAGTGTTTTACCTTATATATATTGTAATTATTTCTCTATCTTAACATGAATAGAGGTATCAGCCTTTGAACACATTTCGAAACAAAACAGCTAGTTGTAGTAAGATGCTATACTAACATTATTGGGATAGAGAGGGGGTCTGAAAATACGTTTCACTTTTAAACATCAATATCATTGAGTTGCTACAATTTGTTTCACCAAAAATAAAACACTATCTATATATTTTGTGGGGAAAATACTCAGTGAAGTTCCCAGTGTTTGTGTGAGTGGGGCTTTAAGCTCCTCCTCTCCTTCCTCTGCAGACAACGAGCAGCTGGCCCGGTCGGGGACCAACTGTCTGGAGAACCTGGTGATTCTGAACGGGGAGAAGTTCAGCCCCGAGGTGTGGCAGATCACATGCGCCTGTATGCTGGAGATCTTCCAGAACACCAGTCCACATGCGTGAGTCCTCAGTCACTTTTCTTCCAGACAATCTCATTACAAAAACTAAATCAGATATAACTCAATGTAACTAGTTCATTCAAGTAGTTGAAGGTTAGTGTGCCTCTGTGACAGGATGTTATCACCTGATTCTTGATCTGTCATTCTGTTTGCTTCCAGTTTGCTGTCATGGCGACCGGCTGGGCAGGATGAGGAAACTGCAGATGGCAAGCATTTAGTAAGGAAATAAACAAATACTTATATGCCTTAACAATAAATACAGGAGGTTCTACAGCAGCTCAGCAGATGCTTCATACTTGGTCTGAAATACTATTATATTCCGCAGTGAATCCAAAGTATGACCCTAACCTGTGAATATGGATCATTTGTATTTGTCTCCAGGACGCTGATTTTGACAGCGTGTCCCAGAGCAGCTACGACAGAGCTCTGTCTGAGAGGGGACACAGCCAGATGTCCAGCGACGACACCTGGAAGGGCAAGTCCAGTGCTAGTGAGTCACACACACTCATACACACAACACACTCAACCTCCACCTCAATCTATATTTGCAAAAAATGGAGATAAACAAAAAAATATATATCTAAAATGTATATCATTTGTTGCTTTGGAATGCCATTTCAATAATTGTTAAATGAATAGATATATACATTTGCCTTGAATGAATAACTGACTATTAAATACACCCTGAAATAAAATAAAAAGTAGTAAATGTGAATTTACTCAAACAAAAATACCTCAAATAATAAATGTGTATTTGCATAATACATTTTTCTTTTTTTTTATAATCTTCTTTATTTAAAATTCGAATGGAATTGCATTCTGCCAGTGTCAAATCTGACCACCATTGTCCCGTTTCGTCCCTCTTCAATGTCACTTTTACCCTTAAAAAGGTCAATCTTCACGCCACTTGTTCTTCTTTATTCTGCAGGAGTTTCGGACCAGAAGCTGTTTGCAGGGCTGCTCATTAAATGCGTGGTGCAGCTTGAACTCATCCAGACCATAGACAATATCGTATTTTTTCCGGCAACCAGCAAAAAGGAGGACGCAGAGAACATGGCTGCTGCACAGGTAAGATAAACCCCCTATTTATTTATCACATTTGTTTTATTTCTGTTTGAGGAATGAGTTACATTTTACAGCATGAAATGTCATATCAGTAATTCAAGTTGTCTCAAACTGTCCTCCCGTTAGCGTGATGCTCTGGAGGAGTCTGAGGCTGAGGGGGGGGAGGCGGGCTCAGAGCAGGGCATGTACCGTCACATGACCTCCGCTCACCTCTTCAAGCTGCTCGACTGTCTGCTGGAGTCGCACACCTTCGCCAAGGACTTCAACTCCAACAACGAGCAGAGGACAGCACTGTGGAGGGCAGGTAAACACAAGCACCTCCACCATGGCTCAGAAACAAGTGGGCGCTATGAGAGCATCTGTCTGTTGTGAGACTGCCTTTAATCCTGGTTCTAATGTTCTGTTTACAAAGGGTTCTAAGATTCAGTTCAAATGAAAAGTCTGCTTCACAAACGCTCAGAAAGAAAGTGTTATTGCCTGGATGGAACCTGAACATTTTTCATTATTGGATTACCTCAGCGCTGAGAGAATATTTTCTTTGTGTGAGGAGTATTCAGGCTGTTCCATAATGTCTACATTAGTAGGAATGTAATTGAACACTGAAAGTATCCTTAATGTCTTGACTCTAACTAGAAACCTTGTTGTCCCTTCCTCTGTTGTTCTTGAAGATGAAGAGATTACACATTCATAAGTGGAGACAGAAATATGTAATTTATCCCAAAGCAGTACAATGTGACAGCAAAGACGACACTGCAGAAGAAAAAAGGAAAAATACGATTAGAAGAGTAACTAATGAAATAAAGAGGCAATCACCAGTAAAGCCAAATCAAATAAGTAAACATCCATGGTAGACAAATAAGTAGCATCATTATAAAAAGTAAGCAGTAGCAGCAAGTAACAACATTAATGGATTGTATATAGCATACACCACAATCTCTCAAAGCACAGTCATCTGTCTCTATTGGAGACAGTAGGGTTACAGAAAGGACAAGAGAGGATTAAGAGGGGTATGAACAGAATGAAACCAGGGACATGCAAAGCCCTGCTGCTGCTGCTGTTTCTGTGTTTCTTCCCAATGACGGCGTCTCTCTGCGTCTCTCTGCGTCTCTCTGCCCTCAGGCTTTAAAGGGAAGTCCAAGCCCAACCTGTTGAAGCAGGAGACGAGCAGCCTGGCCTGCAGCCTGAGGATCCTGTTCAAGATGTACTCTGACCGTCAGCTGCAGGACTCGTGGCCTGACATCCAGACACGCCTGCTGCTGTGAGTGCCACAGGGTTTTGTTCACAATAAGAAAACAAACTGTTTTTTCTATTGCATGGTTGAACTTTCGATAAATAAGCACAAACTGTGTATCAGAGAAGTTTAGCCATGTTTGTTGCTCTGAGCTGAGTAAACTGTTTTGACACATGGCTCATACCTCATTATATATGTATGAAGTGTACTCTGTGTGTGTGTGTTCAGTCTGGTACAGATCACCTTGTGTTTTTCGCTGAGCAGCTGCACTTGACTCATGTATTACACTCATGTGGGCTGCTGATCATTAAATAACTGGTGTTGGTGCTTTAGTTTCAAGATGTGTAGCCTAGACCTGCTCTACTCGAATAACAATAGTATACAAAACCTAATATTTTGTTGATGATAATCCTGTGTATGTGTGTGTAGGGTGTGCAGTGAAGCTCTGGCGTACTTCATCAGTCTGACCTCAGAGAGCCACAGAGAGGCCTGGAACAGTCTGCTGATGCTGCTGCTCACCAGGACACTACGGCTGCCTGACGACAAGGCAGGGCCACACACACACACACACACACACACACACACACACACACACCTATACTTTCAGCTATATTTACTTAGGAGAGGCTGGATTTGGCTGTGCCCGGCGGTGATCCAACAGTTCCCCCAAGGGCCCCAACCGATAGGGGACTCTATGGTGCTATTGAGACCCCCGACGCCAAGATCAAAAGCTATATTATAGCAACCGGTCTATGTAGGCCTACCGGCCCATTCCCCAGAGACAAACATCAAGGAAACAGGTTTAATCCTCTTCTTAGTTCGCTGTGCCGTTGTCAGGCTGTGGTGGTCTGAGGCCAGGGCAGGCTGTTGTTGATAGCCTACATGTGCCCCAAAACAATATTTGCACCGGGTCCCCAAAGCAATATTTGCACCGGGGCCATTCACAACCTTGTTACGCCACTTATTTCACATCTCTTGGATGGTAAACACAGTTATGAGCTCTCACCTATGACTCATGCACACTCAATGTGACAGCTGACTCACTGATGAGTCACAGCAGCACATGACTCAGGGTTTCTTTCCCAAACTATTGCAGATTTGAGTTAAAAAACAACCCAGCATGCAACATAAAGCTGTAGGAAGTATTGGCGCCAGGCAGCCAGCTTTAGAGGAAAATGCTAACACCACACTAACCACTGCATCAACAAAAAATAAAACAGTATTGTTAAAGTGGACTGGATGGCACCAGCCTGTTAAAACAAATCTTTAAATTGTGTGTATTTGCCCAAATGCTATTTCGTAATTCCCTGGCCTCAGAAACACAACATTTGAACGCCCTGCTGTAAACTCTTTGGCCTCCGAGCTCCACCCACACAGAGCAGCCGCCCTTCCTTTCTCTGTCCTGGAAATATTTCCAAAGACACTGGCTACATCTTTGGCAAATACTTTTGTCGGCTGAGATTAAAAGTACAGTTCAGCCCAATCAAATACATATTTGCCCTCTTAGCTTATTGTTATTTATTTTTTCTTCTTTCATCTATTCACTAACTAAAATAAAAGTACTAAAAGACATAATTGAGATATATGAAATGGGACACCAAGATAAACTATCCAAAACTTTACAGACACTAAACATAAAGTATTTACCATATATATATATATATAAAATAACTCACACGTGTTGAATTGGAGAGAGTAATGTTTTATACCGAGGCATTTCCAAGCTAAAAAAACCACCTAAAACCAAAGGGGCCCTATTGTTCTTTTTGGGGTTTTCCTTTTCCTGTAATGTGTTTTTATATATTTTTAAGCATGTAAATGGTCTGCAAAGGTCTGGTAAATTCCCAAACTTCCTCCTGCGGGAGTTTCTCTCCCACACTCACATGAATACTACTGTGTAACATACGTTTACAGATATATTTAAGAAGTACAATACAAGACAAGCTCAAGTTTCATTTGTGGGCCGCATTCCATTATACTTTTTGAATTTGCTGAGAGCTGATCCAAAATGGCCCGTGGGCCGACTTTTTGGAACATTAAAGCATGGGACATGTCCCAGTAGAGACACAGAATACAAATATGAACCTGGGAATGAGCCTTATAGGGCCCCTTTAACCAAATAGCCATAAACAGATCTAGCACTATCCGCGAAATGGTCCAAAAACATTAATTTCATCATACTGGACTATGATTAAAATAGGTAAGATACAATAAACACAGATATATTAAAAAGGGAAAATAATTGTAAAGATGAAATGCATTTCAGAGTAAAGTAACTTGTTTGGCTATAGTGCTATTTATTATTAAGGGTGTTTAAGATAATCCACAGACCTTGATGTACGCAGTTTCATGTAGGAACTATTTTCTTTCTACAGAACAACACCTGTTAGCTTGTTAGCACAGGTCTGCTGTCTGAGTAGATGCAGGCCTCCTTCTGCATATTTGGTGTTGATAGTTGAGCAGAAAAGACAATTGTAAATATTTTTTTATCTGACTTTCTCCTTTTTCAGTTCAAGCCCCATGCTTCCTGCTACTACCCCCACCTGTGTGAGATGATGCAGTTCGACCTGATCCCCGAGCTGCGGGCCGTCCTCAGGCGCTTCTTCCTGCGCATCGGCTCCGTCTTCCACATCGCCGCTCCCGAGGGGGCCCGAATTCCCATATCCTAGAATGAGTGGGTGCAGGATCGGGTGGAGAAATCAATAGGACATTTGTAGGTTGACACAAAAGAGACTGGAACAGACCACAGAGGAGGAAGAGGAGGAAGACTGCAGCTTTTCTGTCTCTGTTCAGCCTCTCTACTGCACTCCGCTTGTAGGAAAGTCTTCACCCTGTCCTCCCCCGTCTTTTTCTCGGGGATGAACAGCACTGTGACCAGCGCTCTCTGCTGACCGTCATTCATCGTCCCCCTGACTCTCATCTCAATGACAAGAAGAACTGTAAACAGATAATTTATTGATATTGTACCCGATTTTGTTGGTTTGTTTTTCTGTTGTTTTTTTTTAACAAAAGAGGTCTTGACGCCGACGATACCATTGAATTCGATGAACCTTACATTTGCGATTTTTGGCCACCTGTGCCTGTTTGAAAACGATGACACCGTCAAGTGTCGCCCTTATTGTGAGTTTGGTGATCTAATGAAAATATGTTGTAATTTCTGAACCCTCATGTGTCGATGCTCATCCCAAAGCATTGTTTGTCACTTTAATGTTTGTGTTCCTGTTATTCGGTAGAGGGCTGTTGACTGAAACTCTGAGCTGCAGGTGAGAAGAATCTGCGTCTCTTCCAACACTATCAAAGATCCCAAGCGGCTTCATTTGAGACGTCTCCGTGACACAACCGTCCTCTCGTCTTTAAAATTCCATATCAATGAGATTTTTCATATTTATTTTACTCCCTTGCTTTATGATTATGATTCAGGTTGGTTTACAATGAAAGGTTGATTGCAGTCATACATTCCTTTTTTGTGTTGACACTGAGTCAGCTGTTCCTGGCTTTTCAATATCAGCTGGCTCATAAAATCCTCCACTTATCCATCATTCGGCCGTATGAGGGGAAACAGTGGTTGTCCATTTCCCACACTCTTTTTGCACACCTGTTGCCGACAGTTTGCTCATGTATTAATGCCTTCCTGCGTATCATCTAGCTCTGGATGTTTGGAGCGCCCGTCAGTGTTGTGTCACATTCAGCAGTAGAGTTCCGGGACGGAGCAGAACCAAATGTTGCATCTACAGAGAAAGAGGAATCTCTGGATCCTTCGTAGTTTATTCCATGCCTTTTTTTAAAAGAAGGATGTATGTAATTATTTAAAGTGCATTTAAATATTTTTTGAGAAGCATTCCTTCCCTTGCAACTATGGATGTCTACTTTTCTTCCCTAAAGCTAGGGAATATATAAATATATATATATACAGTACATGAAAAAAGCAGACTGTAAAGTTTTCAATGTAAGATACATAGAAATGAAAGTGCTATACGGTTCTATACATAATATTGTGATGTAATCTTCCAAACATTTGGTGAAGTAATCAATAAACCTGAATTCTGATCCACTTGTGTGCCTTTTGATTACGTTTATGAAGCTTTAAAGCTTTAATCCTCAAATATTTTGACTTGAGTTAATGGTTAATTAATTAACATTAATAAAGGGTGCACTCAAGGTTTTCCAGTTCCAGGGCTTCTGTAATTATCACATATCACAAAGAGATTGAATAACTCCAAACCAAGGGCTAAACACCTTAAAAGACCCACACAAGTATGGTACCACAATACAATTATAAAAAAAGAAGCCATTTATTGTTTGTACTTTGTGTAACTCTGATGTGATCTGTATTGTAGGTGTATATAATGAATTGGGATTTTTTTATGGGGGAGGGGGGGGAAGCTATTGTTTAGGAGGGGTTTCCGTTCTTTCTATATAAACATGTCCACAAGGGGGCGAGCTGTGCTCAAACTGGCATTCGGCCTTGCCCGCGCTACATTTTGGGGTAACAAAGGTTACCATGGAGACCTCTTACATCCTTTGTTTTGGAGAGTAAAGTAGAAAGCGGCCCAACAGCTGCTACACGGAGCCTTGTAAAAGAAAACGCTAAGTTATTATTACTTTAACAAGTACATAGATAAGCAGACAATGAGGAATGTGACTGCTCAACTTACATAATTCACGTAGGGGTCAGACACCCCACAGACAAAAACGCTTTTAGCTAGTTAGCACTCATTCTAGCTGGGACTTTCCTCCTGTTAGCCGGCTAAGCTAGCTCTCATACAAAGTTAGAAGTGACCGGTGAATTCTCCAGTTGGAGGACTGCATTTGTCCTGCTAATTCATATGTAGCATTCTCTTCACTCTGGATAAATCTCACAATTACTACCTGGGAGCTCTGAACGGAGGCTGGCATGTTGAATGCATTACGCAGAGGACGTAGTTTAGTGGGCGGATCTGAGGCAGCCAGTGGCAGGCTAGGATATCTCCGTCCGCGGCGTTAGCCAGACAGGCTAGCAATGACGGATAGGATTACTACTGCCGGGGTCTGGATTGTGAGCCGCCAGACATGATTTTATGGAGCCCACCATACAAGTAAGTATGTCTTGTCAGGCTATGAATGTATTTTGAATGGCTGTGGTTGTTTTGTTGGTGAAATAATGAGCGGAAGGCTGGTAGAGAGGGCGGATTTTCCTCTCTGAATCCAGAGGAAGGAGGTCGACAGATTTGGAATGCGTAACCATCATTTCGTTTCCTGCTAGATGTTTCCATCTAATTCAATTTGACGCCAAATGTATTGGCAAACTGTAGTGAATGAGTTTGCCACTGTAACACACATTTCTATGTTTAAAGTCAATGAAAAAGTGACTACACCAAGACTGTATATGACAGTGACAGCCATCTTCAGTAGCCTACATAGCTGCCTACAGTGGTTTTAGTGCAGGCGGAACTGTGAGTGTTAGGCATTGCTCAATAATTAGTTTTGTATTGATTGCTGGCGTGGTGAAGTCTATTTAGAGCCGGAACACAGGGTGGTGTCACAAAGTGGCATTTTCATGCATTGTTATTAAACGCCTTTGCTTTTATGTATACAGTCTAGCCCAGTGTTTATGACAGCAGAATGAAAATTGGCCTGTGCTGCCTTCAGGGGCTCTTACTAAAACCCGTTCAACCGTTTTTAAATTGTGTTAAGTGTGTGTTTGATTACAAATGCCTATATGTTTCTCTCTTAAAGAAAAGGCACAATTGAACTGCAATGACACGAGGCTAGAAAAGAGATTTCCAACACTCATTTACATTTAGTAAATGTAATGAGCTCTGTCAAATATATAAAGTGAACAAAGAATGACACAGACGAACGTCCCGTCCCTATAATCGAACACTTATTATGAAGGGGTTCTATATCTATCTTTTCCTCACACTGTTGGTTAGGTTATAACAGCACACCTTATACTCTCATCTCAGGTTATGTTGCAACATAGCGTTTTATCACATTATGGATGTCTAGTGGGTCTGGGTTTAAAGGCCAGCATGAACGAGGATTCCTGATATGATCGTGATCCAGATATTCAGACATCTCCGAAGGCGTCGTATTACGTAATAAGGGGGGCTGGGCATACCCAGAGAGGAGGGGGAGACGTAGCAGGATAGTTAAAGCATACACTCGCACACAAAGTGACTATTTTATAGTCTTGGATTGTGACAGCTTTTGTACACACAGACCTACTGACAGACCTATTCCGGACATTTATACAGAGGTAAAGGGAACGGAAAGAGGACAACTCATTTTATTTGTGTATATCGCGAAAGACACAACAAGGTTAGTAATCATATATGTATGTAGTCTTCATAGCATAAAAATGGAAATCTGAATTCATGTGGATATTATTACATCCAAACACAGATGCGTCACACAACCAGCCCGTGGTGTACAGAGGAGGTGCTAACATCCTGACTGTTTATCTGTAACCTTACAGTCCAGATTCCACTGTAATAAACACACTATGCCTAACTCTGCTTTCTGTGAGTTAATATTTGAACGGTTGTTTTTGCGAATGTTGCATTCAGGTTCTACATGTTTTCGCTACTCGCTCTATAGAAGCTGCGTGCTGTTTACATCCGAGCTGTGGCTATTAAAACCCGAGCCACGTGCTGTAGCTGGGGAGTGGGGACCATGTGGCTATTGTAAACACGGCTTCCCTCTGGGTGTTCATCCGCTTAACATGCTGTTTCAGAGTGTTTCACCACCGTATATAGCCTACATTGTCTGCTTCCTAAGATTTTTTTGTAAGTTTGTAAGAAAAGTTTTTTGGAGCACCTGGCTTGTTTGGCCATGAGCGCGTAGTATCGCGCTTCCATTGTGCTGTGAGGAGGGACTACATTAGCTGTTATGTTATGTCACCAGCACTGTTTGCATGGAGCTCCTCTCCCATCCGTCTCATACAATAATAACAGTAGTGGAAGAAGTATTTAGAATCTTTTATTCAAAAAGTAGCAAAACTGAACTCTAAAAATACTCTGTTACAAATATAAATTCTTCTTTCAAAATCTTACTTTAGTAAATGTACAACAGTAGGCCTATACATCAAAATATACCAAGTATATTCCAAAAGTATTACAGCTGATAAAGGAGGAATGTTTTTATTTACTTTATATACTGCTGTGGATATCTTGACTTGAAATGTTATGAAAAAATGTTTTTTATTGGCGGATTTGAAAGCTGTCAGATAATTGTAGTGGAGTATAAAGTACAATAGTGGCTTCCAAAGTGTAGTAACACTTGAGTAAATGTAATGTATGCATCCTACCACTGGTAATTCTGATGTCCAGCCACTTATCAGTTGAAATGCCACTCATGTTATAGGAAAGAGCAGGTTGTGTTCCTTTTCCTTCTGTTACAGCAGTGTATGGGATGGTGACAGGCTTCGGTGTGAGGGAGCGGCTTTGTCAGGTTGTCTTAAATATCTAAAAAAAAACGGTCAATAAACTTACTGCAGGATACTGACACAAATGTAGTACAGTCATATTATTGTTTGTTTCCAACGACTTAGTGACAACGATATCACTGGTCTCTCAACTATGGATGGTCAATATTCATCTTTCAATATAATATCAATACTTTTTGTTTACAATACTGAGACTGCCACTGTACTGTATTGTACTGGACATGTCTGTAAGCGATGCAGCCACACATGTTTCTATTTCTAACATTTGACTATCAATAGGTTTTGAGGAATTGGTACAAATCAATCCTTTTGAGTAATCACAGATTATTTGCTAGATTCACTGTTTTTCTCAAAATGCCCGTCATCATTTACAATAGCCAAGGAGATGTTTTCAGGTTTCTTGTTTTATTTCACAAACAGTTCAAAACCCAAATATTGTTTTAGTTTACTATCATATATGGAAAAGAAAATGTTCTTTCATAAATGTTTTGTAGACATAGATATTAGCTTTTTTAACAATCACAATTGTTCTGTTTCAGAACATATTCAGATTGAATCAGTAGTAGTTTAACAGGAGAGTTTCATGTATTCTCAATTCTTTAAAAAAATAATTTTCACACACATGCTCAACCTGCTTATGTCCTTTTCATACCGGAAACTACAACTGCAGTCGTGTGATAAATGTGATAAAAGTGGTTAACCCAATGTTAACCTAAGGCTGCAACGGTACTTTCAGAATGTTATCAATGCTACACAGAATAACTTGAGTTATTGTAAAGTATGTTTGTGACTAAAGTTGCCAACTTTGAGTTAATGAAAACTTAACTGCATTATGCTCAATATTCCATTCATATATTCAAGGGCATGCGTAGGTGTGATTGTGTGCAGACTGAGGAGTGTGTAAGTGACAGAAAGCTGGAGCTGATACAAGCAAGGAGCCTTAAAGCTCATCCTAAAGGTCAGAGGTCACTGATTAGGAGATGACTGTCCCTCTGATCTCTTCTCACCTAAACCTCACACCCTCTCCCTCTCTCTTAGGAACACACACACACGATCGCTCTACTATAGTCTCATTAATATCATTGCCATCTGCTCCATATGTAACAGCCCAATTAAAGCGATGCACTTTGGCCTTACCTGTCCAAATTTAATTTGAATGTCTACAACCATCCCCACACATGTTTCACTCACACTCACACACACAATCACAGTGTGCTTATAGGCTGTCCAGACTTTGACCTTTCATTGTTGTCTCTCCGCAGGGCCTGAGCTGATTTGTCAGCCTTGTGCAGGTTTGATTTTTTGCCCCCCGAGTGTCCTCTGGATATCAGCTGACCATGGTGGTCTGAAGAGAGGGAAGCCCGGCACAGTGTGTGTTCACTCTAACACAGCAAGAAGGCTCGACGGAGAGAGGAGCAGAGACGGACCGCAGCCAAGAGAAATAGCTTATTTAAACACAAAATGTCTCAAAACGGAGAACTGGTGGCTTCCTACATTAACTATAAACTCTCCCAGAGAAACTATCCTCTCAATCACATGGAGCTCTTGGAGCATCCGAACAGGACTGATGGGGAGGAGGCAGGGTTGGGTGAGGAGCAGAGGGTAGCGACGCACGCCAACGGGACTGTAAACGGCACAAGTCCCGGGACCCCGCCGGCATCCCCGCTGAGGCAGGAACGGTTGCCCTCAACGACGGACCTGGACGCGGTGAAAGAGGCCCTCCGGGACTCGGCCAACGAGTTCGAGCTGCGTTACGCCCTCGCCTTCAGCGATCTGCACAACCAGCTGCACATCACGCCGGCCACAGCTTACCAAAGCTTCGAGAATGTGATGGACGAGGTGTTCCGGGACGGGGTCAACTGGGGACGCATCGTAGGGCTTTTTGCTTTTGGCGGGGCGCTGTGCGTGGAGTGCGTGGAGAAGGAGATGAGTCCGCTGGTGGGCAGGATCATCGAGTGGATGACCGTCTACCTGGACAACCACATCCAGCCCTGGATCCAGAGCCAAGGAGGATGGGTGAGTCTCACACACACTCTCAAAGAAAAGTGTGTTTAGGTGCTGCGTGCTTGTACTGAATAGCACCTATCATACTCTTCAACATTACTGCGTACATTGTATGGATAAGCTGACGTGGCCTGTATGGAAATTGTCCATGTTGACACTTTTTATACACAAGACTGCTGGCAGCAACACTGGAAAACAGCAGTCAGTTGGAAAATAGTTTGAAATAAAAACAAATCCTGTACTTAATTTTCCAACTGCGTGTGGACAATGTGTATGGATGCTATTGACTTTAGTTGATATGAGGGTTTAGAAGTTTAAGCCGTTTTGTTATTATTTCTTTATTTGGGATCACAGTAGCAGATCACACATTCATCTTTAACTTAACGGGCTGATCCATCGTTTCAAATATTAACAATCTAGTAAGAGCTCACAAAAATAATACAACGATGGCCTTCTGTTTGAGATGAAACCAGGAAAATAATTATATGAAAATAATTTCGAATGTTGAGGGCATTTCAAGGATTTGTCCCAAATAAAGTCACTAATTTTGTATAAAATGTAAGCCAGAAAGTATTTACTTTTGGACAGGCCCAAGCAGCTGGTGACACTTTTGAGCAGTAGTGATCAAATATCTGTGAAGACTCTTCAACAAACGCCCTCCATGAGGTTGTTTCATTGATGTAAAAATAGAGCTGTGTTGAAGGCTGGACCCCTCATGCCTATGAAAGTTGCTCAGTCCGGTCTCGGATCAGCCAAATGAATGGAGAGGGACCATAATGTACAATTCTACATACATTTACAGGCTTACCTGTACCCATGTAAGTCGATGGGAAAAAGTATTTGTTGGCCCCATTACGTCACGTGACAAACACAGAGAGTATGAAAATGTTTTTCAACGCCTACCACACTTTCTAGGGGCTCGAGTTGTGCTTGATATATTTGATTGAAATTCACAATATTTCGTCCAGACTTCATCTGGAGTGGAACTGTTTCCCATACTTGTTTCTCTGCAAGTATTTCAATACCAGGTTTGCTTATGTGTTGGGGTTGTGTACGTCATTCCTGTTGGTCAGCTGTGTGCCTGCCTGACCTCTGGTGACTTAGTATGGATGATGTTGAGTGGTGTCCCACAGTAAAAAGATAACCCAGTGCATAGTTCTTATTCCATCCTACATGTTAAGACTTGTTTTATGCAGATAAGCCTGCATGCTAACACTTCACCTGTATCAGCCTCCATGAGATTGTGACATGGCACAGGGGTGGGGTTGACTCTGTGAGCAGTTGAGGATCAAAGACTTCAGATTAGATACAAATAAAGACTGGCTAGATTACAAGAAGCACAATCGTTGTATAAAAACCCCCATCTGTGTTTAAAAGCATTAAAAGCAGAATGTTGGTGGTCAGCAGCTGGTTCAGCTGTTCTCTAATTGATCAGCAGCACGGAGCTCAATGAGCTGAATCGAAGTGGGGGGCTTAACAGGCTCCATCAGGGCTTTGGAGCTGCCTGCAGCCTGGGGATCGAAGTTCTCTCGTCACAGGGTGGGATGAAGTCCAGGGCTTTTACAGATAGCCCTTTGTTTTACTCCGGCCAGTTGATTGGCTCTGTGCTTTGTTGTTCTTCTCCTTCTTCCACCACTGTCCTCTCTTCTCTTATGTTCTTCATCAAGGGAGCTGCATCCAGATGAAAGCTCTTCTTTTGTCTTGGGTTGGCTTGAAAGTGCCCTGGTTCTGACATCCCTGTGTGTTCTGTGCATGTGTTCTCATGATCACCTCCAGGACAGTTAAGGTCAGCTCTTTTCCTTTGTGCTGGCCATTTGATGGTACGAAGGAGAGGGGGGTGAGGGGAGGGGCTGTTTATATTTGCTCCAGCTCTGCACAACACCGGGTCAAAGGTCGATCCTATGGAAACTGACATCCCAGTAGCGTACCTAGCTAAAAATCCCATTTGGCGATTGTGCTGTTGTTTGCTCTGCAGACCTAGAATGTATTTATTGAATACAATGCTGGACTGGAGATAACACAGAGGAGAGGGGGACAGCTATGAGGGTGAGGCTATGGGAGAAGGGGACAGTAGTGATAGTGAAGCTAGGGTTTGCGTCATACTGGGGTTCCTTTGTTGCTGCAGCAGCATCCTCCTTCCCTGCTCCTGGAGGCACACTCTCATAAATACTGCCCCACTTCTGGAGCCCATGCTTTTAGTCATGCTAACAGCCTTTTGAGGGAGGATGATGTGACGCACTTTGTTTTTAGACTCACATTTCTATTACTATGAAATGGTTTGCCATAAACGTTGCATTCATTTCACGCATACCTTAAAGAGCTCATAGTCCCCCATTACCCCACTGGGGCATTGCATTTCCGCATTTCAGGGTTATCTATGGTTCCTGGAGTCTCTAAAAGTACAACTGGGGCTTCAGTCCATTTTGTGTTCTGAAGGCAGAAACCCTCTCCACATTTAAGAGTTTAAGACCTTTGTATTGAAAAAAGCTAATACTTTTACTTGTAGCTGAGTATTCTAAAACGGTAGTATTGCTACCTTTTGGTTCTATGTAAAATCACAGGTTCCCAGGAAACCCTCTGTTTAGCTCAAACAAATAGAGATAATGTGAAAATAATACCCACCTAATTTAATTAGTATTTAATTAGTCCAAACATCCATTTAAAGTAGGTTCTTATTCACACACTGGAGGCACATGCAGGGAGACAATAGATGAACTGTAAATAGGTTGGTCTCATTATTCATCTATTTTCTCATAGTGGATACTCATAAAGGTTTGTTACCACAACTGTCGTCAATGCAGCGTTATCAACACAGCTGTCATCTGTGGCTGATCTCCATGATCTCATATAGTCAAAATCATCAATGTGCCGCCCACACACACACTCCCTCAAACTTCACACTTCAGTGGGTTGTGCTTAGTGGCTCGCATGTCAGTGTAACCTTGGAGAAGTGAAGGACTTGAATGTAAAATGCTGAATGGATTGTCTTGTTCTGAGCTTCCACAGTTATGGTTTCACTTCTCTTGCCACAGGATAATATTGTCTCGAGCACGTGATGCCACATCCTTCCCTTCTGGTTTCCAGAGTACACTTTTATTCAGTTTGGGACACATATCAGGACGAAACCAGACCCAGTGTTAGTTATTCATTCATGTACACTCTAGCCTCAGGGGTAGTCCCAAGCTGCAGTGGCAAACTAAAATCTACATATGAGTAGATAGTTTACCGTAAAGTCCGACCATTCTGGCTTCCCCCTCTTTGTCACAGTCTCTCTCTACGTGCTCTTTTCTAGTGGTTTCTCTGCGCATTTCGGGGAAAGTGTAGGTTGACTTTGAACAGAGTTTCAGCGTGTGCCCACACAACACTTTGTAGTTTTTCTCTCTTTCTGCCTTTTATTTGCCTCTTCCTTTCTTCTTTCCTTCCCTCCCCTGACGCCTCCTCACAGGGATGAAGCGCAGAGCCGTTGGCAGATGTGGGAACAGGAGTATAGCTGTGAGGCAGGTGCGCCCCGAGTGTTGGCTGATGAAATATTAGTCTGCTCTAAAGCAGCAGCAAGGTCACTTTCACTCTGCTGCTCCAGCACTCTGTCTCATGATCTTATTATTGCTTCCAGATTTCAGTTTGGAAGGGTTGTGACATAGAAAGTAGTGGAAAGAAATTAGATAGGCAGTTTGTTTGTAGGTGATACTACAGCAATAGAAAATATGGTGGTAAATTCATCTTTTTAAGCTAATCTTTTGTTTTGGATGCCTTAACTACCTAATCTGACACTTGAAATACATTCTAAGACTGCATTGCCTTCACAAGCCAACACCTTAGTGCACATGAATGCACCATTCTGTCTAGAGCTGAGACAATTACATGATAAACGGATTAGCCAAAAACACTTTCTGTCTGTTTTCAAGCATAAATCCACACAATTTCTGCTTTTAGCGTCTCATATGTGAACATTTTATGATTTTCTATGTCAAATATAATAAAAGTAAACTCAGTAGTAAACTTTGTATTGTTTGGTCAGATTAAACCAGAAATTCAAATC
Organism: Gobionotothen gibberifrons; assembly: GCA_943591055.1. Lineage (NCBI taxonomy): Eukaryota > Metazoa > Chordata > Actinopteri > Perciformes > Nototheniidae > Gobionotothen > Gobionotothen gibberifrons. The sequence continues at coordinate 765,898 of CALSBZ010000622.1, forward strand.
TTCTTTAACTGTGGGTAATAACTTTGCATTTCTGACAAAACAAAGAATGGGGAAAAAAGAAAGAAAGGTCTTCTTTGGCTCTGTGAAATGTAAAATGGATCATTACTTGCAGCCCCAATTCGATCCAGAAAAAATGGAGACAGTCATTGAACTGGTGAAATAGTTGAGGTGACGGTAAAACAGTGAAATTGAAATGGTGTTATGCACTACAGAGCAAACCTCGCTGTCAGGAAAACTGATGATGCCTCCACCTAAATGATCCCGTTGGAGCTCATTTAGCAGCCTCCACTGTCCAGGATGCTGCAAATCTTTTTAAAGCAGATTCTCCCTCCGCTGCCTGTGGTGTTAAAAGAAGCGCAAGAGTGAAGCCATATATTGTCAGATAATAGACCTTGGCAGGCAGCAGAGGTAGAGACAGTGCCATCGACCTAATAATGTTGTTTCCAGCAGAGCAGGCGATGGCAGTGATTACTCAGTGGAGATTGAGCCGCCTCGGGGTGGGGGTATGGGGTTATTACCAATTATAGATGAATAATATCTCCACCTGCTACTGGAGGAAACAATGTTTTTTTCTCCCTCTGACAGACTAATAAAGGCTAAACTCATTTAGAGGAACCACACTGCCATGGTCTGGGTAAGCTCGGCTGGAGATGGCTAGGGATGGTGGTGGGGGGGGGGGGGGGCCAGTAGGGAAACCAAGGAAAAAAAGAGCCCATTATCTCAGTTGTTGTGCTTTGTGCTGTCGACAGTCTCGGTAAGGTCAAGCTAAAGTTAACTAGAAGAAAAATGTCCTCGGGCAGTAGTTTCCCTAGCTTATTTGTCTTCATCACTGCCACTTATGGCTGTATACAGTACATGTTATTATACCATATTCAGCACTAATGACCAAAGCCATAGAGCTCCATTGTGGTCCAAAGACGCTTCAATGAGACGCACTGTTGCACAGAGCTGAAATGATTCTTAATTACCATGAACACACAAACTGTAGTCGATTATTATCTGTCCCTAATACAGCTTTCTAAAATCACAAGATCGCATGAAAATCCATGTTGTCAGGCTTCAAGTCAAACATTTGTGTCCAATTAATAAGTTATCCGACCAATCAGTGTCCCCTGAGGAGCTAGCGGCAACGATGGGTAATTGGGTGTGTGTGACGACATGGTGGCTCCTTAAAGCCCCTGTCACACTGTCCCGAAATTGACACCAGATGGACGCACGATAAAGGAAATGTTCAAATTGGGCTCTGATCGTAACAACATCGGGCCATTCGTGAGGGCATCTTAAGCCATCGTATGACCGCCGGTGGAGTTTCTCAGGCTCCGGCAGCAACTTCGTGAGCGGTGGCAAAATCTTTGGCATGCCAAAAAATTGCCGAAGGACCTTGCGAAGGTTAATTTTTCGTGTTGAATTTGTGTGTCCATTTTGCCCTTCGTAAAGCACTCGTGAGGGCATCTTGTCAAATTGCGTCATCTTCGTCTGATCATCGGTACCATCGGGCATTTTTCGCCTCACGAAGACAATACGAAGGAAACAAGAAGCTGCCCGATTGTCTTAGGAAGGCAACACGACTACGTGAAAACATCGTGTAGCCATCGTATTATACGATGACATCGAGATTGCATTTATTGCACAACAAAATCATGTAAACATATTATGTAAATAACCCAATTTGTGTTCTGTGAAACTGAAAAGGTTATGACATTGTTTTTGTTACTTTCGTTGCAGTTGTATGTCTTAAATGTCATTTAGGTTAACTTCCTGTTTTATTTAGATGCTTTTATTTTGAAGGCGAGTTTACGCTGTTGACAGGAAGTTGTTGTTGCTATGGAAACAACATGACGGAGATAAGTCATATCTTCTAATCTACATATAAAGACGGAGAAAGTAAAGAATAAAGTGTATGTTTAAATGTTAGCACCCCCCGAAGAGGCACAAGCTCTTACGTTGAGTCTACATCTTAATCATCAGTAAAGTCTACGACCATATTTCCGTGTGTGGTTCGGGTGCCATCGTGTGGCCTTCTGTAGGCATCGTACTTGCTTCGGCTGTTGCTTCGGCTGTTGATCAACTTCGGGGCCGTCTTCGTGCGAAATTCACAATTCCATATTCGTGTGTCCATCTGGTGTCAATTTCGGGACAGTGTGACCGGGGCTTAAAGAAAGTCCATTATGCTTTTTGGGGGTTTTCCCTTCCTGTAATCTGTGATATTGGTTTGTGTGCATGTAAATGGACTGCAAAGGCTAAAATCCCTGTGTCTTTTTTGTAGCAAAAAAAGAAAATGAGCATTATATGGCCCCTTTTAACTGGATAGCGTTGATGCTGCAGTAGCAGACTGGCACTGAAGGCTTTTGTTGATGTCAAAACACGTTTTCTCTCTTTCCCCGACTGGCTCCTCCAAAAGTTTCCGCAGCTGAAAACAATCCCCCATCAAATGCATTATTTACTTATTTTAAGAGAAGTTTCCTAGAAATGACAGCGCTTATAGTTGTCTTAGGAAAGTACCAAGCATTTAAAAAAAATTCTATACAGTATATTCACGACCGAAAGACAACAAGTTTTGTGTTTAAAGCCCCAGAAGATGCTTAGGGGAAGTCTGAATATAACATACTGTTTGTTTTGACCTTCTTTGTGGCAGTTCAGCATCTAAAGACTGATCTCCAGTATATGTGTGATAATGAATGCTTGCAAACTGTCTGTTTTGTAAAGTGAGTAAGACACTGAGGCTGTAATTAAAAGCCCGTAGAGGGCAAAGCCATTGACTTGTTTTGACAAGGGAAACACCTGAGCTTCCTTTGTGCCATCCTCCTTCACAGACCTATTTTCTCTTTCTCTCTGTAATCAACATGCACATAGGATAGGCAGTCAGATCCACAGTCGTCTGTCAGACTACCCGACCGCAGAAGAGCAGGACATCTCACCCTTGGGACCTATCCCGTCCGCCTCCATCTCTTTCTCCCCCCCGCCCTTCATCTTCTATACGTCTCTCCCTCTGTTTGTCTCCCGTGTCCTTCCACCTCCTCTACCCTCCCGCAGCCACTGATCGATCTGTCCCTTATATTCCGATCTGTACCTCCCCTCCTCCTCCTCCTCCACTATTCATCATTTTTTAGCTCATTTAATTCCAGCCCTGTCTGCCCTTCCTCCACCCTTCCTCCTCCTCCACCCTTCCTCCTCCTCCTCCTCCTCCCTTCCTCCTCCTCCTCCTCCCTTCCTCCTCCTCCTCCCTTCCTCCTCCTCCACATCCCTAGCTTACAGACCATAGTGGTTAGCAGACATGCTGCCACACGCCTCGTCAATCTCACCGTCAACACCGCCTTCCAGTTATTTTTCCCATATCCGTTAGTTTATCAAAAACGCAGCGAACATGGCCACCAGTGTGATCGATTCCCTCTGACTTGATCCCCTGTTCACCACCCCCACCCCCACCTGTGCAGCTACCACCATCCCTTCATCCCACGTTCACTCCCTCCTTATCTCCCTTCATCCCATCCTCCTCCTCTTGCCTTCATCACTAATGGATCACGTGCGGTTAATTAGCAGAGATGTTTTTCTCTAGCTTTCCGCCTGTTGTTTTAGGAACACTGTTTTTGTCATCAGGCCCACAAACGGATTGTGTGTTTGTAATATTCACGCACGTGGCTCAGGTTGTTGTTTTGTCTCCTACATTCGAACATTTTATTGTACGATGGCGTGCTGCAGAGGGGAGGGGAAGGCGCCAAGTCAGGCTGGTCATGTGACTACCTCAAACAAAGGACCCGTGGCCCCACACACACACACACAGTAACAGGAATGTGCCTTCCTGGCTTTTTAGTTGTGCCCACAGGTGTGTTGCAGCTTTGCAGATAAAGCCATCGCTCAAAATGACGGGCTGGTCTGAAAGCGACGTTGCCATTGTCTCACTTTATAACTTGTGACACACATAGAATCCACGCGCTCAGACAATGCTCCCCAAAGCCTTTCTGCATGGGATCAATGGTGGCCACTTTTGTTGGAGCGGGCGTCAATAAGCGCCTGTGTGTGGTGGGTGGATCTATGCAGATTGATCTCTGAATGTTCTCCCATGAATGTGTGTGCGTCTCTTTTGTTTTAACATGCATGTGTTAAGGCTCATGCATTAGTTTTTCAGGATTTGTGAGATCCGTCGTGTGTGTGTGTGTGTGTGTGTGTGTGTGTGTGTGTGTGTG
>CALSBZ010000622.1:775081-786264 GCA_943591055.1 Gobionotothen gibberifrons
GTGTGTGTGTTAGGTGTGTGTGTGTGTGTGTGTGTGTGTGTGTGTGTGTGTGTGTGTGTGTGTGTCAGAATGAGGTTTGGTGGAGAGAGACAGCCCCCAGAGTGGGACAGGGAACAGATTGGAGTCTGAGCCCTCATGTCCTGACTCATTAATCTTCTCTTTAATTCATGGTCTCAACACGTGCACATACACGTGCACATACACTCGCACATAGAGCGTGCTCAAAGGTCCAAAAAGAGACTAACAAGCAGACACATTGATGTTGGCACAGAACACAAGCCAAGAGTCAACCCTTTCAATTTAATGATTCAATTTCCTCATTTTCTTTTCTTGTGTCCTTGATGCCGCTTGGAAACGATTCATCACACTTCAAAGCAGTTATTTTGCCCCCCTCACCACCACCTCGCCAGTATCGATCTCACGCTTAAGGGGGCCGTGATCTTGCCAAGAACTCAAAGTCAACCCAAAGAGTGGAATAGATAAATGATTGATGGACACCAACGTCCTCATTCTTTGGAGCAAGTCAGGCTTTTCGGCCCAACTCCACGTTTCAATTAGGGTAGCGCAGAAGAAGAACAACGAAAGGTTGACAAGTTATTAACACACCAATTGATCTTTTCTAAAGCTATGACATTCAATGCCTTTTGTGGGAATAGCTGCTGCCTGTCAGCTTGTTTGAAACGTTTTCTTGGTCTTAGCAACGCATCAAAAGCAAGTATTGAGAACCCCATTCAGTGCAAAAAGAGCCCTATTCATACAGGCATTCTAATGTCAAAAAGCTTCATAAGCAATGGAAGAACAACTTAAAACATGCACATTTTAAGCAACACGATGCGACTGGATGCACTGCTCTTCAGGCATCAGCAAGTGTGATATGTATTTTTCATATTTCCCTCTCATAAGAAGGGTATTCTTCTCTTTGGCTGTTCGCTTGAGCAGTCTGTCTTTTTTGTACATAAATTCCATGTTCCTTGTTATTTGCTTGACTTGGTCCTTGTGTCTGCTCTTGTCACTTTCTGAAGTAGAATCCTGAAACCACGAGTTACCCTTCATGCTCGGTACATGTCTTTGCTTTCTCTGCCTAGTGCTTAGATCGTAAGCAATCCCTACCCTTCTGGTCATATAGAATCTCTTCCAGCTGACCTGACTTCTTTCTTCCTTCAAAAATAATAATTTGGAAAGTGTCATTTAGGATGTAGAAATGGGCAGACGGCCTTGAGGAGGAACAGGAAGGGCTGGAACTCGTGGAGATGATGGGGACATTGATAAGAAGCAGGAACAGTCATTCACATTGTTGGCTTTGTTGCTGTTTTTGAACACTCATTTGATTCTAAAAAGATCTAAACTGGCATCATGCAACCACTAGTACTAAAGGGATCTGATCATATGATGGTGATGACACTCTTGATAAGGATGAGTGTTACAGGGTTATGCTGCTTTTAAACTCTGAGATCATTCTTTTTCATGAGAGCCAAACTTAGCATCTGTTGAGACTGAAATAGGCATTGTGTGAATAAGTGGAGCCCCTTTATTCACGGGGTAGCCAACGCTTGGTGCTAATGTGTGGGAGCCCAAAGTAATAATTTCTAGTACTTATAGCCTTTATCAATGACTTTTTTAGAAACACTTTATCAGGAGTCCAAATCTTCTTGGCATTTTCTCAAGTTAAGTCAGACTTAATGGGGAGAGTTTGAACGGCCATCTGGCATCACCACAGGTGTTCTCTGGGGTACAAGTAGGGATTTGACTTGGTCAATCAGGCAGTTTGCTCATTGACTTGTCAGGAGGGAACCTTTGCCCCAGTGTGAGGACATGTGTAGTCTGGAGCTGTGACTCCAAGTTCTCCCTGCCCCATCCCATGATGTTGCCACCCCCGTGCATCAGTGCAGGGATGGTATTATCCAAGTGGAGGAGCAGAACCTGGATTCAGCTAGATGTAGCTCTAGATGTTCAGGCTGACTTTATCTCATCAGAACAGAGAATGAGTCCTTGAAGAGGCTTTTGGACAACATCTTAGCATGCTGTCATATTCCTTTCCCTCAGGACTGAAATCTGTCTAGCCACTGTATCAAAGGTCAGACAGAGTTTAGCTGTACGTAAACATCTTTGAAGAGTTTACTAGTCGTTCCAAGCGTCATCCCTTTCACAATAATGGACTTTTCCAGTGGGGACATTCAGAGATGTAGAAATGGTTTTCTACCGTTGCTCGGACATCGACCTTGACACAATTACAATTGTTGTCTTTTAATCGTTTTTTGTATCAAAGGAGAGTTTATTGGACTTCAAAGCTTTCATTTGCGTCTGGCAAGCATAATAAATGATAGGAACTTAAATGGGAACTATATTCAGGTGTTTTCTTTCTTTATGTAAACTTAAGAGAATATACCATCAGTGGAGTTCTAAAGATAGCTCAAAGATAATCTCAGCACCTTAACTGAATTTGAAATTCCATCAAACAGAGTCTGAAAACGTACCCCAAAAAGGCATGGAACAACAAAGTTTCATTTCTAGAAAGGCCAGAAGAGTAATTTTCTCAAAATGGCTACCCTTCAGCCTTCCATTCAAGTTTTGACAACGTGTCTCTATGTCCTCAGGGGGGGGTTTATCTCCTGATTCCTTTGATCTTGCCGAGTCACTGTGATCTCATGATCACCTCATGGACTGTTAATCACAACGTGGGGCAGAGGTCACAGCACACATTCACGCACTGCACTCTACGATTCATACACACTCTCAACTCTCTGACGTCATCTTGTTCAAGTAGCCAGAACATCATGCCAACTCTCCATGTTGCAACAGTTATTTAACTCGATAAACAAAAACACATCATGAGTTGTGTTCCAACGCAGCACTGACACAGCCCAGGGACACAGCCCTTTAGGTCTGAGTGTGTGCACAAGGCCATGCGGTGTGTGCGTGTGCACATCCTAGTGTTGCAACTGCCAGGAAAGTGTTGCTCAACTACAGCCGGGACAGTTTCTCATCCTTGTGACAAGTCAGGTCAGGGACCATCAGATCAGGCCTTTTGGGTCACCGCTTCATGTCAACTCTTTTCTCACACATCACCATATGAGACACTGTTCAGTTCTAGCCAACCCTGTAAAAGAGGGAATGGAAATAGAGCTTCTGCCTACAGTATATCCTTTTATATTCCTATGTGTTTGAACAGTGGCCTTTAGTTAAGAAGGCAAAGGGAAAACAAACTTCCCTTTCTTGAATTCCATGTTGACTGACAGCGGATGTTATGACAGTCTGCTCATTCATGCACTCACATAACACACACATACATGTTATGCAATATGGCCCTCATAACCAAAGCAAAGGGAATTTAAAGCATTCTCAGGGTAGTTTAGAGGTGTGTATCTTATGTCACTGAATCAGTTTCACTTAGTCAGTGTGTGGTATCGAGAACAGCTGCTAAGTTGAATACTTAGTGCCCCCATTTTCCCATTCCTGTAGTGTGTTTTATATGTTTGTGTGCATGTGAATGCTCTGTAAAGGCTAACATCCCATGTTCTCTCACACAGTCAGAGGGTGACGAGAGGTGTTATAGCACAGGCAGTATGGGAAAAATATACTTTTTGAACATTAAAGCATGTCAGAGTAGAGGCAAAAAATGCAATTATGAACCTGAAAATTAGCTTAATAGGGCCCCTGGAATATATTAGACCTGGAGATTCCTCAAATGTTTCTAAAAACAGTAAACCCCTCCTACATCCTTCTTCTTATCATAACAAACTAGCCCTCAGAGCATGACTTCCTCATGTTTCAAGAACTTTCACTCCTTCAAGAGAAACAGATTCAAAGCTGGTTGATCTAGATAGATTTTGTCATGTCATAGCTATTCAGAGGGAGTGTTGCACACACTCGCTCACAGTGTGTGAAAGTGCATATATGTGTCCTAGGGAGAGAGCCTTTGTCAGATCTCAGTCACTATAAAGAGTGTTCCAGTTAGCCACTCAGAACCTTCTGGTATCTTCTCTGCATGTGAATGAGCTTTTCAGCAACGGCTCAGCTTCCTCACAGACAGCGTGCCTCATCCGGTTTGTAGCAGACGCTTGTGGCCGCCGTGGCCTGAATGTCATGTGCTCTGCGGGTTTCTAGAAAGCATCCCTTGTCTGGTAAAAGTGAAATGTCTCAGTTAGTTACAGAGTCATTGTGTCATGTATCACACAGACGTGTTACCCTTATGAATTACAGTGCAGGGGATTTGTCAAAGTAACCAAAGCTCCATATATCTGATGTCAATTCTTATTTTCAGTCACTGAGGCTTTTTATAGGAAAATACATTTTTTTATACCATTGTGTTACAATATTTACATCACCAACTTATCGTACAACATATGGAAATGACCTGTGTCATTTCTCCTGACCTCGCGTCACGTGTCTCAAATACTATGGATACAATACAGGAGATGACCGGATGTCTCTGCTCACACAACCTGGATTGCACCTAAGGTTGCTAATATTAACGCAATGTGCTTTGGCAAAGTGTTGCCTAGTTATTGAAGTTAAATGTATCTCCAGCCCAATTTTGCTGAAAAGGAACAGGATGTGATCTATTAATCAACTTTTTGTATGTGTGTGTGTGTCATGGTCAGGGGGTTTCACCATCAGGGGATTTGAGTGTTGCGGCTTGTTATGGTGCAACACCGGCGCAACAGACACAGGAGCTGATGAATCGGAAGCTGCTGCTAATGACCGTTGAAATGCTCCTTTCTCCACATGTAGTACGGGACCATTTATCAGCCACAGAGATGGACCAACAGGCCCAGACACACTCACACACATCACACACGCTAATCAGCTGCTCGCCGGTAGCCTTGGCAACCGGCTGTAGAATCTCCTTTCCTGTGCCCCTTCACTTTTCCCCTCCCTTTCTGCCTCTTTGACCATACTTTTGCTTTCATGAGCTAATCCTTCCCTCATCCTCTTTTTGACTCCCTGGCTAACGAAGAAAGAGAAAGGGAAAGAGGAGCTGGGAGAAAAAGCACAGACAAGTCCTGAAAGCGCTTTGCAGGCCGCTGCCTAGCACCTGATCTCCCGTGGGAGTGGAGCGGAGATAAAGAAATAAAGGCGTGACCGTGTGAAAGGGAAGGGAGAGAGCAGCTAAAGACGGGCTTTACCTGCCAGGTAGGACTAACAGAGATTGAGCGTATCAAACCAACGGCTTTGACATGTGCGTAGTGAGCTGGTTATAATGGGAAATAAATCAAACCGGGGCCCGGAGGCTTTCTGTTCGTAATATATTTAAACAGTGAAGTTTTATAGATTGATTCCCATGTGAAGAAACGGAGTTTAAAGCTAGAGATGGAATGAAATACCTTCTAGAAATCAACGTGTGATCCCAGTGGATCCTGGAACAATTGATCACCCCATTGGCACCATTACAAAGGATGGGCTGCCATGTTTGATTGTTTTCCTTTTCCAGGTGATGTGTCCATTATAATGTGTTAAAAGTTAGCAAATAAGGTTCTTTTAGGACTAAAGGTTACTTTCAGGAGTTATTGCATGTTCCACAAGAATGCCAAAGACCAGTCATAGTATTTGACTACAGGTCAATATATCGTTTTTGATGTATTATGTAGGGATGCACGATATTGGTTTTTTGAAACCGATACCGATACCGATAACTTCCTGCTTCTCAAGACCGATACCGATAACAATATAATATATATTATGTATTGTAATAAAGTGTATTCCTCTGTGCCATTAAGCCCCATTGTTATGGGAATGCACACACTGCACACTTTTGTAGTCAGGTTGGTTCTCACTAGAAGCCCAAATTGAAGATTCAAAGGCTTTATTGTCATTTGCACAGTAACTATAGTGTACTTATGACAATGCAAATGTTAAGTTCCGAGCTCCTCCAACAATGTAAATTAGTGAATATAGGACATAAAACAATAAGACAATTAAAAACACATTTTTATGAATGTAAAAAATGTGTATTAATCCGGATCTGAAATGAGTCACAAATTAGGTATTTTATTTAGTTTGAGTGGTTTTGAATGTGTTTGAAGATTGATCTTTACAACAAGGGTCTTTTTGTAGAGCGCCATCGGCTGGGGAGCTCAGGGAGAATTGAGAAATGGTTTTAATCTGTACATGTGAATCAATCAAAGATAAGGTGTATCCCAATGAATAAGAAGAGTCTTGCAAACAATAATTCACATTTATTGTTGAGCCAAATATGCAAGTTGACTCAAGTTGAAAGAGAACAGTTAATTATTGATCATTCAGGCTGCTCAACACATTATCATTTGATAATTAAGTAGAAAATGAAGTTCACACAAAAGAGATCCATGAACACCCATCACGCCCAATAAGATCACAAAAGTAATAACAGCATTAAAGGGGCGTTACTTTGCATCCCTTGGTGCATCATCACACATTATTTCATTATATATTTCTGAACCACTGGACGCTGACATGTCTTGACATGTCCGTCTTAGCTGTCAGTCGCCATCACAAGGTGCTGTCTTTGTTACACACCCATTTCCTCTGCTTTCACAGAGAGGGATTGGCAGTGATGGTGCTTTTATTAAGGATTAAAAAAGCCGCACTTAAACATTGACTCATATACCTTGTAATCATGTTACATCATTATTTACTTTTAAGTGCCTTTTATCAAAATCCCTGGTGGCTCATTCCAACTTCTAGGCAGCGCCGTCATCATGATCCCAGCCTCTTGTAGACACACTATGACTCCCATATATTCCTCCATGTCTGATTCCCATGTGAAGAAACCGAGTTTATAGGTATAGAATTCATGAAATACTTTATAGAAAACCAATTCCTTTTCATGTATTTTGAGTTATGTGGCACTGTCTCAAGTAAAATCTTGATTTAGATTTTAAATATTGGGATAAATAAAGTATTGTGTTTTGGTGGTTGGTTGGTTGGTTGGTTGGTTGGTTGGTCATCCTGCAGCCAAAAAAACTCAAACCCCAAATGTGTATTGATCCTGTTCTGAAAATAGTCCCGTACAAATGCACTATTTTCTTCAATTTGAGTACTTTTGAATATTTTTGAAGATTGATCTTATTTGTAGGAAACGATGGTCATCTGCTGGGGAGGTTGAAGAGAAATTAGTATTCAATTCAGTAAAACATTGACTCGTATACCTTGTAATCATGTAACATCATTATTTTATTAAAGTTCCTTTTATCAAAATCCCTGGTGGCTCATTCCAGCTTCCCTTTTACATAGTGCTGTCATCATGATGGTTAAAGGCACCTCCTTTCTAGTGTATATCCTAACCAGCCTCTTGTTAACACACTATGACTCCCATATATTCCTCCATGTTGTCATGTTTATCTTTTCTGAAGCGTTCTTGAACCATATCAAGGCCTGTCGGAATCAAGGTGAAGCTAAGAACTAATATTGACTCTTCCTAGTCAGACTCCTCTCATGCCTACAGTGAGCGTCCTCGAGTACCGAGGCCTCGGCAGGGTGGGTTAAAGGAATGAGAGTTGAAGGAAAAATGCTCTCCTCGAGTGATCCTTGTGTGAGTGGCAGAGCGTCCTTCAGCGTGTTGCTCTCAGTTAGATATTTACACATTCCTCACATCCTACTCACTGCCAGGGAACACTGACTCCACGTGTCTCATGAAATGTTTGCTCACTGAGTTGGTCCGGCACTTCACTGTAGGTGTGTGTGTTTATTTAGAGCTATAACATCAATGAAAAGAGCTACTGTGCGACCAGCTTGAAAAATCTGGTTGCCATCACAAGTCACAAATAATAAAAGTTCACATTTTAAAAGCAGTATTTTCCCGAAACAGCTGGGGATTGTAGTTTTTTGTAGCAGCCTTATTTCTTTAAAAGGAAATTGGCCTTTTCTGAGGGACTATTTTCAGCTGCGGATGAATACACATTTGTTGCTCCAGTGAGTATTTCCAGCTGCAATATTGTGGGATTGACTCAAAAATCATAATGAAGAAACATGACATTCAGTGCAACAGTTGGTCTCACTGATGTGTTTTACATCGTTTTTGCACAACACCAGAATTGTGTGGCTTTTGATTGGATTTGTTGCAAAGGACAGAAATGTAATATTGTTGTAGTTTTGTCTCTTAAAAAAACTACAAAAGTCCTGTTGATACTGTAACCAACGTAACACCAGTATACTCTAGTAAGTTCTATTGGCACAGTCATCGATCGGGTTCTGGTTAGGGCCGAACGAACACCACAGCAGTGAGGTCATCTCTACACAATCCTTCCCCTTATCTCACAGCAGCACATTCACACCCAAAGAAAGGTCACCGATAAGATTCCTTTCCTAAGAAATACTCAGCATTACATTGCATCAGATGGAGACAGAAACACCCTTCCTCCCCAACAAGTTATTCTGAAGAGTCACTGTAACTACGCGGTCTCATTGTTGCTATGTTTCCTCACAACTTGGGGAACGGTCAAGTTGAATTGTTCAGGTTTTTATTTCAGGGATTGGGAGGATGTCAGGGCAACTAGACACTGCAGTTCAGTTATCAGCCAGAGATTAGAATGTCCTAGAACTCAGGAATAATACTCCTAACCTGTCCAGCCTTTTCTCTGTCTGATCTGTCACTGCCCCTTTAGTTTGGTTTCACTCGTATCCATCCGCCGCTGTTCCAGAAAGTGAGTTTCTAGCCTCTTTTCAACTGCACATCCCCCTAAAGGATGCTTACAATCATGGCTCTATAAGTAAAACGGTGTATTCTTGCATTTCATCTCCAGTCGCCTGTCAGGCTACAGCAGAATACATACATTTATGACTCTTATGTATTTTATACAGCGAGATTACGCCTCTTCATCATGCATTAAGGAAATTCAGGTCTGGTAAATAATGTATGAGCACACTACACTGGATCAAAACGTAATTGTTGACTGTGCTCTCCGGCTCTTTTGCTTCTGCTTCAGTGTGTTTTTAAAGACATGTATTATGCATGCATTCATAGTTCTAGCTGCTCTGGATTAAAATGGAGGCTCATCTAAATTCCCTCCGTTGCCGTGGTGAATTGTGTCATCGGAGCTGATTAGGGTCAGGTTTTGTTTTGCGTCCACATGGTTAACAGGAGTTCTGGGAGAAGTCCGGGGTTAGAGAAGCATATCCTCTACTTTATTACTCTGTTTCCGCCCTGCATTCCTGCTGTGATTCACTGATAGCCTCCATGTACTTTCACTCGCCTCCTTCTTTGCGGTTTCCAGTAACAGCGCCCCCCCCCTTAAAGAGAAGACGGTCATCTGATCGAGTCATTTCCCCATTTGTTTGATCATTTGCTCTTGAGACTCAGTGGGTCATGTCCAGTCGATCAGCTGATCTGTGTTACTGCTCTCTGAGCCTGAAGGCGCCTCCTGCTGGCCGACATCAGAACTGCGTGTGCTGAAGCTTCATTTCCAGGAAATGATTTCAGTGGGAGGGATGGAGGCTTAGCAATCTGAGGACCACAGAGGGAAAGAATGTGAGCACAACAATGGAGCTGTATGGATCACTTCTCCAGCAGGAGTCGCTTGGACAGAGCTCTGTTCAATACTGTATAACCTTTGCAATTATTATTATAACTTCGCAAAACTCATATCACTAAGGATTATTACGGAGTTACACGGTAGATTTTGAGCAATACACTTTTTTTTAAGAATGATTATCTTTGTTAACACTAATACACTATGGAATCAGATGATCTGCCAATAAGATCACCTTTTTCAGTATCGAGAAAAGATAAGATTTTGAGAGAATCTAAAACTTGGTGAGATCAGTGATCAGTGGGAAAGAACCAAAGTAAACAAGAATATGTTTAAAACAGGTCAAATGCTAATAGTTAACATGATTACACAAATACATTTCCCTGTAATCAGTGAGATGGCGGTGTTACGGTGCACAGCATCGAGGCAGGTGGGATTTGTTGCTACTGTGATGTCACCTTTTATGATGATATCTGCGGTGGATGGAAATTTCCGTGTGACCGTGTGTGGGCTGAGACAGTCATTGTGATCCAGCTGTGGGCTGTGATTGTGATCCAGATGTGGGCTGCAGCAGCCATCAGACAGGCGACCTTTACAGAGGGACTCCACCTGACCCTGCACACCTGTCTGTGGCACTTTCAGTAAAGTCTGTGGGGTTTCTCACATTCAAACATATCAAATAGCCGGCGTTAACCCTTTCCTCTCGCCTATTATTATTCTTGAGTTAGCACAGAGGACAAATGGTCTCCTGTTTGACGATTGCAGCACATGATTAGGATTTTATTGCACATTTAGCAAAGACATTCTGATATTTCAACCCTACTGAGAAAAAGCTGCAGCTAACGCTTTCTTTCATTATTGATTTTCTTTTGTTTTTTAAAACCTCATTTACTCATTAAAATATAAGAACATTTCTGTTTAATGAAGTCTTCAACATTTTTTTTTTATCACAACAGTTTAGTTTACAATAATAAAACATGACATTAGAAAAATGCAGACCAGAATATCGATGCTGATAATTATTCAATCAATGATCAGAACTGTTGCCGTTGACCTATCCATAGACTATATATCCATGTTTGCAGCTCTTTTAACGCATCATGATGTAGTTGTATCCTACAGAGCTCCCATGCATCAAATAAAGGGTCTCCAGACAGATCTCTTGGTGTGTTCCTACAGACAATGAACCGGTAAGAATATTGAAGTGTTAATTCATATATTCATTCTTCCTCTCTTTTCTCTCCCGTCCTCCAGGAGCGCTTTGCGGAGATGTTCGGGCAGGACGCGGCGGCAGAGAGCCGGCGCTCCCAGGAGAGCTTCAAGAAGTGGCTGCTGGCGGGGATGACCCTGGTGACCGGGGTGGTGGTGGGCTCGCTCATCGCCCAGAAGCGCCTGTGAAGACCCCCCTCCCCTACAAGAAGATAAAATGAAGGTCCCGTTTGTCTCGTCAGAACTGCTGATGATGTTTACTCCCCCCTTCCTCCCTCCACACACACCTCCTGTGTTGAACTTTGGAGAGGAAGAGTTCCTAGTATTCTTGTGCGGTTATAAAGAGTCCACTGAAGGGATTGTTTCTTCTTCTCCTCTCGATCCGTCTTTATGTTTGTACGCATCACTTTTAACACATTTTTGGTTTCCTAATCTTGCCCTCACAAAGCAGCTGAAACTGACCCCAGTCTTTGAAGATATAAAGAGTGTGTTTCAGGCCCGGCTGCCTGTTCGCACCCCCCCCCCCCC
>CALSBZ010000622.1:798246-812683 GCA_943591055.1 Gobionotothen gibberifrons
CCAGACGCGTCCCAGAAGCGGCTCGGCGCAGGGCTCCTCTAAAATTAGGATGAATCCTATTTTTGTCGCGGCGCAGCCGTAAGGTAATGACGAGCAGGCAGGAAGTGGAACGTTCAGACCATATAGCATATATACACACACACACAAACTCATTTTGCAGCCCCTATCCCTCCGTAGTCGTTCAAGTAGGAGGAGAAATGCCAGCGTTCTCCTCCGGTTTACAGGCACTGTGTACATTATATATATAGAATAATTATGATGATGAATGCCTTTTTTTTACCACTAAAATACAGCAACACATCTTTGATTCATGTCGTTTATAACTGGGATATTACAATTATTATTAACTTTGTCTGTACAAAGTAGCCTGCCCAGGAAATATGCCCAAATCAACAAAAACTGCGAGCAGACAGGGAAGACGCTCCGCTTCCGTAATGCTTCTGAAACGCGCCCGGTAGGGTATGACGCCGGGAGGAGACCGGACCAAAACCGCGGCGGAGCCGTTACGCGACGGAGACGGACTCGGTGGAATCGAGGGGTAAGCAGGACAAAAGCACTGAAATGCACGCTGTATTTATGACTCTCGGAAGAGCACTTAAAGGCAGCAATAACCCATCCAACAGTTCATTAAGAGAGTTATTTCTGAACTATTGTACAGGCTAAGCACACTCACACACTCATTTATATGTTCTAAATGGCCCATTATGTTTTATGTTGCAGTAGTGTGAGATTTGAATTAGCCATTCTCTTTGAAAAGCCATCAGTGGTAAGGCATGTCTGTCTGTGAGGTGTTATTCACAGCGACGCATCAGGACATCTCATGGAGTGCTTTATTAAGGTGTTCTGGATGAATGCCAAAGCCCTTCTTTGTCTGGACACCTCATTATCTTTTACTGCTAAATATACTGCAGTGTATCATACAATGCAATTAAAACCCACGGGCACCCACTCAAGTGAAAATCACGTTTTAAAGGCACCCGCTACACATGGAGCTTAGCAGGATCAATACTGTTCAGATATGATCACATGATAAAGAGGTCAGCAAACAAGTGTTGGGTATTTAGCACTTGAATTATAATTCCTTTGTTATTCTAAACACTTAGACTTAGACATTTGCACAAAGTTACACTTTTGTAATTTAATATAGACTGTTTAAACACTGTTGACCAATCAAAAATGCTGCCAAATGTTGAAATAAACAAAGACACAGTAGTATTGCATAACTATGTCATGTTGTGGGCTAGGTCTTTCTTTCTTTCTTTCTTTCTTTGGGAGAGAAAGATAATAGTTTCACAGTTTGTGCATGGTGTTAGACTATTTCATAAAGTAAAGGGAAGCATTACAAACTGATAGCTTATATAATGTATTATATTGTTATCATTATTGACAGATCAGGTATCTGACAGGAAAAGTGGTATTGGGTTGTTTAGGAACATATGATAAGCTGTATTGTAGGTGCTCCATTGATAAAGGCATGGCTCTACGTCACTCTGATAGTCACCAGGTGATGTTATAAGGATGGATACTTGCATGAGCGTTAAATGAAGCACATTAAGATATAAAATACAAACTGTGCCCCTCGTGAATGTACAAGATCCATTTTGTTGTCGGTGCAGCAAAGGATTTTGCTTTAACCATGCATTGATTCTGGAGAGTTTATGTTCAGACTGTGATTGAAGTTTCTATCAAAGTAGCAGCTTCCCTCATTTTGCTCTGCGCTTGTCCTTTCAACTGTTGTTCTGTGGCTTATCACAAACACACACAGTAAGTGAATATGGCGGAAATTGGCATTTAGTCTCTTTTAGAGTCCGAACTGACCTTCGTGCCTCTCTCGGAAACATTCAATGTGTTTGACTAACATATTCCACAACATGTTTGCAATGTTAAGTAGGAAAACTTTCTTTTATCCCTGCACGATCCAAAAAGGCATGTCATTCTTGGAACAATCTCTCTAAGCTCCATATATTGCTTTGCTTCTAGAATAAATATAACCCCACATACTGTTGAGGAAGCATATCTCAACACAGCTGCTGTATATTTGTGCAGTTCAACTAATCTTCAGCCAGATCTCTGTCATGGTTTCCTGCACGTCCGCCTCTGTCCCTAGCTGTGTGTGGACGGGCGATTCTCATCCCCTCTACACAGTGCCCAAATACATTATTGCCTGTTTATTTGATTCTGCAAAGCCACAGTCCAGATACTCACGGTTGTCGTTTGAGAGTGAAAGTGCACGGTTAGAAGATGCAACAGCCAAAGTGCAACGACAGAAAAAAGTTCTGTTTAGGCCGTCTCCCGTCTCCTCTTTGCTCTTTTTATCGCCACCAACACTCAGCAGAAAGCAACTAGTGGGCGGGAGAGAGGCTGGATGGGAGGGAGAGGAGAGGGAGACGAAGGGAGAGGGAGGGACCAGTGCAAGTAAACAATCTGGAAAAGCATCTGATAGGAAAGAGAAAGTGGGTTTGGGTTTAGCTGCAGATCTAAATAGATATGGACTCTTATTTCCCTCTTCATCATCATTCTCACGGTCTTCACTGCTCCTGTGCAGACACAGACAAAGGGTCGCTTTGAGTGAGGTTACTTTAGGACACGGAGGAGACTTCATTTTACAGTGGGTGGGAAATGCATGGCAGAGTGTGCACATGTGAGAGAGAAAGACAGAGGTTTGAGGAAAGAGAAAAAGAAAGGCACATGAAGAGATATTTGACCCCAACTAACTAGTGCAAGTTGGCAGCAGGTCAACATTAGAGCTGCTGGCAGAGACCCAGCAGCCTGTGTGTGGTGTGTGTTCACACACAGAGCAGCTGCAGAGAGGGGAGGAGAGGCTCAGGGTCGAGTAAGGACAGACTTATTCTCTGTAACCCTGCACTGCTTGGCTCTGAGAACTTTCCAAAACACACAGGAGCGCCAAACACAAGGCGCAACAAAATGCACTTATATTTCTAGTATCTGGTGGTTGAATTCTCCTAATAAGAGTAGTAGACCCGATACACTTCTTTGGACCATGCATGCTTGCGTACAGGCTTACACATAGGATCAATATTGTCTGGTTGGCAATGACAAATGGATCAATCAAGCCAGTGCTTTGTGATGTCACAGCCTCATTCAGTTCTCAAAGAAAGAAAATGGGCTCTACTATCGGACTCATTGTGGAAAAATATAGCAAGAAGTTGCTTTAAGTGAAGGCTAGCTACATGATTGCCTTGTTGCTCATGGTATAGCATCATCAGCATCAAAGCCAAACTCTGAGGGTCAGTTTGAGAAGACATGCAGTCAGAAGGCTGCAGAAACCATGTGGCTGGAAAGGATGTGTAGATCTTATTGAAGCTTGGGACAGCCAAATGTAGTACAAAGTCATTTGTTGCATTTGGCTTGCAAATGTTGAGCACACGGACATTACAGCTGTTGCTGAACTGCTCAAATGTAGTGAATGTGGAAAAAGTGCAACATATCGTCTCTAAAGATATCTCAGGCTGTTCATCTGATTTGTAAATGGCCTCATTAACCTTTTCAGAATGTACTTTTACTGCTTTACGTTTCAGAAAGGGGAACATTTGCAAGTGTTGGTAGGTAGCTGTGCACATTTCGATTGGTCCGGCCAAGATCAAATTTGAGATCAAATTGAGCTGTACTGTATGTGGCCATTGGCCAATCATCTCAAATGAGTATGACATCCCCGATATAACACAAAACACATCCTAAGTAGCAAGAACATGTACAATAAGCCTTGATGTAACTATTTACAGAGAAAAACATCCATAAAAAGTCATTTTACTACTTTATAGCTTGACATTTCTGATGTGCTTGAACTTAATTCAGCAACTCTTCAGGACTCTAAATATCGCAGACTATTAGATATGTTGTTTTGTGAGTTTGAAAGATTCAAGTAGTATCAAAAGAACCATTGTTCTCTCCCTTGTGTTATGATTTGGTATGCAGAGGGCAGTGAGGCAACCCACAGCTGCAGTGTGATATCAGTCAGTGAGTCAGGTGACTTTGTGTCATTGGGTTGTATGTTTTCCTCCAGCACACTCCAAAGTACTTTCAGAGGAACAATGTCATTTATTATAAACAGGCTTATAAATGATTACCCAGTTTATAATCTTGGAGCTGTAGTGTTGAACTGCAGCACTGAACAGTATCAGTAACCACATTTACCTCACAGCTTATTATAAGTTACCCTGCAGGATCTGATTTTACATACAAAGATACACTCAGTCACAAGTCTATTTTGTACACATAGTTGAATCCATCGTAGTCCAACATCTCTGCAATAAATGCTGCCTTCATGGAGGTTAACTTCCTGTTCAAAGTGTTTCAGAGAGGTCTATTCTCGGATAGGTCATCTCAATTCAATTCAAATTCAATTCAAAATCTTTATTTATCCAGGTGAAATCCCATTGAGATCAATTATCTCTTTTTCAATGGAGACCTGCAGCAGCAGGTTCCACATGAAGACATAAAAACATAAACAACAGAACAACAAAGGGACATCATACAGCAAAATGCACAGGGATTACAATTTACATATCTATCCACATCAGGATCTGATTGTGTAGCATCCAACCGAGCTTTAAAAACATGTAGTGGTACCAGCTTGGTAATTTTCCATTCTTTTTGCAGACTGTTCCAAGTTAGTGGAGCTGCACATCTAAAAGCTATCTTCCCTAAGACAGTCCTAGCACTTGGCACATTTAATAAAACCACAGCATGCGATCTCAGGCAATAACTATACTTTCAATTCGCCCAGAGATCAGGGAGCAGATATAAGATGGTAGTTTACCCAGCATGGCTTTGTAAATGAAAATGTACCAGTGACTGAGCCTCCGTACAGTAAGTGATGGCAAACATGCCTTGGTATACAGGGTACAGTGATGTGTAAGTGCTTTACAATTTGTGACAAATCTCAGTGCACTGTGATACGCAGCATCTAACTTGATCAGGTAATGGACAGGTGCATTCATATAAATCAAATCACCATAGTCCAGCACAGGTAAAAAGGTCACAGTGACTAGCCTTTTCCTGGCCTCAAGCGAGAAACAGGACTTGTTCCTGTAAAAGAGACCTAGCCTAACCCTCAGCTTTTTAAGCAGGTTATTTACATGAAATTTAAAAGAGAGACAATCATCAAGCCAGATACCCAAGTATTTGTAACAGGCAACCACTTCAAGTTGTATTCCTTGCGTAGTTACAATATCCAAAGCAGTCTCTGGTGTCTTTTTAGCTTTAGAAAAGAGCATTACCTTGGTTTTATCCACATTTAAAAGAAGCTTAAGCTCAGAGAGCTAAGCCTGAATAATGTTAAAAACAGCCTGTAATTTAACAACAGCCTCGTTAATCGAGGGACCTGCGCAGTACATAACGGTATCGTCCGCATAAAAATGTAAGGTAGCTTCATCGACATTTTCACCTAAACTATTAATATAGATAGAGAATAATAGCGGACCTAAAACTGAACCTTGTGGTACACCATTAGTGATGTTTAACCACTCAGAAGACAGCCCATCAAACTGAACACATTGGGACCTTTCAGAGAGGTAGTTCACAAACCACCCCACTGCATGGCAGGATATGCCAATGCTGGCTAGCCTCTGCTTCAAGACGCATTGATCGACGGTATCAAAAGCTTTGGATAGGTCAACAAATAGAGCTGCACAACTCTGCTTATTATCTAAAATACTCGTAATATCATTCACCACTTTCATTGTGGCAGTGATGGTGCTATGTTGCTTTCTGAAGCCTGACTGATGTTTAGATAAAAACTCCTTTACCTGCTCACTCACTAGGCTTTCAAGAACCTTGGCCAGAACTGACAATTTGGAGATGGGTCTATAATTGTTTAATAAGGTGGCCTCCCCTCCTTTTAGTAGAGGAAGGACATAAGCTGACTTCCATATTTTTGGGATTTTGTTCGTGCTGAGGGAGAGGTTAAAAAGAGTAGTCAGAGGAGGAGCAATATAATCTGCAGCTATCTTTAAAAAGAAAGGTTCTAAGTTGTCCGGGCCAGCCGGCTTTTTAGGAACTAGCTTGGTTAAGACTTCACGAACAACATCAAGAAAATTATGGGGGTTAAAAAACACCCATCTCTCCAAAACATATACGAGCAGTCCATTATCAGACAGGCAAACAAAATTGTGTCTGATCCCACCCACATACTCCACCCAGAATTCCAGCTCCTACCTTCTGGTAGAATATGCAGGGTTCCCAAGAGCAGGCTGAACCGCTATAAGCACTCATTCCTACCTATGTCCATTAAGCTTCTTAACATTCACATGAAATTAAATGTAGTCAAATGTAATGAAATGTACTTTTTAAATGTTGGCCATGAGGGTTGTGCAAGGTCGCCATTGTCAGTATGTGCGTCTGTGTATTGTGTTTGTTCAAACGGTGTATGACTGATGATATGTGTATGTCTCTTAATGTCCACTATGTTTGTATATGTACATGTATGCGGAACTGCAGGCCTTGTTTCTCTCATGTAGGAGACTAGACAGTTCAGCAGAAAACCAAGGATTGTCTCGTCCCTTCACTCTAAATGTACGCAGGGGTGCATGTCTATCAATCATTTCTATAAAACCAAGATAAAAATAAGACCATGCAGTTTCAACATCAGCGCACAGATCGATTTTTCCCCAATCAAACCCAAACAGATCATGAACAAAACCCTGCTCCACAAAATGTTTTGTGTCTCTCTTTATGACAATGCGAGATTTACCCTTTTGGACCTTTGTGTCCCTAATTGTTGCTACAACACAGTGACAACACTCAAATCATTAGCAAATACTCCCACAGATGAGTATTTATAGGGAACATTAGTTAGAATGAGATCAATTAAGGAGGATTTATTTGGGGACTTAATGTTAGGGCGAGTAGGACTGTCAACAATCTGAGTAATATTCAATGAGATACAAAGGTTTTTAAAATCCTCTGATACTGTAGTTAACCAGTCCCAGTTAAAATCTCCAAGTAGCACTATTTCCTTGTAGTCTTGTTGAGATAAAAGATTGATGAAGATAAGATAAAGAGTCCTTGACAGCTGAGGGGGGTCTGTAACAGCCCACCACCATGACCTGTTGACCCTTTGCCACTTCGATATTTAAGGCTAAGAATTCTAGTTGTTTACTAATTGATTTGGAAACCAATGAGGTTACACTGAACTTATTCTTCACATAAATGGCAACGCCACCACCTTTATTAGGACGGTCGGTACGATATACACTATAACCATTTAAGTAGATGTCAGAGGCCAAAGAGAGACTACTGCAACTCCCTCCTGGCTGGTCTACCTGCATGTGCCATCCGACCTCTGCAGCTCATCCAGAATGCAGAGCTCGTCTGGTCTTCAACCTTCCTAAATTCTCCCACACCATGCCGCTCCTCCGCTCCCTTCACTGGCTTCCAGTAACTGCTAGAATCCACTTCAAGACAATGGTACTTGCGTACCATGCTGCAAATGGATCTGGCCCTTCCTACATCCAGGACATGGTTAAACTGTACACCCCAGCACGTGCACTCCGCTCTGCATCAGCCAAACGGCTCGCTGCACCCGCACTGCGAGGGGGACCCAAGTTCCCATCAGCAAAAACACGTGGGTTTGCTATCCTGGCTCCAAAATGGTGGAATGAGCTCCAGCAGATAGCTTGCACATCTTCCGGCGCAGACTGAAAACTCATCTCTTTCGACTCCACTTCGAGCGATAGAATTACTAACAAAGCACTTATATACTAATAAAGGGCTGGCTTATCTAAAGCCAGTTGAGTAGCACTTGAAATGTTTTGGCTCTATGAAACCTGATGTACTTATATGATTCTGTTTTCTTCAAGTTTGTATCTTGTTGGTCGAATGCACTTATTGTAAGTCGCTTTGGATAAAAGCATCATCTAAATGCAATGTAATGTAAAAAAAGATCCAAAAGTGTCTTCTTCTAGCCCATTGCTAGTTTTTACTTCTGAAAGAAAAGTTTTTGACAGTGAAGTGTTTTATGAGAAGCAGTTTAAATAAAAACTGTGGAATGGTGTCATTAGCCATTGCCATCTATTAATCAAAAGTGATGATTCAGCACATTTTGAAGCTAACACTTGTCTCATTTGACTTTATCCTGAATATAAAGCTGTTGGATCTGTGTTTAGCCACTTGGGGCAGCAGGACAGTGGCCTTTTGACACACTTAGAAGACACAAAGCTACAGTATTGTTCATTTCAAAGTTGTGTATCAGGCCACTGAACAGATATAAGTCCTGTATTCACTCTCAATTCAGTTTTAGATCAACATATGAGGAACATTTCTCTCTTAAGCTAGTCCCTAACTGCAGAGCATTTATTGTATATATATTCATATTTGTATAAAAAGTATCTATTTTAGGTTGCAGACTCGTTTGTTGTTCCATTATGTAAACCTAATATTGATTCCTTAAAGACAGCTTGCCCACAGGTCTTCCCTCATATAATGTTTAATTATTTAATTGAATTACTATTTCCTATTTTGCTTGATGTTCCAGGTATTTTGTGAGGTATCAGGTATAAGTTTTTAACCAATATGGGTTTTTTAGTTGGAAAGCGTTCCTCTATACTATGTTTATATTTATTTATATATTGATCTCACTCTCTCTTTCTTAATGACTTGTGATATATTGTCTTATTTGGAGGTACATATACATATTGCAGGTCACCCTTGAAAAAGAGATCTTTTGATCTCAAGGGGCTTTCACCTGTTTAAATAAAGGCTACAAACAAACAAACAGATCATTGGATGGAAGCGTAAATTGTTTGCAAAATTTGGAAAACGATTCAAATTCAACCCATCTTCTTAACCCACTATCCCTCATGGAAGGGGAATGGGAATGTTTATTGGGACATACCATGCATGTCCACTAGAGAGCAGCAGCAGACCAACATTGTGGGTGGGAGCTCAGAGAAAATCTACTCTTCTTCTCTCCTCTACCCATAGACTGTATATATAAACCTCTACCTCTTTTGAAAATGAAAGCATTGTGAAATAAAAAAACAAACCAATGAGTGTTTGTCAGTTGCAACTGAAACAAAGCCAAGCGTTCATCTTGCTGAAACTGGTCCAGTTCACTGGAACATCTGCATTTGTTTTTAACCTCTGACAGTGGCATCAAGCATGCACAACGCACAATTACCAGCATTTAAGCTGTGTGTCAACAGTGCTGTAATAACTCTGAATTATGAACAGGAAAAAATACTTATTTATGAATAATTGTTGACTATAATAACATCTCTTTTATTTATTTTAACGACTTCAGTTAAGTGGAACTATATGTAATTGGTTCAACTATCCATCAAATCACTTTTCCAACCTTTTCTGGATAGTTGAGACATCAAATGTTATTGTTTGGTCGTTAAGGAACTAATGGTACTTCCTCAAAGCGTATTGCCTGTCCTGGTTTCTATATGAAAGCATAATGGTTCACACAGATGCGCCAATAAGAGCTCCAACTTCTTGTGAGAGCCATTGTCTGTCAATTTCATTACCCAGGCACATTGTGACGGAACAGTTGACTTTCAGATTCCATTTCTGGAAAAGCATCTGAAGCAAAGAAACAAAAACATGATTGGTGAGCGACATATTTTCCAGAAATACATCCAGAGCCGCCTTACAGAAGATTAAATGCATTTTCCTCTCCAGGAAAAAAAACGAAATGATGAAGCGACTCCCTCGCAGACATGTAGCAGGACAGCAGCTGCCAGCAAACACAGTAGGGCACGCGTCCCTGATTCATTTATGGAAATTAGATTAGACCGTGACGGTGCAAATAACCCCCAAATCTCCCCCTTCTCTCCTCTTCCACACACACTTCGTCTTTATCCCTGCGGGCCTTCACCCCATATTGACCCCCAGCCGCCCTCTCCTGTCCCATTAGAGTTGGAGATGTTTCTCCATCTCTCTTGAGGAAACATTTGCCATCCGTCATCTCTCCCTCTCTCCTTTGTTTAGTGCTCGCCCATTGTCTGTTTTCATAACAATAAAGCAACAGAAATGAGGATAGAAGGGAGAGAATCGGCCTGCCAGTGTCAGCTTTGAGTCGATCTGGCACGTTAACCAAACCATGGAGAGAACACCTCCTTAAAACAGGCCTACCGGCAGATCTCTCATCAGCCTACTCAAACATGTTTCCCATCTGACATCCTGACAAAGAGCGCCGCAGCCTGCCGCCTGCTGACAGTGACACTTATGCCTCTTGGGATTGATCGAGAGGAGTGTCAGGAATAGTGCTTTGTCATCCTCCCCATCTCCAGTTGTTGAGATGAGCGCTTCGTCACATTGTTATAATAAAGTCAATTGAGTTTACCCTACATGCAGGAAAGTGACTTGCTTCGTGTGATTTCTCTGTGCGTTGCAAGTTTTTTCTCTCAAGTTCCTTCTTTCATCTCTTCGCTTAACAGAGCATTAGCTTACTCAGCTGAGGGGAACCGCAGGGCAGAGAAGTAGAAGGAGACGAGACTCGGTGCCTGCTTGTCAGTCACAAAAAGGCGTCTGCAACAAACTTAATTCCTCTAACACAGTGAATGTAGGTCATGCAAAGCAAAAGCGCAGCCTGGTGGTGTGTGGCCTCAGATGTTTCTGTGACTGCTCGGCCTCGTGCACTGCGTGCGTGAGACGCTTCTGGGACGCTTCTGAACCGTAACGCGGCGCGTCTGGTGGAATAGCACCCATTGACTAGAGTGGCCGTGATCCTTGCGAACGCCGCGGCGCAGCCGTAACGTGACGCAGACGGACCCGGTGGAATCTAGGGGTAAGGGCCAAAGGGACTGGGAAGTGGCTTTGATTGACGGTACACTCCTACTGCATAATCCATAATAGTAGCCAATCATAAAATATTAATTATTTGATCCATCACTGCAGTGCATGCAGGAGGGTCCTCATTTCTGCATGCCTTATGCTATAGATCACCCATTTATCCCTCCGCCTACCCATCCAGCCATCCGCATTTAAACTGGTTAGGTTGTGGTTGCAGTGGCAGCAGAAGCATGCTAAGCAGAGAAGCCCATATGTCCTCCTCCCTAGTCTCAGGCTCCAGAAGTATTCCTAGACCAGATGAGATATGTAGTCCCTCCTATAGGTTATGAGTGTTAGGGGTAGGGTTAGGCAGATGAGGACCACCTGCACTATCCCTTTTCAAATCAAGAGCCCAGTGGTTCTCCTTTGAGATCACTTCAGACTTCAGCACATTTTTAAACTAATTCACTTTGCTTCTCTCGAATATTATAGTTGGTAATTCAGCCTAAGTCTCATTTCCACTATCCTGCCATAAATATCATGAAGTAAGAGTACATCAGGAGGATAGGTCCCCTCCTGACCCAGAAAGCGACACAACTTCTGGCCCAGGCTCTCGTCATCTCACGCCTACTACTGCAACTCCCTCCTGGCTGGTCTACCTGCATGTGCCATCCGACCTCTGCAGCTCATCCAGAATGCAGATCTCGTCTGGTCTTCAACCTTCCTAAATTCTCCCACACCATGCCGCTCCTCCGCTCCCTTCACTGGCTTCCATTGACTGCTAGAATCCACTTCAAGACACTGGTACTTGCGTACCATGCTGCGAATGGATCTGGCCCTTCCTACATCCAGGACATGGTTAAACTGTACACCCCAGCACGTGCACTCCGCTCTGCATCAGCCAAACGGCTCGCTGCACCCGCACTGCGAGGGGGACCCAAGTTCCCATCAGCAAAAACATGTGGGTTTGCTATCCTGGCTCCAAAATGGTGGAATGAGCTCCCCATTGAAATCAGGACAGCAGAAAGCTTACACATCTTCCGGCGCAGACTGAAAACTCATCTCTTTCGACTCCACTTCGAGCGATAGAATTACTAACAAAGCACTTATATACTAATAAAGGGCTGGCTTATCTAAAGCCAGTTGAGTAGCACTGCAAATGTTTTAGCTCTAGGAAACCTGATGTACTTATATGATTCTGTTTTCTTCTAGTTTGTATCTTCTTGGTCGAATGCACTTATTGTAAGTCGCTTTGGATAAAAGCGTCAGCTAAATGAAATGTTATGTAATGTAATGTAATGTGTGTACTTCCTGGCTATTTATCAGATGAACATTCAAAGTTTGGGAATCAAAAAAACTCCAGCATCTTTCCAGAGTGTTTCTGCCGATGAATCCATCAGTAGGTTGTGCGGTAACACCCTGGCACACATTAAACTGATCAAGTCACCTTCCATATGTCCATTCACCCGATGAAAGACTTCCACTGTTGGTCTTTCTGATGCTGACCTGGATAAAATGCCTGATCAGCACTGAGTTCTCCTTTGTTTGCTTTCTTTCACTCCCTCTCTTCCTCTCACTCTCACTCTCACTCCTCCTCTCAGTTCCTCCTCTGATAATAAGTTTCTAAAGTAGAGGCCTGGAGCCGTGTGATAACATTGTGTTTTTTTCTGGGGGCTTGTTTCCATTGGGCATGGCGTCTCACCATCAGTTGAAAACAGGATGATGTTGTGTAGGTGTGATGAAGAACAACACTCTTCTCAATCACCAGGTTTGTATGCACACAAGACAATTACATTATTTGGCGTAATCAGGTTATGGGAGGAACATTTGAGAGCACATTTAAATTCACTGAATAACCAGGTTAGTGTTTATATGCAGCTGTTCGGTAATCATATTTTCCTCTGCGCTATTTTTATATCAGGGCGGCAGTATTATAACTTCATTACCGATATATTGATTTCCTTTGAGAATTATAATAGGAAATACACTTTCTTATTTATACATTTCCAATAAAGATACATTTAAAATGAACTTTGATACATAAACTTACAGCTACAGTTAATAATGTTTTTTTTAAAACTTTCGAAACATTTCTTAAATCTTGTTCAAAGTGAACATTGAGTTTGGCTTAAGAGGATAACAGGATAACATCTGTATTCATTGTCTTCATGCTTGTCCGTTTCAGAAGGGAATTGCTGATTTTTACATTGACATTTTTATTTATGTATATTGACTTAGATCAGATCACTCACCTTACAACAGCTGTAGCAGTAGTTGTTGACTGTGGCAAGATAGCCATCTAGTGTTTATATATATATATATATATATATCTATGATTCTACCGAGCCCGGCGTACTTCGTTTGGAGACATTTCGAGGCTGCACATGTGTAGACTCCACGGTCTTAAAATCCCCACAATGCTTTGCGCACGGACCAATTTCCCCAAATCTGTGAGTTATGCCAATATAACTTGTGTAAATTCCCAATTTAGTTTCTCAAGATCTTAATCCATAAAGAAGAAGTAAAGGATTTACATTTTGCTGTTACTATACTTCAGTTCTCAGACATGCAACACAAAACAATGAAATTAGTATAACACCTTGTAAACTGGTGTTCAGCATTCAGTGGATTGAGTTGGACTCCACATAAGGAGCTGTTTGCTGTTTGTCTTGGCTCTGTTAGTATTCCTGTGGGGTATTTTGGGGCTCTGTTGTGTTGGTTGGTTACCGTGGCAGCCTAGGGTTGGTTTAGGTAATGCCCTGAAAGCTGTGAGCCTTCCTCTGTGTGTCAGCGAGGGTTCAGTTCCCAGGATGGATCACCTGTGGAGACAATACCGGGGTCCTGACCCAATGGGCTTCCTAACTACGCCCTAATTAACTTAATACCAATTCATCTGCAGCACTGTGCTTTACTCTGTCACCTCTGCCGGGTTTGTTCAGGGGCCCAAATCGCCCGGGGCCCCGGGTAAACGTGACAGGAATGAATCATCTCCTAATCTACGCTAATGATTGGTCTTCTATAGACAACAGACAAACAGGAGAATGTTGCTTATTGTGCTCAGTACTGTGAGCTGTGGATATTTCTGTGTTTCCCTGAGCAATCGAAAGGTTTTATACAACACAATGTGAACAGACATGGACTGAACTGATTGAGATTATATGGCAGAGGTGCTTTAAACAAACCATCACAAATGTATCAAAATGATCTATTGTATTAAATAAATTGTAAAAATAATCTGATATGCTGCTAAGTAGAAACAAAGTGAAATTGTGACCTGCTTTTTCTTTAATTGCATAACATCGGTTTTAGGCAGCACTTTTCTAAAAGAACAGAACTGAAAATGGGTAGCGAAAAAGGGAGAGATGTAGTGATATTTCAGGTGGCGGCCCTTTGGAGAAAGATAGGATGACAGAATGGAGTGATTATGGCTTATCTCCTCCCATGGGCCTAAGGGTGGAGGGTTGGAAGGGTTTCTCTCCCCTGGGCTGTGACCCCGACTTCTCTGTTAAACCCAAACCCCATATCATACGTCCGTGGTAAAACCCCATAATGAGTGATTGGGTGGGGGGCTGTTGGGACCCCGAAAGGCAGCAGAAGTGTGTGTGTCTCTGTGTGTGTGTTATAACAACAGTGGTGGTGGTGACGGAGGGGAATTCAACACAAAAGATCCCGGCACATAAGTCTCGTCGAACCCATCCGC
>CALSBZ010000622.1:832683-843395 GCA_943591055.1 Gobionotothen gibberifrons
TTCTTCACTTCTCTCACTCATTATTTCCCTTTTTAAGGGTACAACACGTACAGTATGGTGCCCACTGCCCAGCCAGTCTGTGTCTGGCAACAAGAAGGCGACGGAGAAATTGCTAATTTAAAGCCCTCCAAACAGCAGTCCACAAATCAATAGGGGAGGATATGGTGACATCTCTGCTGCTGATGCTGATAACACGTTTTGCAGAGAGACCACAAACATAACTGAGGGTGAGATAATTGTCAACAATCAACAGTTTTATCTTGATTGTGAGAGCTGGACAGATTTTAGCGCCTTTTGTTTTCTGAAATGAAATCTTCCGGTGTTTTGAGCAGCGCAAAAGACATTCCCTTTGTCCGTATTATATTTGAGTGGAAATGGAAGTGGAAATACTAAACTCTTGAAACCAGAACTGTCTGCATGGTTAGATTCAGCAAGAAGTAGGTGAGAGCTTGTCTGGAACATCCACATCGAAGGAAGATACAGAGATGTGTTGGGTTCCTGGCTATAATTGCTATTTTGTTTTAGAGTTGTAATGATATCCTTAAGTAAAATGTGTTTTTCTACCCAGTAAATAACAGGTACCACGTGAGCATGTTCATGTCTTAGTGGTTGTGTAGAAACGTGTTGACTTTATTATGAGCTCATGGAAGACCTGAATGTGGTTATTTAGCAACTGCCTGTTTTATATGTCAGATTCTCAGTTTTTCTCACATTCCAGCGAGTGGAGGTAACACAGCTGTACACTAGCATTATAAAACCCAGAGGCACGCTGTGGTTGGCTCTCCCTGAAGTCTTGTGTGCAGCTCGGGCCGTCGCTCTGTCCGCAACTCACGTTTTAACTGCAGCGCCAAGGCAGAGCAGACATCCAGACTTCACCCCAGCGTGTTTCCCTCACTGTTTTCCCTCGTTCTACCGTCAGTTTTATGACATTTTCTCCACTCTGTGTAATCACTGGTTTAATGTTGCCTTACAGTGATCATTCACTCACTGTTACACCTCAACACTTTTTTTGTTTTGTTTTGCAAGTATGAGTGGGGATGCAACATTATTTGATGACCATCAACTTTGTTTTTCTTTAATCAATGTACTGTATTCAGTGGCGTTTGTATATGTACAAAAGTGGTGGGGCACGAACAACAGATGTTTATATATAAGCTTCTGGTGCTTTTTTAAACACGTAAACAAATAGCTGCAGGGGTTAAATTGGGCCGGGGCTGTCCGGGGCTAAGCCCCGGCACATAAGAAAATGCTCTGACGTCATCACCCTCGCATATTTTTAACAATGTATGCAGCATGCATGTATCATATGTTTACACAAAAAAGATATACTTGTTAAAACTTTTCTTTCTCTATATTTAAGGTTCTTAATAATTCGAAAAATAGCTGTAGGGAACATAAATAAGATGACGCGACGATGACTTGCACTCATTTTTCGCGGGGTTCCCCTTTCTTTATTTTCTTCAAATCTACTTTGATCGGCGACCACACAGTCTCTTCCGTCAGTCACACAGACAGCCAGCAGAGTGACAGGTGAATCCGGGAAAAAGTGTGGAGAAAAATAGGTAATACGCTGACAGGTTTCTTAACATGAATTGCTCTGATATTCTGCTTTTACGTTCGACTACCATTAAAGGAGGGGTAGGTAAGTTTGAGAAACCGGCTCGAGATACACTTTTTGTTATATTCCATGGAATGCTCTTAATATCCTGATAGCAATGCATATTCTAAGTGCTTTGAAAAAAAATCCATACAAATATTTCATCTGTGGAAGCCGTAATACTGTAAAAACTACGACCAAGAGTCAATATCGGAGTTGCTTTTCAACTATGGCGACTATTTACGGAGCACACCGAGCTGATATGTAACGTTACCGCAGCCTGCTCTAGCTGACGTAACATTTTTAATACATTTTCACAAAACAAACATGCTAGCTTCAAAAATATAAGCACTGACAACAGGGCCGGCCCTAGACTTTTGGGGGCCCTAAGCGAGCTTTGGCTTGGGGGGCCCCCTCACTCTAGCGCGTTCTCACTACACACAACACAGAACCAACTTTTGTCTTATGATGTTAGCATAAGCACACATATTGTATAAATAAGCATGTAAACACTGTGGACCTAACATCCTCTTGGGGGGGTCCTCATCTCCGCTAGGTGGGTCCGGGGGCATGCTCCCCCGGGAAGAATTTTTAAATAATGAACTTAAAAGCATCAATCTGGTGCACTTTGAGAGCAAAATTAAGAGATCTATGGATACATCTCTCAACACCCATATGAAACAGAACTGTAAACAGATTTTATTTTTCTTATATTTTACAAATCACTCCCCTTTCAAACTGTATTCTTGTTTTGTCATATAGTATTTCACAACTGTTTTTCATGTATTGTCTCATATGGCTGTCCATCTCGTAATGTTCACATAGAAACTAGCTGTCAATAGGAATATCATTCAGAAGAATTATAATTTCATGTAAAAATCTGTCACAAAAAGAGGTTGCACATTTAAATTCAGGTGTTGTTATGGCAACGTCAGTGGCCAAACAGCCACATTTACTGCTGCAAATACGTTCAAACATGCTGTCGACACGTAAAGCAGTGGCATGCCACCATTTCAGCTGACCTTTTCTCAGAAACACTGTCACATAACATCATTTCATTGCTAGGTTGATGCTTAGCTAAGCTAACTATGAAACACTTTAACTGACAGAACTCAGTATCAACTGTGTACTGTAAGGTAGCTTCTAGCTTCATGTCGAACAGTAAGTCATTAATGAGAAACCCTAAATGTTTAAGCACCCTCTATGAAACGTCAAGCTACCCCACAGCACCCCCAAAATAAATCTCTGGCGCCGCCACTGAGCCTGACTATTTGTGTTGGGGGGCCCCGACTTTTTTTTTTCTCCAAAGGGGGGGCCCGACAGAAAAAGTTTGAGAACCACTGGTTTACAGGATAGGTACCTGTCAGCCAATAAGACAGATGTTTATTTCCATTCAACTCTCTGGTTGGTCTGGTGTCTTGCCTCTGTTGCATTCACTGAACACGGGAAATTACAATTCTGCCGTCCTCTCTAGTGTCATGATGAGGTTCAGGTAAAGCACGGTGGATGTATTATATGATTGACTCAATAATATAATACATGACTTTGAGAGTAGGCAATCTAGGCATATTAACACAATTAATTAAACATACTTATCACGGCGACGGTGTACTGAGATTATTATTATTAATTTTTTAAAAATTCATCCTTTTCTTTTTTTTTTTTTTTGCTAGGGGGCCCCTAGTGGCTGCGGGGCCCTAAGCGGCCGCTTATGTCGCTTAATGGGTCGGGCCGGCCCTGACTGACAATAACTGTGTTATACATTTGTTTTACATTCATTATCATGATCTTGTGCGCGTTCATGTGTGTTGGAGGAGGTGCTCTGTAGGAAGTCTGAAGGAAGGGGCGGATTCTTTTCTGTTGTGTACTTTGGAATTTTTGTGCACTCAAGCTGGTTTCTCAAACTTACCTACTGCTCCTTTAAGTATAACGTTTTTTTGTTTGACTAACTTTTGATCAAATCAAGCGTTTCTTAAACTAAGAGAAAGACACCAGCCAGTGGTCGATATTGTTGACTTTATTTTTAGAATAGCAGATCTCTGCGACCAGCTATAGTTTGTCGGCAGTGTCAGTGAACGTGTGTCTCTGCTCCGATCGTGAGATTTACACTGCAGCACCTCACGCGGGACTCTGCTGCGGTTCCTCCGTGCAGAGCGCCCGTTGCATAAACCATGCTATGCAGGGGCGGTGCTAGGGGGGGAAACAGGGGCCAGTGCCCCCGTAACACTGACCAGGGACCCCCCTGTGGCTCCCCTCCAAAAAAAAGGTTACAATATTACGATTTATTGGAACTAAATCAAATCAGAGACCCGGATGTACAGTGGAGATTAAACTGTTCATTACCTTATAAAAGCAAATACTGTGGCGGAGTTCCCTCGGAGGGGGGAGGGGCGAGGGAACTGCGCGCAGCAGTTCCCTGCCAGCAGCGGGATCAATCCAAAAATAAAATTAAAATCTGAAAGCGCAAACGTAAACGTGCCCGCGGGCCTGGAGTCTGAGACACCTGCATTAGACTGTCTCAATCAGTAAATCTAATAAAAAAGACAGCTAGATGTTTTTAAAACCATGAGCAGGAACCCAGACAGTGGTCTGTTCTACAAAACCGCATGTGAGGCAGAGCAGCAATGTGTTTTTTTTGATGAATTTGATCAAGTAGCTGGTCATACATACAGTAATGTTGTTGAACTGCTTATATTGATGTGGACTTTCATTCCTCAATTAATTCAGATAGGGTAATGTCTCTGTACTCATATAGTTGTTTTTTAATGTTCTTGAGTAAGTGTGCAGAGAAATGTTGACTTAACATGGCATCGCATACATTTACGTACACAGCGTGGGGATGTCATATTGTAATGCACCTTAGTACATGGAGTAAAGGGCACCATCACAAAGCAATACTTAACAATAACAACAACCGTAATGCTTCAGCATTAAAACTACATAGACTGTAAAAATAAGGAAAACACAGACACTCATCACCGAGGTCACAATATCAATCGATCCAACAGAGCAATAGCCTATAGAGAGGCGAAGTCCCTCCCCTTCCGAGGGAGCTCGTGGGACCCCGGAAGCGGAAAAATATACATTGAAGTCAATGGAGAAAATGAAGAGGAAAAGGTTATCTTTTGATCCCGTTTGAATTGTGCCACGAATGACACATATGATGTTTGTCAATCTTAAACAATAATTTCCATGTCAAAAGAGTCACAGTTTGTCGTAAAACTGTTGAAATATAAGACTATGAAAAATACGCAACTAGAAAGACTATAAATCCCAGAGTCGCGTAAGTGATGTCACCATTGTTTTCCTCCAGAGATATCTAATATCAGCGCGATATATCATCGATCTATATGGCGCTGGCTAAGATAAGATAACTTTAACAAGATGCCTGTGTGCTTAGTACCAGGTTGTTATCATACCAGCAATGGGTCTTGCTCGTTCTTTCGCTTCCCGTCTGATGAAAGGAACAGGAGTGGCTGGATCAAGTTAGCTACCTAGCTAGTAGCTAGCACGTTAGTTAGCATTACAGCCTTGTCATTTTTATTAGCCTTAACAATAAGTAACACAACATGTTAAACAATAAGAGTAGTAGTCATATTTCGTGTACTTTGAAGAGTACTGTCACACCTGTGTGATCATTCTATAATACACACTTAAGCCCGGGGGAGAAATGCTAACGCTAGCTATAGCGTCTACGATATTTTCTAC
Source organism: Gobionotothen gibberifrons (assembly GCA_943591055.1). Taxonomy (NCBI): domain Eukaryota; kingdom Metazoa; phylum Chordata; class Actinopteri; order Perciformes; family Nototheniidae; genus Gobionotothen; species Gobionotothen gibberifrons. The sequence continues at coordinate 837,989 of CALSBZ010000622.1, forward strand.
TTCACGCTATCTGCACAAATGGTTGACATTAAACATTAAAAAGACCAGGCAGTTCAGAGAGAATCAAAGGCAGACAGGCAGCTTTGCATGACATTCTTCTGGACGTGTTTCATTGTGGTGATAGTGAGGGGAGTCAATCCTTTTGTTGACAAGACAGACGGACATCTTGGTGACGTGTGTTGTTCTGCCCTACCGGAGATGTAGTTCACTGAGCAGTTTCACACAACAAATGTGTAACTTCACAGTTTTACGACACATTTTTATTTTTTTGACTTGCAAAATGTTCTTTTAGATTGACAAACATCATATGTGTAATTCGTGGCACAATTCAAACGGGATCAAAAGATAACCTTTTCCTCTCCATTTTCTCCATTGACTTCAATGTATATTTTTCCGCTTCCGGGGTCCCACGAGCTCCCACCGGAAGGGGAGGGACTTCGCCTCTCTATAGGCAAAACACAGAAGATCAACAAAATATATGACATAAAATGAACTTACCAAAGCTGCAGTAGATGGTCAACTTCATTCCTTTTCTTTCCGTTTGACTGATTTTAATCGCTATACGCTGCTCTCTCTCATCTCCTCTTCACAACTACACTTTTCGCGGTACACATACTTACAGCTCTGAATTATGAGATGACGTTTTGGTGGGGTTGCCAGCACTTTGCGCCACTTTTTTGCCGCACACATTGAATACAAAAAGACTCTGAGCATGCGCAGTGTAGTTTTTACAGTACCCACTCGTTTTGACAGCAGAGAGAGGGGCTAGATCGGGTCTTGCCCCACATCGCTCTACACGGCTCATAGGCACAGTGTAGACACTAATTAGAAGAACGCAGACTAAAACAGCAATGTAGAGACGAATCAGATGACTAAACATGATCTTAAAATATATTTTAAGATATATATTTTTTGCATATTTTTAGAATAATTATTTTAATTACTTTCTGCTGACACTAGGTGGGGCTGTTATGTTCATTTTCATTATATATATTATTTTTTTGGAGGAAGTGAAATATTGTCTCATGTTGACATTTTTAATGTAGTGTATTCAAACCCCCCATTCAGTACAATACAATTATAAAAAACTGTTTCCAGGTAAACTTCTTCACACACAAGGCAAAATCAACATGTCTTGAAGTGTTATTTTTGAACTCGCTTCCACTTCCATAAATAGTATTTTGAAGGAGACGTTGATGAGAAGTGAAGGATAATGTTGGATGAGTCAGGCGGAGGACTTTGGAGAGTAGAGCTGTCAGTGGAGATGGAGCACCTGAATCCAGGCGGCAGGCCAGGCCTTTCTCCAGCAGCATCACAGACTCTGAATCGCAGGAAGCAAGGCGTAAAAATAGCTTTACGGTCTCATGCCTGATGTCGAGAGAGGATAAAAACAATACAAATCAACATATATGGTCATAGCAAGAAGGAAACGATATGTGTCCGGAAAAGAAGCCGGCTGGACATTGTACTCCATACTTTATTTTCAACATATACACTATTATGTAACTTTTCCAAATCGGCCATTGTTGTTGTTGTTGTCTGCCAGAAGCTTATATAAATATACTTGTGTCCACACATTTGAAGACACACCTTTGAAAATCTGGTTGTTTTTTATATTTTAGGGGAAGTATTTTTGTTATTAGTACTCTGGATCTTAGGTAATCTGAGAAACTATAGCTATGGAAACATTAGCGGTAGCCGAACAGCAACAGAGAAACTCTTTAAACATCAAACTGCTTCATTCAGTAATTTTGGTTTTTGCTTAAAATGACCGATACATAGTGGCAGAAAATATACATATATATATATATATATATATATATATATATGCGTTTTAGTTTTTCTTCTGGAAGTACCTGTCCATTTTCTGGATAACTTTTGTGAAATAGAGTTAGGAGACTTGGCCCAAAGAGAGGAAAGTGCAATCACAACATAGGCAGTTGAGGAGGGGTGTGTGTCAATGTGACTTTCTGTTATTTTTATATTTTAAAAGGTGAAGTAACTTTTATTGTGCTAAAATAGTGGTGCAATTATTATTAATAAAAATACAAGTTTTAACTTGTACCTTTTAAACAGTAATGGTACATTGTTTAAAAAATAAATAAATGTGATGCTGTTAGGTTTTTTTCAGGTGAACTCGCAACTGCTTCCAAGGAACTTCAGGAGAAGTCGTGTTTATGCTGGCCTCCTCCTCCCAAACAGTTCTGGGAAAAAAGGAACTCCATGTTTACTTAAATGACTTCCCTTTGTTTTCAGACACTTGACATTTGCTTTTCTATTGGAAGTGCATCTAGGGAATGCTCATTTATTTGAAACAGACCGTGATATATTTTATTTGTTTAAATAATATAAGCACGTGTTTTACTGGAACTGGGACGAAGATGTGATGATAGGAATCTCTGCCTCCTGAAAAACATTTGTTTATGTTGTTAGCATCACATTTTAAGCTGCTCTATATGTGATATATTACCAATGGATAACATGGCTTTTTATCATGTGAATGGTGCTGCTTGCGATGATGAAACACAGAGAATTATAAATAGCTCTGAGACTTTTAGTGTTTTTTCATCTGCCTTTCCTGCCAGTAAACCAATATCTCAAAAACGACTGTATGGATGGATTGTATAATGCTGTATTAAGGGTTATATTTTTGAATAATATACATATGCAAGCACATGACATACAACACATTGGGCAAATAGTAAAAAACAATATCATAACTCCGTTCACAGTGTTGATGGAACATTTTAATCTGAATAAATCCCTCTTCTTCTCCTGTATGCAATTACAATCAAATATTAAAAACTTAACATCAAAAGGTATAAAGATAGGTTGTCATGAACACCTTGATATGAACCTAAAAAGTATTGCAAACAAGAAAGGAATGATTTCAGGTATAAACTCCTCACCTCAACCGCCAATACTAATCTGCAGTCACAGAAAAGATGGGAGCAGGACTTAGGCATCACCCTTACCCCAGTTGAGTGGGACAGAATCTGGTTGAACTCAACATCAACCTCCAAGTGTGTCCGGTTTAGAGTAATACAGTTAAAAATCCTTCACAGAGCATACATCACACCCTGTAAACTCAAAAAGATGGATCAAACACTCTCGGGCCTATGCTGGCATGGTTGTGCGGAAGTGGGTACCCTTTAACATCTTTGGTCCTGTCTGTCCGGCTGTGAAATCTCTATGGGACGTAGTTGGAGATACTCTCGCTGAGATCCTGAACATAGAGATACTCTTAGCTCCAGCTACATGCTTGCTGGGATCCCGCTCAATGGCATAACATCAACATTTGCAAGTAAACTCATAGCCCTAGCATGCCTTTCAACTAAACGCCTCGTTCTTATGAACTGGAAAGTCAGAAAGCCCAACTGCTTCAATTTAAATAGATGGCTGGAGGACTTCCTAAACATCTTAAGTATGGAAGAAGCTGCTTTCCCCCTGTTATATTTGGTTGAGCAGGCTTTGGGATAAGATAAGGGCTTTCCTGGACTCAAACCATCTCGCCTGCCAACAATAAATATAATAATATATATTAATAAATAAATATAAATAAAGAGAAATTAGCTATGAAGAAACAGAAAAATAACAGTAATAATAATGAAAGAAATTAAATTAAATGGGAAATGGATGAATAGGTGAATTAATCATAAAAGGAAGAGATGTGTGTGTGTATATGTACATATGTGTGCATATATATATATGTATTTATTTGACTATTTATCTATTTATTTACCTATTAAACAATGAAGTGTACCTATAAGCAAATCATGAATAAATACAACGCGATATGCATACATCAAATGTAACTAACACTGTAATCCCCCTACCCCCCACCCTTCATGTTATGTCCTGTCCTACTTGTGATGTGTGTGAGCCATGTCCTTGTCCGTGTGTTTTTGTCTTGCTGCCCAGTTTGAGCTCACAATGCATCATTTTTCAATTCCAATCTCATTTCAGAGAGAGCTAGGGATAAACTGGGCAAAAACTAGTGGAAGAATAGACATAACCAAGTCCGGATTAAATTTCAAGTTGCAAGTTTTTTCCATTTGTGAGGTTTTACTTGTAAATGTACCACTTTACATTTCACTCTGAATATTGCCATTCCCCTGCTCTGTAATATATACATTTTAACCTCCAATGTCACCTATAGGCAATTCTGTTATTGGCATGAAATGTTGGCGACTAGCTGGTGAACAGTTGAACAGTCAGATATTTCCTTCAGGGGTTGGTGGAGACCAAAAACAGAGCATAAAGCTGAGTGAATATTGGACCCCACCATGTGAACACCTGTTAAATGAATGCTAATGTTGTATCTGCTGAATGTGAAGTCAACCGTTGGCTAAATGCATAGACTGTATATATAAAGGCTAAATGATTCACTAAAACAACATTAGAGAGTGACTGAGTGTCTGTGTGAAGCTGCCAAATACTCTGTTAGTGCAGGTGTAATATTTATACTGAATCCCACTCTCAAAGCACCATTACTGAGGAATCTCTATAAAGTATAATTCACAACTCATGTGCAATAATGATGCTGTAAAACCCTAACAGCTTTTTCATGTACTCCCCCCCTGCTTTACTGTATTTTACACCCTTTGCAACCAAAAACAACCGCAGCGACGGATGACGTTGTGTCTTCCAGGGGCCCCTGAATGATTTCCTCCTCTCTGAAGTGCGGCGTTCCATCGAGGGTCACAGTCTGAGCCTCATGAGCTTCCTCCTGCTTAACTGGAAGTCATTGAAAGGACAATGAGCGATCACAGGTGGGGCTGTAAACAACAGTCAGCCCGCTGTTTAACTGCTTTGTCATCCAATGTAAGGCTGTGGAAAATATGTTACTCTGTGGGGCAGCGTGTTATGCTAGGGAAACAGATATTTGTATGGATGTAATTACAAGCTTGCTGGCAAAAGAAACCAAACATTAATTGAAAGTGCTCTGAGCGCTTTCACTTCATGAATACTTGCTCTTCAAAGTGTTTGTGATTTTAAGGTGTAGGTGTGTGTTTTGATGCCCAATGCCGCAGGTAGCACATAAAAGAGATTATGCAGTTATGTAAGCAGATAAATTAGGAGCTGCCAACCCTCACAGTATTCACGGTAGAAGAAAGTGCACGCCCCTGCACTAGACTCTCACAGTCAGACACAAAGCTTTTTGTTTTGTGACAAGAAAAGTCAAAACTCACTTTGCCATGTCTTATTTCAGTCTACACTCCTGCTGCTGTCGCAGCTTCAGAAATATGAAAATGGCATTTCTGAGGCTTCGGCTCTAGCTTTAAGCCTCTTACACACCAAACTGACACCAAAGAACACCAAAGAACACCAAAGACAGCTCGGAGTCGGCTTCGTCTTCGTCTTCTTCTTCTTCTTCTTCTTCTTCTTCTTCTTCTTCTTCTTCTTC
>CALSBZ010000622.1:843405-859858 GCA_943591055.1 Gobionotothen gibberifrons
TCTTCTTCTTCTTCTTCTTCTTCTTCTTCTTCTTCTTCTTCTTCTTCGCCTTCTTCTTCTTCTTCTCTCGGTTTTTTGGCGGATTGCAAACAACTTTAAGGTGCATACCGCCACCTCCGGAGTCGGCTTGACTCGGTTTGCATTTATAAAGAATGCACACATGTGTTTAATCGTTAATGTCAGATATGTACTAAGTAAATACATTTGTTCCTGCTCAAGATTAGATTCAACTTTATTGTTATTGCACATATTACAGGTACTGAGACAACGAAATGCAGTTTAGCTTCTAACCAGGAGTGCAACAAGCAGTAAAGTGAAAAGTAATGTACACAATCTACAGAATAAAATCTAGAATGAATTGAATGATGAATAAACAGTGAGGGGTATGAATACACTAGATATAGATTAGATTAGATTAGATTACTTTATTGTCATTACAAAAATGCAAGCACAGTGTAACGAAATGAAGGAGGGTCTAACCAGAGTGCAAAACAGTCAGTTATATACACAATCATCAGAAGTATGTACACAAATAAATGATACGAAAATAAAGGTAAATAGATGGGAAATGTATAAATAAGAATAAATACACAGATAATAATAAATACAGTGAATACAGAATTGTGCTTCAGCACAGCACACGACAACAACTAGGCAGTATGGGACAGCGTCACAGCAATATACACAGCAGCCTGTGAGCAGTATGAACAGTGTGTATGAATATGCTAAGATATATAAAGTATGAAAACGGTAAGCAGTGCAAGTATAGTATACAATATATAGATATTAATTTCATGATGATAAACATTGTGGAACAATGATGAAAAATGTTAATGGAAGGGCGACGTAAAACTGACACAAAACAACAACAAACTTTTGCCGAGCCACTTGGAGAGTTTCATCACCAGCACGTGGTAAAAACCACCAATGAGCGCTCAGCTCGAGATACCAGCGAGTCGTTTCCCATCAAGCATTTCGCTTCCGCAACCCGTGGAGAGGAACTGCGGCGCCTCGCCTCGCCTCGCTCTCAAGGCTGCGGGCGTCTTTGTCCCGCGAGATTTCAACGTCTCATGTAGGCGAGCCTCCAGAGCAAGTCGGACAAAATGACTAACCATCATGCAACGCACAAGCAAGACGTTGATCGCAACTGCGCAGGTCTTGCTTGTCTCAAACAAGCCTACTATGTTCATGCTTATATTCTCGCGAGAAGACGTGGTTGCCAAGGTACCGAGCACGCAGCGTCCTCCAAAATCTGTAAATGGCCCAGGCTGACCAATGAGGTTCAACCCGACCGTACCACAATGGGAACCATTTTAGGGGTGCGCCAAATCTCTTTCGTAAATAAACTAAAATGTAATGGGAATATAACATTTCAGAATCAATTAATATACAACGTCTCAAAAGCATTGATTCATGACTAATTTTGAAGGTCGTTCTGCGATTCATAAGCGTACATTAGAAAGGCCAGCTTTGTTTTACAGCGCTGGAACTCTTTTATGGTATCAGCCGCGCGAAGATTGAAAGTGTCTGTGAAAGTGGACACCTTCTGTCGTTGGTATAATAGTCAATACAACCGTTTAAATTAAAAAGCCTGTTGCTAGAATGAACTGCTTCGACACTTCTCATAAGAACAACAAACATTCCATCTTCCAAAAAGAGCTGTAGACACGGGTAAGTTTTTCTTAATAACAAGTGGTCACGTGGAAAAATGTGCGTGTTGTTGTAAGCTAACATTAGCATAATAAACGTAAACTGCATGGAAATTGGTATGAAGTCACCACGATGCCCCTTGCAGTTAAATATTTATTTAAAATACAACGTTATCTTCGAGGACGGACAAAATAGTTTTGGGGTTTTGTGTCAACGTAACGTTTCAAATGCAATAATCTTTCCACTTGCACGTTTTACACCATGGCTATTTGCATGAGCTGCCTTTTGTAAGGTAGAGAATCATACAATTTCTGTAGTGCTGCTGCATTTGGCCCGCAGTGGGTGCGTAATCTTTTAGAGATCACCTCAGTCTCAGTTAGCAGAAGTGACTTTGCTGGGGAGGAGATGTTGGGAAACAGGCCTTAGTAAGCTGTGATTCCCAGAAGAATTGTGAGGTACCATGATGCCTGTTTCATAAGAGGAGGAAGTCCATCTGAGTGTAAGAGGATATGACTCTAGTCTGGTTTAAAGGTCACACAAGGCTGTTTGGCTGTTGATGTATTAACACCCGGGGAAGGAGAGCTGTTTCTCTCTCCATCAGAGGAGGAAGTTAAAGCCATAGATGTGTTGTTGTTGAATCATAAGCCTAGTTACCCTCTCTTTGAATCAGCAAGTTGAACTCGAGGTCATCTTGGTGCCTGTCTTTTGCATGGAAGTAGAGTTAGATTTGAATGTTTGGTTGAATCCCATGTTTTCTTAACAAAACAGCCCACAAATAACTGACTGGTTTGTCCTATTCCACACTTACTCAAATAAACAGGCACAATTACTGAAAAAGTTTGTTTTTCATAATGACCCATTTTAAATGAAATATAACGTGAGAAACGGAGATGTATGTTGGCTTAATAATTGGCTAATTTAGACCTCCAAAAGCTGTTCACCTTGGGCAATGACAACAAACACAGCACCTTGTAATTTCCATTCTTAATCATTCCCAGTCCAGGAATGTGCATCCTGCAGTCTACAGCAGTTGGTTTGCTTGTCAGCGTGGAGTCTTTTTTTTTTATGGGCCGATTGGGCCCCTCTGTGAGAGAGCGTTCATCTTGAGAAAAACAAGAAAAAACAGTCGGCATACCCTGTTTCTGTTACTCTGTTTAAATGGGAAAAGCATACTTCCCAATGTTAATAACATAGCAGGACAGGGTGCTTGTAGCGGTTGTGCAGAACTGCAGACTGTTTTTCACATTTGTCTTCTGAAGAATCCGCAGAGACTTTGTTTCCTTCATTTAGAGAAGGGGAAACATCAAATGTGATGAAGAGTAGTGGGTTGCTGAGGTCTGGAAATAAGTTTATGGGGTTTTAACCAAAGACATGGGCCCACCACAGCCCACTAGTGTCCTGTCCAGGGGATGTACTTTTACATCAGTGGTATCAAAGCAGGAGATGGGCTTATGTAATGCATTCGAAAGATGTTGGCTTCTCCTATGGTAGCAGAGCCTTTTGTTTTATTCAGGGGCTTACATTAGCTTGATCAGCAGCTTCGCAATGCCAGTGGGCAAAACCCTTTTAGACTTGTGCTCAACTGTACTGCAGAACTGGAGTTTTAAAGGAACCAACACAAACATGTTTTCTTTTCATTTTGAACTTTTTAAAATGAGATAGACCTTCAGTAATTGACGCTAATGCAAAAATGCAATGCAAAATGTGTCCTTTCTTGGAAATGTGTTTGTGTTGTTTACAACAGTTTTGCTTCCACCTCTTAAGAATAGTGTGCTCTTTCTGACAGAGCTAGAGCTGAAACAAGAATTGGATTATTATGTATGGAGTCGTGTTCATGGAACAATGCCACTTTTGCTTCCAGATTCTCCAGATTTGGTGCTTTTCTGATTTGACACACTATTAAACAAAATATTTTTGGTATTGTTAAAAGGTCTATACAAGACCTTTTTTAAAGGCATGATATTTGGCACTAATGACAGGCAGTTTTCAATATTCATTTTATAGACTTAACAACACACTTAAAAAAAGAAACTATTTGGCAGATTAATCTATAATTCAAACAGTTTTATGTAGAGTTGTTTGTATTCTTAAACGTTGAGGCTCCAATGGGAGAACACTTCTTAAATGTTAGGGTTAAAACATATAAATCAAAAGATTAATCATTTTGTTGAAAACCAAACTTGCTCTTAGCCCTTAAATTATGTGTGTTTGTAGATTTATTCTTCAGTAATTTACTATCTTTGAGGTTTGCTTCATGAGGTTTTCTGTCTGCCCATCCTGTCCTAACTTTTCAGTATTTTGGTCCCGGCAGTGTGAAATGAGCTTGCCAAGGGGAAAACACCAGGGGAATCCTTTCTAATTAAGGACTATGGTAGAGGTCAGTGAAATATGCAGTTTGTGCTTAACATAGCTGCCACACACAGACTGGAACATTTCATGTTACATCAGCCCGGCTGTGATGGCATATAACAAACAAAAGTAACAAACCACTGTTGCTAATGCTACTGATGTTCTCTGTTTTCTCTCAGCTCATCCAAAAGGTCTGATACAACACTAAGTCTGTGATTAGCTGGAGAAAAAAATATATTTTCCTTTCAAAACCTACATACGATCCATCACAATGAAAAGCCAGGAAATAATAGTCTTGTGGCCTAGACTTGATTATGCTCCTCTAACTGTGGTCTGTAATATTATAGCCAACATCTTTGTTGAAGAACAACATAGGAACATTAGTTTTGTTTTGCTTTGAAGACTGGCCATTCTTAAGTTCTACATTTCAAAATGACTAAAAGGAATACAATGAGGGCTATTTTGGGTCTGAGTTTTTCCAGGACGAACATGGCAAGTTTGAAGTGTTGAATCCTGCATTGTTTGAGAAAGAAGTGCTGAAGTGACCCAGAAACTGCGTGGCTTTAGTCCTCATGTTTACTGTCTGACTGCTATCAAAGTCATACTTTTTTTGTACTCACTTCCTTGCTTGTCTGTCTTCCTGTCTCTCTTTCTATGTACTTTCAGACCTCTGTCTGTCTGTATTTCTCTTTTTGGCTGTTGTCTTTCCTGTGGTGCTAGCTGTATAGATTGGTGCATGATGCCATGTCTTTCTAGGCCGACCCTGAAGTTAGCATTGCAAGAGCTCCCTCAATTATTCAATTGGATTTTGGAATATTGCACACCACTTATATTGTCGTTAAGTGTACACAATTGGTCGAGATGAACAGCTAGTGCAATGCTATTAGCAAACTACACGACGTTCAAATGGCTTTATGTCCACACCGCAAGCTAAACTGGGACTAGTGTTTTGGCGTGATGGCGTTTAGTCTCCTTTAGCCACTTGTTAAAATACGCTAATTGTAAGACACATGAACGTTTCAGACGTTCACCAGTGAGGCATTTACTGTCGTATTTGATGTCGTAGAGCTAAACTCTTGTAAGCTTTTGTTGATCACTGACCTTTTTTCAGGCATTTTAACCCCAACTCATTTAAAAAAACATTAACTTTGAGGTTAGGAAACCCAGAAGTGCTAAAACGCTAACTCATTTCCAGGTTTAGGACTCATTCCTGACCAATGTGATCAAAGCTGCATGGCAACAGTTCTCACACTTACTCTTGTCTGGCTGTTGTCCGATTGTGTTGGTTTGCTGACTGCCCCTCTTGTCTGTGTTAGTCTTCCTCCTGTCTCTTTTTTTTGTCTGTCTGTCTGTCGCTGTCCTCTGATGCTACCTATATTTGGCAGTTATTGCTGCACTGATGTAGCTTTGTGTGGTTTATCTGTGCTGCCATGAGAAGATGAGGTCATCATATTTCCTAGAGTATACAACATAAACGCACACACACAGAGCCCATATACAGTCTAGCATTATGCAGACCTCTTCTAATCTCCTAGTTATTATGGGTGAAACGGATTCTTTCTGAATTAATTTGCATATCACCGGCGCTAACTAAGAGGCAGATTTGAATGCACAAGTACACTCGTGAACGGCTGAAGAAGAAGTATTGAGATATTTCCAAGTAGTAGAAGCACTAACCAAATGACATGTCATTTCAGTCAAGCAGAAGAACATAACTATTAGCAGAGAAAATATAGGCTACCTATAGTTCGATCCTCAATTTAACTATATCAAACCCAATGTTTGAGTATTTATGGCATGTATTCTGCTACAGACATCAAATCTATATACACTCACTAGTTACCTGTCTGAATCCTGTGGTAGTGTACATTGTCAGTGTTGTTTTGCTGAATTAACATGGCACAGACATGTATGAGCAAAAATGTGGAAGACAAGTACTGACATACATTAGAAATACATTTGGCAGATGCCTATATGATGCGTAATTATTCATGGATGGAACATCTTGTCCCAGGCACTCTCAAGAAACAATTTACTTGTTTCAGAAGTACATTTATTTTGATCATGAAGTGTAAACGCAAGTTATTATTTTGCATTAATGTTCCTATTATTAGCACCTAGACTTAAATCTTAAGGATTATAAATATTGTCAGTAAATTAAATAATAAGGCAGAAGAAAAGCCTCTGTCATTGTTACCTTTTTGTTCGATTATTATTATTGCAGATACATTTATCTGTTAATATTATTCCACTTTTGTTGGTAGTTTAGGTGGAGCTAATTTGACTTTACCGATGGGTGGTTTAATCTGTAACAATGCATTATGTTTTATAACCTGATATTATGTTAAAGGGGACCTATCATGCAAAATGCACTTTGTGATGTATTTTATACATACATATGTGTCCCTGGTGTTCCAGGGAACTCACAAAGTGTCAGAAAACACAACCCTCTCTCTTTTCCTCCATACCCAAATCTCTAAAAACGGGGCTGCAACGGATTTGATACATGTGGATTTTTGATTTGCTCCTCTATGACGTATTATAGGTGCACTCCGCCTGATTGGTCAACTCTCCACCTATCAGGGGAATGAGAGGTTGGGCCACGGCCACGGCCATTGCCCAACCTGTAATTCGCATATAGGCTGTCGGCAGGCTACATTTCCCCAGTCACATCTGTGGTTTTGCCTGCTCTTGCCAGGGTGTGTAATAGAGCTAGATATTGCGTTGTTGTTGGCTGCAATAATCGTGACAGGGACAAAATACTGCATGCACTGCCGTCTCTGGAAAAAGAAAATAATCTGTGGCTAGAGTTCATTTTCCAGGGAAATGTGCCAGAAGACTCCAGCAGTTTTCTGCGTGTGTGTTCGACACATTTTACCACAGACTTGTTTACGAACTTCACTCAAGTCAAAAAAGGATTTGCCTCCAGACTAAGGCTAAAACCGGGATCAATACCCACCATCCGGGACCAGGCCAGTGAGGCCACATCCAATGTTGAAGCTGTAAGTTTTTATTTAGCAGTGTTTTTCCTGATAAAGCTAACTCTAGCTTGTAGCATGTAGCATGTAGCGTTGCTGTATTTGTAGCCTCAAACCCAAAACGGTAATCGGTTAGTAGGTCTTTATATGTTTTTGTAACATTTTATTTTATTTTGTACGCTCCGCAGTCTTTGCTTTTATTTGAATTATCAGGCAATTGCTAACATGTTCAGACATACTGCCGTAATGGCGATTTGTGTGAAGGCTGTAAAGCTACACTATAGGATAACACACGTATTTATTCTCCTATTTATTAGTATTTTGTATCCTCTAAAATCATATTGAGTAAGTAATAATAACAAACGTAATCTTCTGTAGCTAAGTGTCGTTTTTTGCAGCGTTATATGTACAAGCTTTTGTGAATGTAGTCTGTAAGAATGATCAGATTTCATCGATCTGTAAGCTACGCTACGCTAAATGAGACATGCTGTTTTTTGCAGCGTTATATGTACAAGCTTTTGTGTGTTTACTTGTTTGCTCACATGAATATAAATGGGTGTGTGTGTGCACGACTGTTAGGATACAACAGTGTGTGTATGTGTGCCAGGGGGTAGACACACCACGAGTAAAACGGACCCGTTAGTTTGTTGTTAACGGGGCCTTACCTCCAGCAACAGGCTAATTAGTGGCTAGCAGTTTTAGCCCCCATCTTTTGGGATTTCAGACTATAATTATGCAAATAGTATTTTCTCATCCTGAATACTAAGTTGAGATGATTTTGTTCTAACTATGTTTTCTTCTTTACAGGCCAGCACCTCACATACTACTACTAATACTGTACCTGGCAGCCCTGCACTACAATGAAAATGCTGATCGTGCACAAGCCACTACATCCACTGGAAACCGTCTATATAAACTGCAGTTCCCAAAGGCCAGGAAGGGAGAATGCAGAGCAAAACCAATAAAGACTGACCCCACATTCTGTAAGTGTTTATTATCCAACTATTTACATGCTTATACAAATCTAAACCAAATATTATTTTGCTTTTTTTAACATTGCACAGGCTACGTGGCCAACTTGATGGACCTCATCTTCGACCAAGTCTTTGTGGACCCTGCCCCATTCTCACAGGAGCTTCTGAAGATTCCCATCCCAGAGGACCTGTGTACCCAGTATGAGCGACCTGACAGGGAGGAGGTCATCGCCGGTTATGCCTCACGGTTCAATTTGACGGCTCACAAAGCTTCTGTAGGCTAGATACCTGTGACGCCTGAAATAATTGCAAAGAATATTTAGTGAAAAGCCTATGTCATTTATGTAAAATACAAGTACATTTACTTTTTTTGTATGGGTTCAAAGAACTGTTGATTTGGAATAAAGCTCTGACAGTTTATATCAAATGTGTCATGATTATTCATGCTGGATGGGTAAAGTATATGCTGATTTCAAAAGCATAAGGTTGTGTGTAGACTTTTTTTGTCGTACACATGGGTGTGTTATGCCATTGCTGTGTAGTATATAACATAATAGTAACGCCATGTACAATGACAGAATGAAATGAAAGATAGCATAAAACCATATACACCAGTATTTATTTTCATGAACAATATTAGCATACGTTTTACAAATTCAGTCAAAACAAACAAACCACTCACTGCTGTATTTGCCTCATCTGTAGCCTCCCATATTCAGCTCTGTATATATGACATGCATTCTGCAGGGAGAACACATTTAGGCACACAGGCTCCAATCCAGGATGGTCCACCATACTGTACAACGCACAGAGTCCTCAAGTTCCTGCATCCGTCTTGACACCTAGTGTGATAAACATATTGAATGACATGTGAAAAATGTATTCTCTAAACAGACAACTTAGTGAAGCTATCACAAATGTTACCTGTGGTATCTCCATGCAGCACACATTCTCTGGTTCAGACGGCATTGCAGCGCAATTTGCACATGTACACCTGTAGAAAGAAGTCAATAGCTGAGCTTTTAAAAACACATGAAACTACACACATTGCTGACAACTGAGGTGTTTATCCATCTGGAGTTATATTTGTTATGACCCTAAGTTATTGAACTTTCCAACGGTAACAGTTGTTGCACGATGTTGGAAGAAAAGGTTAATAGGTAAACTATTAATAAACGCAATGAGGCCATTGTATATATGCTGAAAAGATGAATGTCTCCCTATATAAATATATATATGTACCACTGTTTTTGCGTTACAAACTCTGTTACAAACTGTACACATAGCATTCTTGCTAATTAGCCAAAACGGAAAAAGTAGCAAGCATTGTAACAAAAATAAAAAAATCGTAACGTAAAATAAATAGGTACAACAGCTTGTCAACTAACCATTCAGAAACGTGCTGCAACCGAGATGTTTGCACCTCCACCAAAACATCCGCTTCTTCAGGGTCAGATTCTGGATCAAATTCGTAATATGCTTGAACACATGCATTGCTCTGAGAAAACATGTTGATTCTCCACTCGTAATCACAGCAAGCATGGTAACATGACGCTTGTGCCGGGGCCGTGTCACGCCCCCCCCCTCTTCCGCATGGGGGCGTGGCCAGCAGAATCAGACATTGCAAAGAAAAAACTGGAGTGAGGCAAAATGAGGCATGGCTAAAATGCATGATCTGTTTCGTATTTTGAAAAATAAAACGTATTAATATACCATATATATATATATATATATATATATATATATATATATATATACCTTTTATATATTATTTAAATATAGCATGATAGGTCCCCTTTAAGTGATACTACACATACAGTATATGATCACACACTTATGTATAATTGAACTCTTGATCTTCAAAGTAATTACAGCTTTCATAAATGTAGTGCATTAAAGAACAACCTTTGTCGTGTAGTTTTAGGAAATGGAACATAACAAATTATAGTTCTGCTGAGTTTGACATTTGTTTCACTTTTAAATACTGCAGTCTGCCTTCTTGCCAGCTTCAGTCAGGTAAAGCCCCCTCTGGCCTAAATATCCTAGACAGTAGGAGTCATGTGGCCGGAGTTGCCTTCTGTCATTGGCCCTTGGGTGTTCCCTGTTTGGGTGAGGAATGAGGTCAGTGTGACTCCCTGTCCCAGCATGCTGTGTCTCAGCTGTACTAAACTCTGGAGGTCAGCAGCTCAGGACTCACAAGCAGATCCGTCACATGCAAACAGCTTGTCCTGCGTGACTGAGTGAAGTTGTGACCCGGAAACAAACTTTGCTCAATGAGAGGTTACACATGATGTCGGTGACAGTCCTGCAACAGCTGAACTGGTCTTCCCCAAGCCCCCAGGATGGAAGCATGGAATCTAATTTTCATAGTGACAACCAATGGTACTGTAACTTCCCTGTCAGTATGTGACATCATGGGCCCAAAAATACTTTCTCACATATATTTTGAGCTAAATCAACGACCAGTACGAACACGTGACGTGCTCTTTACTTCCCGCGAGGTTGGGCGCAAAGCATTTCTGTGAAAACAGACAGTTAAGTTGTGTTACTATGGTTACCTACACTGCTAGCTTGTTCACTTTGCAAAGCTGTCCTCTGATTGGTTGCACGTCAAAAGATCAGCAGAAATCGAGGTCAAAGTGGAAATCATTTTGAACTTTCAGCGCAGAGCTTAGCAATTTTGAGCTGCACACCATGGACCACCATGGACCAGGGGTCTCCAACACGTCGATGGCGAGCTACCGGTAGCTCGCAAGCCCTCAATAAGTAGCTCGCCAAGCAAATCCAAAATGTAAAAAATACACCAAAAATAAAGGAAATGTAATTAATAGAATCTACCCTATGCATAAACGAAACCTCAATCACAGCGAACTCTATCTACTTACTACAACTCTATATCTATCTAACACCCAGCTCCTCCCCCCACCCCACACAATGAATATCGACCAATCACGTTCTTGCTTGATTTGCGGGACCAGCGTTGCAGTCTGGAAGAAAAGCAATGTGGAGCGGCACCTCACGCTTCATAAGGAGTTTAACCTTTCCTTCTGGCAGAATCTACACAACAGCCCCATTGAACACACAGCCTAGTCATGCCAGCCTATACTGTACAACACATGAGGGGCAGAGTTTTACTGTGTGTGTGTTGCAACTTGCATATTTATTGCACTTGACGCACACACACGCATAGCGTAATTTCCACTGGGGACATTCCCCCCCACTTTTCGAAATCCTGTTTGTGTCCCCCCATTTTACAAATATGTTTATTATTATTTTTTAACGCAAGCCGTCATCGCCACGGAGGAGCACACAGTCTCTGTGAGCGAGCGAGACAGAGACAGAGAGAGAGCACACCTTTATCTATTTAATAGTTGTAACAAATAAAGTAAGAAATCAGTCCAATGTGTACTATATTGTATTTAAAAGGGGAGTGATTAGTAAAATATGCATAAATAGAAAGAAAAAATGCTAACTAGGTAACATAAGATAAGAATACACAAGTTTAAATGATTGCTTATTGGTTGTGATCATATTCTAAAGATGTTTGGAGTATTGAAAAGTATACAGCTCCCTTTCATATGAGTGTTGAGAGCTGTATCCATAAATTCATGTTGTGCTCAAAGTGCACCAGATTGATGGATTTAACTTCAACATTTAAAAAAAAAAATCTTCCCGGGGGTGCATGCCCCCGGACCCCCCTAGAGGAGGTGTGGACCCCCCTGGAGGAGGTGAGGTCCACCCCCAAATAAAGCAGGTTAAAATAATTCAATTGCATACATTTTCTTTTAGTAAACACTGCAAACGGGTCCCACAGACCCAAACAGCACACAAAGGTTAAAGGTAAGCATATAATAATGTTAAAATGTGCTAAATATATACACTGCAAAAAAAAGAGGAGTAAAAGTAGCTCACGACTTGTTTTATTTTTTGAAAGTAGCTCTCACCCTAAAAAAGGTTGGAGACCCCTGCCATGGACGAAGTGTGCATGCTGGAAGGGCCCGTTCTTTCGGGTTACCGGTAAATCCAGGTATTTTTGTACTCGAAATGGACCATCTTGTGCGCAAATCATTCAGATTCAGATTCAACTTTATTCATTACATAGTACAGGTACTAGTAACGAGGCATCTGACCAGAAGTGCAAAATAGCAGTGCAAGTGTCTACATAATATAAATGAATAATTATAAATAGGCTATAAACAGATGAAGTATGTACAGTATTGACAGTATAGTGATAGTATGGTATAGACCAGGGGTCTGCAACCTTTTTGACCAAAAGAGCCATTTTGCTCCCTTTTCCAAAAAAATTTTTTGTCTGGAGCCACAAAACATATTTGATAGCTTGATAGCTTATAAAGTTGTATTTATTGTTATATCATAGACAAAAACTACAGTTTTTTTGCATTTATTATTTATTACATTATAAAATTAAGCTCTAATAAGAAACAAAGAACTCTTATAAGGAGAATAAAAAAAAAATACACAGGCCTACTTTAAAATAAATTAAACACAGCACTTGGGGAGTCCTCTGCACATTTGAAGGAAAATTGACCCACTCTGAAACAAATAAAACATATAGCTGCACCCTAAAAATAGTTAACTGATTGAATTATGACTGAAGATCGTCAGCTGTCTTCCTCTTCCGTTTTTCTCCTCGATGCGTAAAGGCTGCTGCACCTTTGACAACTTCTCTCTACATATCAAACATACCGGTAAGCCAGCATCATTTGCTGTGAAAACATATAACTCTGTCCACGCAGAACTAAACCCTCTGTGTTCCTCCCATACTTTTATTTTCTCTGATTTATCCATCGTTCGCTCATCGAGCCGGGGCTCAGGTTATTCACCTGTGAGAAAAGGCACTGGCGCGGGTCCGCAGCACGATATGACGCATATTTTAGTTGACCTAATTAAAACCGTTTTGTTTTTTATTTATGTTTCACAGTATCACCTCAAAATACAAGATACGAAACATTTTCAACCGTGCAACAAAATGTAAATAGTCCTACAAATGCTTTTATTTTATTTCCTTATTTTTGTCTAAACTCAAGGGAGCCAGAGCAGAGGGCTTAAAGAGCCGCGGGTTGCCGACCCATGGTATAGACAGTATAAAGATATAAATGGATGTATACAGTGTGGTTATATTACTTGTTTACATATATATATGTAATCAACTGATTTTAAGATTAAATATTACACCTAGGTATTTAGGGGTGGGTAGTGGGTGTGGGCATGGGGCTATCAGGGGCAGAGTTCAGCAGGGTAACAGCCCTGGGGAAGAAGCTGTTCCTGAACCTGCTGGTCTTGGACCAGAGGGTAGGAGGGCAAACAGATTGTTCGCAGGATGAGAGGTGTCTTTAATGATATTACGCGCCCTCTGCAGACACCGTGGCCGTTTCTCAATGTCGAGTAAAGCTGCTGCAGAGCCACTATTTCAAGTATACTACGTCATCGAGTGGTGCCGAAGGACTGTTTAAATCCCCAGCATTCAGCGCCACTCGATGACGTAGTATACTTGAAATAGTGGCTCTGCAGCAGCTTTACTCGAGTCGACATTGAGAAACGGCCTCGATGGCAGGGAGTGGGACACCGATGATGCGTTGATGAGTAACTTTCATTGGAATGAACGAGGCCCTGCCTTAACGCTGAATCCAGTTCTCTTATATTTAATATTTTTTATATATTAATATATATATATATATATATATATATATATATATATATATATATATATATATATATATTAATGCTGTCAAAATTATCGCGCTATCGGCGGTAATTCATTTTTTGAATTAATTGCGTTAAAATATTTAACGCATGCGCAGCATGGCCCGCCCCATACATCCCACCAGTGGCAGCGCCAGGGTATGGCTGGGGTAGGCTACAGCCATACCAAGAAATGGCTTAGCCCCACCATGACAAATTATGATAAAGTCTGCCAACTCTCGCGGAGTGAATTGCACAGACAGCAGTTAGTAAGATTGATTTCAGTAGCCACTTGTCTGGAAATACCGAAGACTAGAAACGGTTTTGAAAACTTTTGTCACGTAGTGATCGTCTTCTCAATAGAACATCTTTGATAATGTCTTCTGGCCAATCAGAATCAAGATAACGGCGTGGTGTTGTTGCGGGAAGTCCCGACGGAGAATACTTTTGCTGTAGTACATCTCTATATACATCGATACAACATTACGTGTTGATAGAAATCAACACGTAATGAAATAAGACCCCACGGTTTGATGATTGATAGGTGTGTGGGCTGTCTTTCATTTTGACACACAGAACAATGTTATAATAAACATACATACATACTGTATGTTAAATGGATATATCCACCTTCTTTCATTTATCTTTCCATTCCCACAACAATATACATAAAGAAATGGCATATTTTGGACATAGTTCGAATGGTGATTACCGTAATTTCCGGACTATTAAGCGCACCTGAATATAAGCCGCACCCACTGAATTTTTTTAAAATACGTATTTTGTACATAAATAAGCCACACATGTCTATAAGCCGCAGGTGCACCTGTGAGACCCGGGGAGAGTCTCCTGTCAGGAGAGAATGAATGTGGAAGAGCGGGACGGTCGGTCACCAACCGGAGCGGCTTTAAACCGTGGCCGGTGCTCGTACTGTCAGTCCTGGGCTCCGCTGCAGCTGCGGCCGCTGTGCGCTGTGTGTGCGCTCTCTATACCCCATACTCAAAAGGCAAGAGCGTGTGCCTGTGGACAGAGGTGTGTCTCGCGCACACAATGATGTGCAAACTGCTACTTTTACATACAGTTTTCTCGGCCGTCTGCTCTCTGTGTGTTGACCCAGTCTTCGAGCTCATTTTCTAGTATCACGCTGCTGTTTCTCATTGTATAAGCCGCGATGTTCAAAGCGTGGGAAAAAAGTAGCGGCTTATAGTCCGGAAATTACGGTAATCATGATTAATACATTTTTAAGCTGTGATTAATCTGATTAAAATTTGTAATCGTTTGACAGCCCTAATATATATATATCATATATTAGAGTAAGGGATGCTCCGATCGCCAATTTTGTGGCCGATCGCCGATCGCCGGAATCAGTATCGGCCGATACCGATCGCCGATCCGATCGAGTGGGCGGGGCCTAAATGGAAGATTTAAACATCACTTTAAATCTTCCATTTAAAGTGATGTTTAAAACTCAGTTAATGGGGCTCATTCACTGCAGCTTCCACAAACAACAACCAACTTAATTATTACATTCAAATGATGTACATTATTCAAGTTTACATTCACTTTGGATAATAACACGGGAGAAATGAGCGGAAGCGCTCTCTTTTCCTCTCCCCCTCTCTCTCCCTCTCCTGAAAGCCTGTCAGTATCTCACGCAGCTCACTGATCCAGTAATGAGTGATCCGACAGTGAATAATAAATATATTTATAACTAGTTTAGCTTGTTGCAGAGGTAGATAAAATAGCGAAGTGTAGGTCTAACTCTTGTGTGTTTCGCTCCGCTCACCGGTCCGGCGGACGGAGCTGCAGGATTTCTGCTTCACACACGTTGCATTCCGCTATTTTACTGTCTTTTTCGGACACCTTAAAATAATGCCAGACCGGTGAAGCCATTTTTGCGAGCTTGTTTAGCCGCGCACAGAGAAAAGTGTCATGTATTTTACGTCATGCGATCGGCTCTGGCGATCGGCATGTTTAGAGAGCACCGATCGATCGGTAGAGAGTGAGTATCGGCCGATATCGATCGGTGACCGATCGATCGGAGCATCCCTAATTAGAGTGGTGCAGTGATTACGTATTTTTGTAGGCTGACCCGGAGGTTAGCAGTGCTAAGGCCCCCTGGACAAAAAGCAATGAGATTTCCCCATTGGATTTGAGTATATTGCAGTAAATAAGCTTTGTGGCAAACACATTTTTATGATACTAAACAAGCTCATCAATATGTGATTTATTTTAAAGCCTGAATGCAATTGGAAAAAATAAAAAGCTCCCATTGTGCATTTGTTCGTATATAGCACTATCTGATGGCTGCGCCTCACTGCTAAGCTAAAAGCGGACTCGTTTTGGCGCTATGACCTTTTAGTAGTTTATTTTATCACTTTAACAACCGCTGTTTTTGTGACACATCAAAGCTTTGGACTTTCACAAGTGGAGTATTTACTGATGTAATTTATGCCGTAGAAAAAACGTGAACATCTTTTAAGATTGTGTTGACCACAGATCTTAATTCAGGCTTCTAACGACAAATGTTCGATAAACCATCGACTTCAAGACGAGGGACCTGTAAGTGGTCAAATATATTTTCCGGGTTTTAGGACTCATTACTGCATCTATACATCTATGATCTTTTATAAAGACTGACTCAGACGTGCATGAGTCTCACAGGGATCTACTTACTAAGTTCTACTTTGTGTTAAGTGTTTGCCAGGTGAGGAGCACAAGTGGTGTTGCTTCTATTAATATGGCAACAGCCCACACACACACACACACACACACACACACACACACACACACACACAC
>CALSBZ010000622.1:874525-908011 GCA_943591055.1 Gobionotothen gibberifrons
AACATTGGACACCCTCGTCTCTGCACAACACAGCTACGGTGGGAATAAAAATATTTTTAGCTGTCCCGGTGCGGAAAGCCCTAGTAGCCGTGACCGCTACCTCTACAGCTAGCCAACCTCCAGTCACCGGGTGGCTACATGCTAACGCTACCATTGGACCGCTCTCCTTCTTTTTGTCTCATTCCACTGACTCCCGCAAAATCACTGATTGTCAACAGAAACTTCGCTACTCACCCCGATCACCTGCCATGATGTGTGCTTTCCTGCTGTCTGACATTAATCCTCTCAAGAGGTTCGTTGTGAGCTGCATCCTTCCCGGCCGACATGACTCTGTCATACTCCATCGCGGAACTTCTCCAGCTAAAACACACATCCACTCCACCATGCCCGACGATGATCTCCGCCATCAGTAAACATGGACTGCTACAACGACCCAAATACATTCACCGAAGCTCCGGACGAAAGTTTGTTTACTCCCGGTCCGGTCATTCCATCTCATCAATCTGGTCTGCTGCGCGCACTGACACACCCCCTCCATTTCATCATCACAACAACCAACACGTGCACTCTGCCTGCCTACGCCCCCTTCCCAAAGCACCCCAGCCTGTTCAAACTCAACCTCATCTTAAACTTGCTCTGTTTAACACCCGGTCTCTAAACAACAAGGGTCTCATTCTCAATGAATTCATCACTGACAATAATCTGGACTTTCTCTGTATCACAGAAACTTGGCAAAAACCACAGGAATACTTCTCCCTCAACCAGACAACACCCCCAGGATACACATATATTGAAAAACCACGCCACCATGGGCGTGGAGGTGGAATTGCCACAATTCTAAGAAATAATATAAAAACAATTGCAATAAACATCCCTTGCCCCTCCTCATTTGAACACCTTGCATTTAAACTGTCTGGTCCAAAACCCCTGGTTACAGCAGTCATCTACCGTCCCGCCAAACCAAACCCTGCTTTCCCCTCGGATCTTGCTGAATTCCTCACACAACTTTGCTCTATCTCTCCATCTGTATTATTACTTGGTGATTTCAATATTCATGTCGACTCAAACGACTCCAATACCGCTTCAGAACTCCTGGACATACTCAACTGTTTCAATATCACACAACATGTTGATTTTCCCACGCATAAAAAAGGTCACACACTGGACCTGATCTGCACCACTGGCATCGCCATCAGCAACCTGACCACCTATGACCTCACCATCTCCGATCACCTGGCCCTCGTCATGGACATCCTAACCCCAACCCCCCTCATCAAGCAGAAGCGCACCATACAATTCCGGAATATCAAGTCCATACACCCCTCCTCCCTCTCCTCCCTACTGGCTGACACCATCCCTGACTCCACCATCACCCAGAATGTTTCCCCTACTGACCTGGTCAACACCTACAACAATGCTCTCTCCTCCTGTCTCAACCAACTCGCTCCAATAAAAACCAAGTATGTCTCTTTCACTCACTCGGCCCCCTGGTACACAGATCATCTCCGTTGCCTCAAAACGAAAGGACGCCAGCTCGAAAGACATGCTAAACGAACTGGTCTCACTATCCACAAAGACATGTATAGACTGCACCAACAGCAGTACAAAGATGCCCTCAACAGTGCACGCTCCTCCCACTACTCCTCTGTAATACAATCTGGCAGCAATAACCCAAAGTCCCTTTTTTCAACTATTAACAAGCTCCTCAACCCCATGGATAATATCTCCAAATCCTTCACCACCTCAAAGTGTGAATCCTTCCTCTCATTCCTCCAAAGCAAAATTGAAATAATACACAGCAACATAGCCAACTCCTCCGTCTCGTCCACCACCCATCCTTTTCCGGAACCTGCCTACCCTCCTCCTTCCAGCCACCCTTTTACAGCCTTCAGACAAATTACCTCACTGGACATAGTTGCCCAAGTCACCGGCATGAATACCTCAACTTCCATCCTGGACCCCATGCCCTCCACCCTTGTCAAGGCCTGCCTCCCCCAACTCATTCATCTTATCACCACAATCATTAACTCCTCACTGGACTCGTCCCCCCTGATCTGAAACTCGCTGCTGTCACTCCCATACTCAAAAAACCTGGTCTCAACCCTGATTCCCTCAATAACTACCGGCCCATCTCTAACCTCCCATTCCTGTCAAAAATTCTGGAGCGAATTGTTGCCTCCCAACTAAAATCCCATCTGGACTGCAATAACCTTCATGAACCTTTTCAATCTGGTTTCCGTACTCGCCACAGCACAGAATCTGCCCTACTCAAGGTGACCAACGACATTCTCCTCTCTGCTGACTCTGGTTCCCTCTCTATTCTCATTCTCCTTGACCTAACAGCCGCATTTGACACGATCAACCATTCCATCCTCATCAACCGCCTCCAGTCTTCCATTGGCATTACCGGTACTGCCCTCTCCTGGTTTAAATCCTATCTCTCTGACAGACATCAATTCATCTCCATTAACAACTCCAAATCCCCCACTGCCCCCATGGCGTCCCTCAGGGTTCTGTACTTGGTCCCCTTCTTTTCATCATCTACATCCTCCCAATTGGACAAATCCTCCGTCAACACCAACTCCAGTTCCACTGTTATGCTGATGACACACGGCTCTACCTCTCAACAAAATCAATTTCTCCAACCACACACTCCCAGCTCAGCACCTGCCTCACTGACATTAAAATGTGGATGCAAAACAATTTTCTAAAACTTAACTGTGACAAATCGGAACTTATAATCATTGGCCCAAACTCACTTACCCGCTCAACCCAAGATTTTTCTCTTACCATCGATGGCTCCATTGTCAACCCCTCCACTCACATCCGTAACCTTGGCATCATCCTTGACCCCACCCTCACTTTCCTCCCTCATGTCAACCAGGTCACAAAAAACGCATTCTTCCATTTAAAGAACATCGCCCGCATTAGACCCTCCCTCTCATCGACCGCTGCTGAAACTCTGATCCATGCCTTTATAACATCCCGACTGGATTACTGCAACAGCATACTTTTTGGATCACCTGCATTCACACTAAAAAAACTTCAGTACAGTTATCAGCTGAAATGTGTGTGTCTTGGTCTTTGCATGCAAACAGTTCGGACATTGTTGTTGAAATGTTGTGTTTTATAGCGTTTGAACTGGAGGGCTATCCCATGATTCCCCTTGGTGTTTACATGGTTTTTCCACTGTAGTAATCATGTGTAATGTGTGTGTCAGTCAGGAATGGAGACTCTAAATCACAATGTTATGTTGTGGAAAGGGCAAATGGGAAGCCAAGTGAATACGGGTACACTGAATCGGGATCTCTGTCAAAGTATGTATATCATTTATTTTTATCGAAATGACAAAGACCAGCCAAAGGTTTGTTATTCTGAAAGTGTGGACATGAAAAGCTCTAAATCTAGAAGGTTTTTGACAGTAGGCTTGTGTGAGCAAACTAAACCTGAGCTGCTATCTGGTTCTGGTAAGCCTTTTTTTTAGGATGGGTTTATAAGGATGGACACATACAATCATTCTATAATGACCTATAGCTATTGAATATATAAGCTGGTGTTGGTCGGTGTGTGAGTGGTGAAGAACAAGGACTTGTTCCGGGTGCTCAAACCTTTTTTGATAATTCTCCTCTCTGTTTCGAACTGCCTATTTCTGCTGTTGTACCTTATCACAAAGAATTTAATAGCAAAATTGCTTCAGAATTTAGATTTTAAGACCAACTTTACTGGATTTATTCAAATAATCTCTACACTGGATAATGTAACTGTATGTGTGTAGTGTGCGTGGTTGTCTCCAGTGGACTTCAGTGTGTTCAGTGTGGTGCAAAGGTTTTCTCTCACAGGTGGAACAGCAGTGTTGCATCATGTGTCTGTCAACAAACCACATGCATTAAGTTGTGTGCTAAAGGAGATGTCAACTGATACCCACGTTAAAGTCTGTTAACAGGAGTTCTACCGCATAAAACACAACCTCATGCAATGTTAGCAACCGGTAGAGCCAACATGGCTAACCTATAGAGAACTGGTATTGCTAGCTTTCTTTAACAATGCACTGGAACACGTGAAACTCGGGTGTGATGTCACAATGTCGTGGATATCTTCGTGGGTTTCTGTCTTCCTGAAACTAACTGAACAGTCCTTTCTTTGTCTGAGATGCAACATTTTCTTCTTTACGAGTGTTTCCATCATAGTATTTTCTGCTCTATTTTCTAAATATTCTCCCTAGAGGTTTGCCTAAAGGCATTTGGTCGCTTAATGTTTGTGAATCATTATTATCTGTTATGCAAATGTGTTCATTTAAGCCCAGACTATTTTAAACTCTTCTTTGGTCTGTCACATAGTGAAGATGAAAGCAACGCGTGTGTGTGTGTCTGTTTGTTGCATATCGGTGTGTTTTAAAGCTCCTGTAGTGTCTGAAAGAGTGTTTGTGTGATTTTGTGTGTGTGTTCAAGTCTAAGCTGTCATGGTTGCTTTTGCTCTTTCTCTCTGCTAGTAGTCTGCTGCACAGGATGAGAGAAAGGGGGAGATGTGGGGAAACAGGGTCACATGTTTAGGAAGATGGCTATAAAAAGACTAATTAAAAATGTGCAGATAGATGTGTTGGAGGTGGAGGTGAGGGGGAGGGAGAGAGCTGGTGTGATGTAACCCCGGAGTGTATGTTGTAAGCGATAATAAGAAGCAGGGGAGGGATGAGCGGCGGTGAAGGGTGGGGGAGTGTTGGAGGGAATTGTTTTTCTGGGAAATGAGAGTTTGGAGAATGACAGGATAATAGATCAACACTTTGAGCAGCCATTTGAGTCTCAGAACCCAGAAATAATCCAGGAGCATTGTAGTCTCCAAACTAGCATTCCTCTTGTAAGGCCAGTTTTAAGAGCTGTCCACATTAAGTCTAGCGCTGACACCAACAATTGTTTTTAGTTTTTAATTGATCTGCCGATTTACCGGCTTTTTTTTTTTTATGAGGATCTGTCCCAAACATGGATTTGTTATAAAAAAAAACTGCAGGACCTACATAACTTGGTGAATCTTTTACATATTTTATCTTTGGATGAAATTCTAATAATTATATTCTTACGCTTACTGTGATTTTTATATTGCACTACTCAATCAAATTTCAATTCATTGTGCTGCCTTAATTATTTAGTTTAGAAAATGGTGATAAATGTCGACCAGTGTTCATCTGTGGATTTTGTCTTCACGTGTCTTGTTTTGTCCTCATCATAAATATATTCAGTTATACTTTAATAAAGTCATAAAAACACCAAGAAAATATTCACGTTTAATAGGATTTCATTTTTTTGACTTTTTCCTTTAAAAATAACTCAAATCAAAACACTTTGCGATACATTTCAACAGTTCAAAAAAGAATCAATGAATCTTTGCAGCTTTTGTCTTGCCCATACAAGCACTAGCTAAATAACTCAAACCAACTGATACCCGGAGCTGTCTTTGTTTACTGTCTCTGTGGCTCACACACCGTCCTCTTGTCTTCACTGTGTCTCTTCTTCTGCGCCGATGAAGACAAAGAGCTGCACCAGATGAACACTTGTGTGCTTTCAGTGTTTCCACAGTGTTTTCATAGCACCCCGCAGAGCTTGATGCAAGTCAATGTAAAAGATTGCAGCTGTTTTTGCCCGTTGTCCCCCTCACCCCTTTCTCTCTCCCCTTTCTCCCTTTCAAAGAATTTTCATTTGAATGAAAACCCTGCCTCAGTGTTTTGTTCTGCTCCGAGGGGGGGAGGGGTCTCATTGGTCAGAATCCCTTTCGAGGTTAACCAATGTGAGCTTGCCTCCCGCCTCTCACCCCGCCCCCCTGTGCCCCGCTGAGGCTCCAGGCCTGACGTGTGATTGGCCGGCTGGGAGGAGCCAGACTCTGTATTAAAGCCTGTCCCGTCTGCTCCTCTTCAGTGTTGTAGAGAGTCCCCGTCTGTCAGCTGGAGTAGTGTGTGTGTGTGTGTGTGGATGTGTATCAAAGTGAGTGGATGCTTTTGTTACAAAGAGGCGGACAGAAACCGGAGAGCTCAACTGTTCTCTGACTGGACTTGCATCTGTTTTTAACCCTCTGCAGGACCGTGGGGGTCTCCAGCTGAGTTGCCGGGCGGCTTTTTGTTTCTGCTCGCAGCTGGACGGCTGACAGTTTGGACAGCGGCCGTGAAGAAAGGGATCTAAAGGCTGTTGTGTTGCCGGGATCGTTGCCGGCTGACATACCGGACCTGGTTTTGGATAAAGAGCTCCTGTTGGCTGCACTGTGGCTGACCGCTGACCCCGATCCGCAGCCAGAGCCCCTTCTGGGTAAGCACTGAGCTAATAGAGCTGGTCTGGCCGGGCCTGATGTGGAATTTGACCCCGACTCAGGATAAAAGAGCAAGAGGGGCGACGGAGAAGAAAGGAGGAAGAGAAGTGAGAGCAGCAGCACAGCAACTGGTAAGGAAGTTAAAGGGGGCTCTGGGTGCGAGGGAGGGAGGATGGGGGAGGAGAGTGGGAAGAAAAGAGAGGGTACAAAAGAGCTATGTTAGGCTTAGAAAGGACATGTGGGATCTCTAAAAGGATGTTCGTTCACCATTAAAGCCTCTCTCACACTTGTCTCTAGTTTACCCAAAACATTGTGGTGCTTTAAATCACGGTTTGTTGAAACAATAAATACAGAGGCGTTTGGCCTCTCTTTTATTTTCTCTAAATGCTTAGTTTGTATGTCATTTAATCCCAAAGCCTTTCCACTGATACCAAATATTCCTCTCTCTCTGCAGCTCCTCCAGTATGCCGGTGGAGACCCTGCGGCCCTCAGACGGCCGTCTGGCCGGGGCCCCCTTCACCTCTGCCATGCCCTTCAGGATACTTAACAAGGGTCCGGACTACTTTCGCCGCCAGGCTGAGCCTGGGGCTCGTAAACTGAGCGCTGTCGAGCGCCTGGAGGCCGACAAGGCCAAATACGTGAAGAGCCAGCAGGTGGCCCTCACCCGCCAGGCCCCCATCAAACCACCAATCATCCGCAAGCCGCTCATCCCTTCAGGGATGATGCTCCAGTACCAGATCAGCACTCCTCCGGCGCGGAAAGTCCCCCGCTGCCCCGCGGATGTGGAGAATGGTGGAGGTAGAGAGGGACCGGGCTGGAGAAGAGGACCTGCTCTGAACTTGGATATTCTGAATAATCTTATCAATGATGTATGTGATGGACCGATGCCCTGTTCCCAGTCCTGCTCCTCCACCTCCCCCTCCTCCTCCTCCCCTTCATCAGGAGCTAAGAGCATCGGCAGCAGCCTGTCAGCAGAACAAGAGCGGAGCAACCAACCTCTCAACAACCTCAAGCCGGTAAATCACTGCACCGTCATTTCCTCCTCCACCTCCTCCTGCACTTCCTCTCCACTCAACAACAACCTCCGGCCCCCTGCAGTAGAACTCACCCGCCGGCCGCCCCCTGTCCCAGCACGAGTCCCCCGCATTGGGGTCCCAGCTCCGTACAGCTCCCCGAACTTGGTGACGGTGCGCAGGGTGGACGTCCGGCCCCAGGCGGAGATCAAGAAGCCTCAGAGGACGCTGCTGCTGCTCAGACCCAGACAGACTGCACAGGGTCAGGTGGCACACCCCCTGGTCCCTCCCCCACCACCTCCCTCTCAGAACCCCCTGCTCACCACCACCCCCTCCAAAGCTCTCCCCTCCCCTCCAGTCTACCTGCCTCCCAGTCCCATGCTGGCACGAGCAGGCATGATCCCCCCCGCCTCCCCCGCTTTCACCCGGATATCAAACGCCAGCTCCAGAGGATCCGCCCGTAAGCACCCGTCCCTGCACCGCTCCAAGTCGGACCTGAGCGACCGGTACTCCCGCGCCACGGCCGACCTGGAGCGCTTCTTCAACTACTGCGGGCTGGACCCGGTGGAGGTGGAGGGCATGGGGGGGGTGGAGCGCTTCACCAGAGCTAATTCAGACATTGTGTCCGTCTCCAAGCTCCGCAGCGTCAGTACGCCCAGCTCGGAGTGCGGGGAGGAGATGCTGCGGACCAGGGAGGAGGCGGACGAGGAGGACAGCACCGCCAAAGCCAACGAGAGGGCCCCCTACGGCATCTCCGTCATCGAGAGGAACGCCAGAGTCATAAAGTGGCTGTACGGCATTCGTCAGGCACGGGACACAAACAACGCCGTCTCTAACGTATAGCCTACGAAAGACTTGGATGGAGTTGAAATAATAACTTTTTGTATGTACACATACGTCTGAAGAAGGGGAAGCCCATCTTCTGCTGCCTTACATCACATTTAGGACCATCCAGTAGTGTTTTGTTCCGTTTCCTGTGAAGGCTCACACTTGTTTTGGACACACATCAGTGTTGGGGTGCAGGTCAGGACTGCTTCCCTGCAGCACGACACAGACAATACTTTGACTTACTATCGGTATACGAAAGCAATAATCGACTGGTGTAAATGATGATGATGAGGATGGTGAGGATGAAGGCAGAGGATGTTTGTGGTTCCTAATGTAAAGGTACTGTGTGTGTGTGTGTGTGTGTGTGTGTGTGTGTGTGTGTGTGTGACATTGATACTGTGAAAGTTTACATAAAAAGCTTCCATAAAACACATTTGTATTTTCAAAACAATCTGTTTGGCTGTATGACTGTTATAATACGATTTTCTGTCAGCATGCGAGTGAAACTTTGTACACATTTATTTTACGGTCATGTCAACAAAGCACACAGATAATCACTGCACAGCACAGCGTACATTCAGGTGAATTAGAGTTGATGTGGGAGCAGCTGCAGGTGGTGCTGTCTGCGTCTCCCAGTAACGATGATTCTGGTGCCATGGCGAGAGAAATCTGTTTACAATGTTCTGTATGTCTCTGCATGCATGAGAGAGTCACATGATGAGCGGTGAGCTCATAAGTGGATGGTTGAAGCAAGTGAAGCAGGAGAAAGTTATTTTGCCTCCAGTAAGAATGGAGAGGAAATGAAAGGACGGGTAAAAGGAAGAAGTGATTTGAAAGTGGCTCAGGAAGATGGCATACTAAAAAGGACCAATATTTATTTGGATCATTTAATGTATTTTTTTATATCGGACAACTTTGTGTACAGAATCTTTGCTCTTAAGTGCAATCTGCTCATATCGACTACAATTACAGTCATTCACATTTTAAATCCAGACACCAGTAAGTGTGAGTGTTGTAAACCAGCAAAGTGAGACTGTTGTGTTTATTTGACTTCCTGTTTGTCAGGGTGGGAGCAAAGAGATGAGGTCTGTCTCTCCCCCGCCCCCCGTTGGCGGTCTCCACCCCCTCATCTACCTTTAATGTCAGGATATTGTGTGGAGCAGCAGCAGGTTTTCCTCTCTGTACGAGGAGCAGTAGATGAGAGGGCTGGAGAACGGACGGAGAACAAAGCGTGCTGTTGAATCCGGCACTGGATGCCCAAAGAGTCTTCAATGAGAGATCC
Source organism: Gobionotothen gibberifrons (assembly GCA_943591055.1). Classification (NCBI taxonomy): domain Eukaryota; kingdom Metazoa; phylum Chordata; class Actinopteri; order Perciformes; family Nototheniidae; genus Gobionotothen; species Gobionotothen gibberifrons. The sequence goes on from CALSBZ010000622.1 coordinate 883,937, forward strand.
AAAATATATTCTCAACAATTAATTAAAAAATGTTTTCATGTATGTTCGTGTTTCCTGGTCTTTTAAGTTGTCATATTATGCTGCCGTCCTCCTGCTTCCACCATATGGCCGCCACTCCTCTGATTTCTTCTGTGTTTTGGGACTTTAGAAAGTGCTGCTGCCAACTCCTAGGTTTCTCATGTCAAAATCTGGTGGGGGTCCAGTTGAGCAGAGGCAGGTGTTTGGCCCCTCATTTCATTTCCTCATCAATAATTGACATGCAGAACTTCACGATATTCCCTGTCTTCAGTTGACTCTGATTGTGTCCTTATGAGAGTGCTTTATTATTTAGGTGGATGAACGTTGATGCATGTTGACACAAATGCAAACTCACTCTGCGTTAATACTTTGAATTCAGTCTCTCTCAAAGAGTTGCATCATGATAGTTTGCCAGATGCCTGTATGATGAACCACACCCTCTGAGACCCTCGTTAAGAGAGCGACTGCTCATTACAGTCACTGTTGGAGGGGGAAATGACTGGGTGTGAAATGATTACTTGTGTAAACGTCAGTTTCTTCCCCCTAATTTAGTCTAACAAAATGTCCTTGTTAGTTTCTATCATTCCAGTGTTTTAGTCCAGGTCTAGTTGAAAGTATTGGCATATCTTAGCCAGTGTTATCCTAGTCAAAGAAACTCCTTTCGTGTTATATAGACTGTTGAAAGAGTTTAGTCATTAGTTTATACTCAACATTTTATACAACAGTCTTCAGAAAAGGTTTACCTTCATTTGAGTAAGTCACCACAATTTCCGCTAATTGTGTTTATTGTTAGCTGTTGCTGTAATCTAGTTATATATTCATCAAATATGCAATTGACGAACATATTTAGTCAGGTTTTGCTAACAAAATAAAATCAGGTACTTCATGCTCTATATTTGGTAAAACATGGAGGACCAGAAGGACTTAAAACATTTACATTCTAAAGACATCCTTAAGGGTCTGAAAATAAACAATTTTTTAGTCCAATGTTCTGTTAACAAATTAGTATGCAATATAATTAGTTGATTCTTTTTTGTCAGTTTAAGTCTGACGTTTTTCTTGCATGACAGGTGCACAACAAAGTGCTTACTTTATTCAAAAGTGGGACCCTGTATCACTTATTTGATAGCAGCCATTCATATTCCCTCTTCAGGACATTTGTATTGTCAGTGACAATGTTGTTGAACATTTGTGTGTCAGAATGGTCGCTTGATTCATAGTTTCTCGAAGATGTGACCTGTAGACTTCCTATTGCTCTCGCATTGTGTTTGGGTCAAGTTAACGTATTTCATGAATATCATCAGGTTTTTTTTATTGGAGCAAGGGCTTCATAACAATGTTAGAAACAGAATAAAACAAATGTCCATCATTAGATTTGATATTGAAGGTCCCATTTGGTTTTAAAGTCTGTGTTGTTCCAAGTCAATTATCACCTGGTAAAGAATATCAGAGTACTGACATCGGTATACTCGAATTCCACTATATACCCAGCATGTTCTCTTTTTGCTGCATTCCATCCTACATGACATCACTGCAGGTCAGATTTGTTTTGAACATCATTTGAATAGCAAGGTAAATATTTCCTTGATTCAAACTCTAAAGTTCCACCCTTCTGATGTTTGCTGGTGTCTGTCTGAGTTATGATAAAGCTCCCAGCCTCCTGCAGGCCTGCGACCGCTCCCACGGCCTTACATGTCGGAAATCACAGTCCCTTCATATTATGACATCATCGCGTGTGTGATCTCCTCCAGAACGTGGCCTTGATATACAGCCCTCACAATCTGCTGGTTTAGAGGATGTGGGTGGCTGGAGGATTGGAGAAGTGTGTTGGAGTGGAGCAGGCTGTTGTAAATGATAAATATTGCTGCCTGGGACTGGGCGTCATGACAGCAGCCACCTGCAACTAGAGCCAGCAATACTGAGAGACCTAAAAAAAAAAACTTGAAAGATCACAGCAGTTTAAAGGAATCGGAAATGGAAGAGGAGAGAGAATATTGGGAAGATGGATGCTGCAAAAAGTGATCTTATGCCAATAAGTACTTATAATCAATAAGTACTGTGTCAGTTTCTAGAGCATCAAATACGCTCAGTGTCGGAGCAGCCGTGCATCTCTGTGGTTTTAATGTCCAATAAGTGAGATCAGCAGCTTGGCACTGGTGGCAGGAAATACTGGCAGTATTCATTTGAACATTTGAATACTTTATGTATCCCAGGGGAAATTTGGTTTTGTGACACAGGGTGTTTCTCAATGTCGAGTACGCTTGCTTGGTAGCACATGTCTTCCGAGTCACTTGCTTCAGAAGCGAGGCAAGAATACTTCCTGGCATTCGGAAAACGAAGAGTGGAACAGGCGAGCAAGTGTGCAGGTGTGCGTCATATGAGAGGCCCCGCCTTACATTTTCCGCCACAGATTTGGGGAAATTGGTCCGTGCGTAAAGCATTATGGGGATTTTATGGCCGCGGAGTCTACACATGTGCAGCCTCGAAATTTCTCCAAACGAAGTACGCCGGGCTCGGTAGAATTCCAAATATGCTGGACATTGGAATCTCAATCTCAATCTTTATTTATTTATATAGCACATTTAAAACAACCTTCAGTTGACCAAAGTGCTGTACAGGCAATATTAAATAACACTAATAAAACAATAATTAAAAACATGATAAAAAGCACAATAACTAAAAACATATAAAAAACACATACAAATGTAAAAACGTAATGTTCAACTAGTATTAAAAGCCAGTGCAAAGAGGTGAGTTTTTAGCTGAGATTTAAAAAGTTCAATAGACTCAGCAGTCCGGATTTGTACTGGGACGCTGTTCCACAGTCTGGGAGCTGCAACACTGAAAGCCCTGTCACCTCTGGTTTTTTTCCTGCACCGAGGAACCACCAACATATATTGCTGAGCAGATCGCAGTGCTCTAGCTGGAGCATGGCGGTGCAACAACTCAGACAGGTAATGTGGTGCCAGTCCATGCAATGATTTAAAAACAACAAGTAAGTACTTGAATTGGATCCTGTAACTGACAGGAAGCCAATGAAGGTCCGCCAAAACGGGTGTAATGTGGTCATAACGTCTCTTCCCAGTAAGAAGGCGTGCAGCCGCATTTTGGACCAGCTGCAGGCGACGGATCAGCACCAATATACAGGGAGTTACAGTAGTCTAAACAAGACGTTATAAATAGGTGGATTAGCTGTTCAAATTCCTTACTAGGGAGATAGGCCTTTACCTTCCCCAGTAGCCGCAGCTGGAAGAAGCTTGTTTTGACAACTGAGCTTATTTGTTTGTCGAATTTAAAACAGTTGTCAAAGATGACTCCAAGATTTCTGACAGAGGGACGGCTGTAGGAGGCTAAGGGGCCGAGTACACTATTAAAGCCATCCAGGAGTTCAGACTGTCCAAATATTATAATTTCTGTCTTGTTTTCGTTGAGAGTCAAGAAGTTGATTTCCATCCATGATTTTATGTCTTTCAGACAGCTAAGCAAGGCAATCCTAGATTCCTTATTTGCTTTTATAGGCAGGTATACCTGCAGATCATCTGCAAAGCAATGGTAAGAAATGTTATGCTTTTTAAAAATTGACCCCAGAGGTAGTAAATACAGGCTGAACAAAATGGGGCCTAGGATAGAACCTTGAGGGACCCCATATGCTAGTGGGGCTGCAGCTGAAGAATACTGGCCAAGATGCACAGAAAAGGTCCTTTCAGACAGATATGATTGAAACCATTTTAGGACATTACCTTTAATTCCAACACACAGTTCAAGGCGTGATAAAATAATTTGGTGGTCAATGATGTCAAAAGCAGCAGACAAATCTAAAAGCACAAGCACAGCTGAATTCCCAGAATCAGCAGTTAAAAGAAGATCATTCAAAACTCTTAGGAGAGCAGTTTCTGTGCTGTGGCGTGATTTAAAACCAGACTGAAACTTCTCTGATATGCAGTTTAAAACAAGATGCGACTGCAGTTGTGCTAACACCACTTTCTCTAGGACTTTAGACAGGAAGGGAAGCTTAGAAATAGGTCTAAAGTTGGAGAGAACAGAATGATCAAGGTTCTGTTTTTTGATAAGAGGCTGCACTACAGCGTGTTTAAAAAAGGTTGGAACGCAGCCTGAGAGAGATATTTATCAAAGATAAAATATATGACCCAATTGTAGTAAAACGTCTTTCAGTAGTCTCGGAGGAATACTGTCTAAGGGGTATTGAGAAGGTTTCAATTTGTTAACCACATCAGATAACTCGGGCAGTGAAACCAGGTCAAACTGCTCGAAGACAGCTGAGCACACAGGAGACACTGCTGGGTCTAAGGTGAGAGGAGGAGGTGAAGATCTGATGGCCAAGACTTTATCATTTAAAAAATGAAAGGAACTTTTCACATAGAGTAGGTGATGGCACAGCACAGGGAGAGTTACAGGGATTTAAAAGACAATTAAGAGTGGTAAAAAGGAACTGGGGCCTATTTCGGTTTTTGGACACAAGATTTGAAATAAAATGTGTTTTTGCACATTTAACAGCCCTCTGATATTCGCTTAAACCGTCTCTTAAAATCCCCAAGGAGACGTGAAGTTTATCCTTCTTCCATCTCCTCTCTGCTCGTCTACATGCGCGTCTCAGGGCGCGGGTAGAGTCAGTTATCCACGGTTCAGTCACGGGTTTAGGGCGTCTGGCTGTGAATGGAGCGATCAGGTCCAGAATATCCGTGCAAGTAGAATTAAAAAGGCTGAGAATCTCCTCAGCACTGGCATCACAAGAGTCAATTAATGTGGAAAGCACAGAGTCATTAAAGGCAACGGAAAACTGTGATGCTGTCAGAGGATTCAGCGCACGTAGGCGGCGCTCCGGAACGCACGAGTCAACTTGAGAGCAAGGCAGCATCACAGTAAATAACACAGGCAAATGGTCCGAAATACCAGTGTCACAAATTTCCCTGATACAAACATCTAAACCATGAGACAACACAAGGTCCAGTGTGTGTCCCTTCTCATGTGTCGGGCCATTAACCGACTGTGTAAGATTAAAAGAGTCAATGAGATTCATAAAGTCTTTGACGAGCGGTCGGGAATCACAGCACACATGAATATTAAAATCGCCAATGATTAAAAATCGATCAAAGTTCAAGATAACCCCCGCTACAAAGTCTGAGAATTCCTGAATAAAATCCTTATTGAACTTCGGAGGGCGATAGATCAAGGCACAGAGCACTGGAAGTGTTAAGTGTAGTTCGAAAAGTTGCAGCTCAAAGCTGGAGAAGCTGTTCGACGGAGTTTGACGGCAGTTAAAGCTGGATTTAAAGACGGACGCCAGCCCTCCACCTCTACCGGTGGTCCGCGGGGTGCTGATGAATGAACAGTCGGGTGGTAGAAGTTCCGAAAAAGCTGTTAACTCACCAGCACGAATCCACGTCTCCGTCAGAAACATAAAGTCCAAATCCCGGGATTTAAAAAAGTCATTAAGCAGGAAAGTCTTGTTAGCTAGCGATCTAGCATTGATGAGTGCCAGGCGGAGAGTAAGCTCCTCTCTTCCCGGTTTTTGAGTACGACCCAGTGGTCGAAGGTGTCTGTGATCCACGCCACCCCTGCGTATCCGCCTGGGGAAACCAGCCTGCTCCGGTAGGCTCACCGAGCGGCCATCCGGAAAGACGCGGAGGAGCCATCTCTGCCTAGTCATCGGGGCAGCGTAGCATCCACTGCTATTGAGGCCAGGGACCTTTCCACGTAGAGATAGCAGGTAAGCCCTGATCCTTACGGCTTCTCCGCCCCGCTTTCCCCTTCGTCTTGGGCGCTTCCTCTGGGGGATGGCATATACCTGGCGGCGCAGGTATGCCGGTATGCTTGAAGGAAGTGGAGGAGGAGGATTCGAGGTTGGCTCTCCCAAACATTGCTCTAATACCCCCTCCTGAAACGCTTTGATTTCCATAAGCGACTGGCGGTCGTAAACTAGTAGAGCAGAGACATTTTGACAAAAAACTACTTGAACTAATGAAAGGCTGAACAGGCCTGGGAGACGTCTCGCCGTGCACACTGCTGGCGCCATCTTCCACTGCTTGTATGTACCTACACAATGAACAGTCCTTCGGCGGCACTCGATGACGTAGTATGCTTGAAATAGTGGCTCTGGAGCAGCTTTACTCGACATTGAGAAACACCCTGAGAAACACCCAGTTACTCCATTTTAGAACGAAACAAATAAAAATGAAATCAGGAAATTATAGAGTGAGGCCTGGCAGGGCTATATACCAATAGCAGCTAATGCTAGCTAGCTAGATTGGCAAATTGCAATCGTATCCATTTGGGATGGAAGTTTTTAACAGGCTGTAATGTATGTAATGTCCTAACATACTATATGATCAGTGGACTCCCTCCCTCAGTACAACTCGTGATAGTGACGCCATTAACGCAACGCTGGTAGCATCAAACACAAAGTTGCCTTCGCATACAAAATATCCTGCTTTATTGTCTATTTTACGATATAAATATCATGCTGTAATTAGGATGGCTTGAAACTAGGACAATAATCTAAGGACCTAAATCAAGTGGAAATGTTGTGAATTCTACAACAGTCCCCCCCTGCTTCCAGAATGCTTTCTCTCTTTAGAACCAGGTGCCCACTTGGTTTTACCAGACTGGATTCTCCATTGTGCTGAGATGTTTCACAGTGAACCTGCTTGATAGGACACATAACAATTATAAATGCTTTTCACGTTTTTGTGTTAGCTTCTTTGTGAACTTGACTGGGGCCCTGATAAAGAGAAGCAGAGAAAAAAACAGATTTGATGCACATGATTTGAAATCAATACAGTAATCACAGACTGACTGTAGTGGTCAAAGCTTTGTTTTTATTTTGTTGCATGACGCACGCATTTCAAAGCGCTTCCTCAAACCTCCCTGTGAGTCTTACATAACACACAAGTCCGTCTGGCGCTACAATTCCCAGTGTTGTCATCCCGTGACATCTCATCATTACATAACCGAACACCTCTGACCCGCTCCCCAGGGCGACGGAGAGTCAAAAGGCTAAACGCTCTCGCTTTGGGAGAGGAACACATGTCCATGTATGATAAGACGTCTCCCTGTGGACAGATGAGGATAACAGCATCTCTGTGTCCTCCTCATGCTCTCCTCCTGTCCCCACAGAGGCTGACCATATGTCCATATTTACTGAGAGATCAGCTGGGCTTTGGCATCCTGTCAGATCACACACACAGTGTGGATCCGCCTGTGTGCTCTGTTGCGTGTCTCTGCCTTGTTGTTTTTCCAAGTGTGTGTGCATGACAAAATGATTTCTGTGGTGCTTACATGCAGAGGATGTTTGAAATCTTTTTGGGATGGAAATGTGTTTTCTCTTTGCGTGCATGCATACTTAAATCTGAATTTATGTGCATGTGTCAGCTCGTGTGTGTGTGACGGGGGGTTCGGTTAGGAATAGTTTATTGCTTGATCCCAGTAGTAGCACTAATGTATGACAAAGCTTGATATATCTTTCTGAACGGCCTCAGTGCAGGGAGTGATAAGCTGATTAAGGCGCTGGGGCAGATGGGATCTCTGTGTTTTTGACTATATTTGTGTGTGTGTGTGTGTGTGTGTGTGTGTGTGTGTGTGTGTGTGTGTGTGTGTGTGTGTGTGTGTGTGTGTGTGTGTGTGTGTGCAAAATCACTGTGATGTGTGTGCAGAATCAGTGTGTCAGTGTGTGTGTGTTTGTGTGTGTGTGTGTGTGTGTATATGTGTGTGTGTGTGTGTGTGTGTGTGTGTGTGTGTGTGTGTGTGTGTCAGTCACTGGGAGTGACTGTGCAACCCGTGGGAAAACAAAACTGGGTTGTCTGTGTTAGCTTAACGCGTTGTTGCAGAGGCCTTATCTGTGGACATCCATCCCTCCATCCCTCCATCTTCCTCTCTTTGTCTCTATCTGTTCATTTAAATCATATCAGCCGCTGGGCGCAGCTGCACACAGCCAGCTCTGCTTTGTTTAGGCTCCGCTGTAGATTTGGATCAGACAGGATCAAACAGTCTTATTCTGGCATTTAATGTGACGGTGAACACAGTTACATAGATTCCCATGTAAAAAAAATTAAGAATTCAGTGGATTATTTGGAAATATTAAGAGTATGTTATCGTATGAGGGTCATTGAAGCTACAACAAAATTAAGAAGCAGGAGAGAAGAGTAATATTCAGAAAGAAATGCCTGCATTTTCTAGATTTAAGTAGAACATTTCCCCAAAAATGTAAGTGATGCCCGCAGTGGGTCACCTGATCAAATTATTCCTTGCAATGTGATTTAACAACAAGGAAGTACTGGTGATTTTAGGTTAAGATATAACCATTGCTGTGAATTGGACCAGAAGAAAACAATGGACTGAATTTGATGAGTTTTTTAATAGACAGATCAAGGCAATTGTTCATGTTCCTCTTCACTAATGTGTGCAACTTGTGCTATTCCATGTGCTCTGATGAGGTAATCCAACCAGGTGAAAACGTGGTTCTTCGTCAAAAACAAACACAATTTTTGATTTTTTGTTTCTAATCTTTAATATACTACTTTTTTCGCAGAGAATTTCCAAGTTGTCTTTGTTCTTTAAAACTTGACTTTCCGCTGCAAATATCCCCCCAACTCTGGCTTACATAATGATAAGTTTGATTTCTTGTAACGATGTTTCTTCTTTGAGAGATGATTGGGCTGAAATTGAGAGACAGAGCTGTCTTTGTTTTTAGTATTTTGGCAGCCTGCAATAACACAGTATTATTTGTTGCTTTGAATAAAAAAGACACTGAGATTTGTTTACCCCCATCCTGTCTAAACTAAGCCTTTGCTGTCGCCTATAACTGCTTTGGGTCAGATCATCGTGCACAGCAGACAATACGTTAAAAAGTGCAATGAGGAAAGTTCAAAATCCAAATAGTATTTAGACCCTATACTGTTGCTCTGTTGATAGCCCCATGCCAATGCTGCCACAGCTCCCTCCACCACTGACCTGATACTTCTATGCTACATTATTGCTATTTTTGTATTTAAAGGTCTCCTATTATACTATTTTAGGCATATGTTATAGGTCTCAGATATATAAAAAACATGTCTATGAAGTGTTTTGCTCAAAATACCAAACAGATCACCCATTCTAGCCATGCCTCATACCCCTCTATTTCAGCTCTGTTAGAGAAGTGCTGATTCTGGGTCCGTAGCTTTAAAAAATAATAATTGAGAGGAGAGCTCATGCAGGAAAATTCTACCCAGATAGTCAGCTAAACTAAATGCCATATTATGTTCCAAACCACATCAAGGATTATTTCTGAAACAGTATGGAGTACATATGCTTTTTCTCTTGCGGGTTTACCACAAGGTGAGTACCTTTTATATCCTCTTCTTTACACATACTCTCTCTAGTACAGCGTTAGCGATGCTTGCTAATGTAAACAAAGACCATATTACTTCCAAAACACGTTGCGCATTGTTTCTGATAGCAACGTTTCTGATAGGGCCGTGGGCGTAAAGCCAGCCCACATTCAGTAATGTCGTAATGACAGCAGCAAATCTGGATCAGCTCCGTTGTACCCCCGTTCTTAGAGATATGGGTAAGGAGGAAAAGAGAGAGGGTTGTATCATTGGACACTTTGTGAGTCTCCTGACACACCGGGGACACATGTACAAAAGACATTAAAAAGTGCATTTTGCATAATAGGTGACCTTTAACTAAGATGCATGTTCATGTTTGCGTATTTATAAAAGGGATTATTTCTCCCTGCTGCTTGGATTCATTGGCAGATCCCTAAAATAGTAGACCTTTCCACGCCAACTCTGACTGTGTTATCATTTGCTTTGAATGACCAACACTGTGTGTCTCTGAACAGGCTCGACATTTCCGCCAGCATCATTAAATAAATGATAGCGCAAAAACCTTTCCATGTGATGGTTTTACCTTGTTGACAGTTGTTTTAGGCGGTGCTCGTGATGTTGCTCTGGGGATGGCAATGTTGGTCCAAACAGAATACGTCTCCACCACTTTAGGATGGATTACCAAGACATTTTGTGAAGCCCATCTTGGTAGGGTTTTGGTAGTAGTTGTTTTTTCGTTAGTTAATAATAGTAATAGTATAACAATTCCATAGGAAATAAAAGATTAAGGTTTTTATTTTTGGGTAAATTCCTCTATGAGCAATAGCATTAAAGGACACCTACAATGTGCAATCTGGGTTTCCCAATGTTTGGTACATTGACTGTTCATCAGCAGAAATATCATAAATCTTGTTTCCACAAAGGAGAAGCAGATGTGGGAGGATGAGCACGAAAGCGTGATCAGTTAACAGTGTTACGTTAAGCTACGTGTGTGTAAGCCGAGTTTTAATGAGCTGGAAAGTATATGTTACGCTACACTGACGTACTCACAGGCCACAGGAAAGAGTAACATTTCTCAACATAATCACATTCACAGAGTTGCTTAAATGCAGAGCTGCATTCGAACTAAAACACATTCTCTCAAAATCACACACACACACAAGAACCATTAAGATTTTTTAAGAAAGATAAGTGCAAAGGGACATTGTCAATAATTAAATGTACTTATACAGTGGTGTGTGAAAGCCTTAGAGTCTCAGCACCGTGGAAAATGTCTTCAAACTCCAAAGATTACTTACTCTTCAAATCATTTCTATTTCACGGACTATCACTCAGGGGGTTAGGAAATGTGGCAGTTAGACTTATGTAACAGCACTATTATGTATTGGACAAGACTGCTCAAAAAATTCAGTTCAACCAAAAGTGAACACAAAAATTAGCCTGTGTTAGCTTCATTTGCTAGCTATTAGCTCCTGGTCTGTTTTGTTTGGAGGATTTGGAAGTGACTTATTGCCTTCCTTTTCACTGGATAACATTTCCCTACTTTTTTGTCTTCCTTTTTTTTTTACTTTAATAGCCGTAATGTGAAAACTACCACAGAAACAATAAAACATGTGGGGTGAAGCTAGGTTCGTCAGCTAGCTACTTGCACCCTAACCCGTAACGTTAGTAGCGCAAGTTAGTTACAGTTGCTATTACAGGGAGCTCATTTCTATATTTTCTGTTGAGGACAAGGGGTTGAAAATGATGTAATGTATTTAGGAAGCCTTATAGGAGGCTTGCACTGATCTAACCAATATATATATATATATATATATATATATATATATTGTTCACATTTTTCAAACTGCTTGAGCAGAGGAGCAAGTGCAAAGTTAGCATGACCCATATATGATATCGCCACATTAATGTGTATTGAGTATTGATTTCATGGCACAAAACTGTGAGCACTACCAAACATTAATACTTTTAGAAATTTGGCCAGAGCACCCTTGTTATTGTCTGGAAGGGAACCCGTGCATCGGCAGCCAAAACAACATCTCTGGCCAGCAGCAATCAGCGGAAACATGGAGTTTACCCGCTGCCAAACGCACAGAAAATGTGACTGGCAAGTAGTGTGAGAGAGAAAGAGAAACAGAGTTAGTTCCAGAGGCTTGATGTTTACCTGACTGCTGACTGAATGAACAACCTGGGGGGTATGTCACGAAGCAGGATTTTCGCTTAGCCGGCTAAATTCAGGGAAAACTCCGGCTTTCCGGTTCTATAAAGCTGGTTCTCTTTTTAGCAGGCTAGATTTCCATGGTAATTTATGCTTAGCGGCTAACCTGGTCGGGACCAGGCTAGGTTGCAGGCTAAGAGCTCAACTCAGTGAAAGCACTGCCTGCTGACCAATCAGAGCTCCGTGTGCGGAGTTTAAAGCGATCAAGTCACATTACAGGAGAAAGGAAATACAGAAAAACTGCCGTTGCAGGAAAGCCGGTCGGCAAAAATCACCGACTGTGTGAACGTGAACATTAATAGAATATCACCTCCCATCTTCAGAGCAATCTGACTATTATAATATTAGCGTTAAGAAAGCTTACTTAAATATCTGCCACAACATAAGTAACTGGATCAAAGTTACGGTCTATGCTGTAAAATGTATTATCTCTTCGATTTACACACGGAATATATTGCACGTCAGTCAGCTGAGCCGTATCTGGCCGTGCAACACTCACAGTGTCACATACTGTATGCAGAAGTATTATTTTAAGCAACACATTAAGTTGACGAAACACTCGAGTCAAATGTAATTAAAGTCAGATCGTGTCTTACACGGGGCAGTGATATCATAAACCTGTTAATGTACGCATTCAAACACTTGTTCTGTTACCAGCTGTATTCACCTTGCAGGTGCAACTATGTGGCTTTTATCCTGGATAAAGTGTTTGAGTCATGGATGTTTAAAGTTTAACGTCTTCATATTTGTCTAATTATATAGTTGACTTTTGATTCAGGAAGTATGACGCGCTGCGCTGTCAGTACGCTTCTCCATGTTTGTGATTGGTCGAATGCTCCAAATACCACCCCTCTCATGTGAACGCGCACCTAACTAGATAGGACACGGCTGGCTTGAGCGATCCACTTGATAACCCGTGTCGTAGTGCCGTTTAGCGAGAGGGCGTATGTTTTGGATTAGGCCAACCGGCTAACTCAAACATATCCAGGTTAGGTTGAACCAGCTTCGTGGTATACCCCCCAGGTGTGCTGCTTTGTCCCACAAATTGAGACGATGTCCCGCATGTCCCGTCTAAAACTTGGCTTTTATCCAATGGCTGTTTAAGCAAGAGAGGGCTAACACCATTAGCTGTGTTAGTTGTCAGTCAGAACAGTCTGGAAATGTATTTACTTATAGGTAGCCAGTGGAGGGCAATGAGTTTTCAGTGATATTTGCTACCGTTTTTTTCAAGCACGCGTGGAGGTGAAGTGACATGCAAAACTCACAAAAAATAATGTCGATCTATGGATAATACCTCCTGAACAGTTAAGGTAACAGGAGCTGAAATAGAGTGAGCAGCACTCACAGTTATACAGGTCAGCAGTCTGTAGCTAAAAAATGACCGAAGCTAGCTCCGGTAATTTTTACTCCCTCAGAGTTTGCAAAAAAATCATCATGTGGATGATTATGAGCTAATAGTTTCAATAATATGTTCGTTTTTAAGGGTTGGATTGACATTATATTGAAATTGGCTCTCATCAATACAGTTACATTTCCCGCATTGGCCCACACAAACACACTCTTTGTCCAGCATTTTGCTTGTTGGCACCTGGTCACTACAAATATAGCTCACCTGGGCGAGATACTTTTAATGTTTTTGGTCAAGCGTCCAGCCCGTCCCTCTGCATAGTTCAGGGTGTAGAACTGTGTATAATGTTCACGGTGAATGTCTTGCCACTGGTGTGTCCTTGTGGCAGCTCCCAAAGTCCTCCCGTGTGTGTGTGTGGTGTGTGTTTGTGTGGGCGTGCGTGCGTGCGTGCATGCTCAATAAGATAGCAGGGGTTTCTGGCCTTGGTTACATTACTGACAATGATTTCTGAGTGCACGGAACGTTCGGAGAGCAAAGAGCTTACTACTCTGTTGATTAAGGATCACCTTCTTACATGAGATATTTTTAGCCTTTCTATTGTAACTTATAAATTAGTACGATAGCACGTTGTTTTCGGGTCGAGTCTGGAATTTTTTCAGCTGCACGTTCACACCGGAGTACTTTTCCCTGTACTTTTCCCGTTTAGTTCTGCTAGTGCCTGGAATTTTGCGTTCACACCAAAAAGAGTACTTAGTTCCGAGAACTTTTACCCCCATTTTTAGTGCCTGCTAGAGAGGTGGGACTATCCTGGGGAGAAAAAAGTACCAATTTCGATTGACTGGGCGAATTGCAAAACACGCCCTGTAAAACTCTGAAAAGTTTTGTGAAGCCACCATTGTATTTGCTGGCATTAGCATTATTAGCATTAGCCCCGCGCACCAACGGAGAGAGAATAACTTATGACAACACAAAAAAAAACATGAGAGTGATGAGGAGGTGTCGGCTTTCTGGTGATTTACTCGGAAGGAAAGTGATATCATAAACTGTTGTACGCATTCAAACACTGTAGTTTTTTTTTTTGTTCTGTATTCACCTTGCATGTGCAACTATGTGGCTTTTATCCTGGATAAAGTGTTTAAGTCATGGATGTTTAAAGTTTAACTTCTTCATATTTGTCTAACGTGATAGTTTACTTTTCATTCATGAAGTATGACACTGCGCTGTCAGTACACTTCTCCATGTTTGTGATTGGTCAAATGTTGATAACCCCGCCCCTTTCATGTGAACGCGCACTCAGCCGGACAGAGAAACCCTGGGTTGATTTACCGAGTTGATAACCAACGTCGTAGGACCGCTTAGCGAGATCTCGTTTGTTAGGGTTGGTTAAGCCAGATAACTCAAACATATCCAGGGTATGTTGAACTCGCTTCGTAGTACAGGGCACAGGTCAACAGCAATCAACAACAGGTTGAATTTGGAGCGCTTGGTGTCAATTTCTAACGGTGCGCTAAACTGAAGGTAGAGCCTTCTCTTGACTGCTCTCAATTTTAAAGCCAAGTAGATCAAATATGTTAGGACGCTATTGATTGTAGCTTGGCTATTAAAACATTGTTCAAGAAGTCCTTTCTTTGTGACGTTTTTTTCGGACTTGTCTTTATAGAGAGGCGAAGTCCCTCCCCTTCCGGTGGAGCTCCATGGGACCCCGGAAGCGGAAAAATATACATTGAAGTCAATGGAGAAAATGGAGAGGAAAAGGTTATCTTTTGATCCCGTTTGAATTGTGCCACGAATTACACATATGATGTTTGTCAATCTAAAAGAACATTTTGCAAGTCAAAAAAATTAAAATGTGTCGTAAAACTGTGAAGTTACACATTTTTTGTGTGAAACTGTTCAGTGAACTACATCTCCGGTAGGGCAGAACAACACACGTCACCAAGATGTCCGTCTGTCTTGTCAACAAAAGGATTGACTACACTCACTATCACCACAATGAAACACGTCCAGAAGAATGTCATGCAAAGCTGCCTGTCTGCCTTTGATTCTCTCTGAACTGCCTGGTCTTTTTAATGTTTAATGTCAACCATTTGTGCAGATAGCATGAAGTACAAAAGATCGCAGATGCTAGCGTTACCGTTAGCATTTCTCCCCCAGGCTTAAGTTGTGTATTATAGAATGATCACACCGCTGTGACAGCACTCTTCAAAGGGTTCACGAAATATGACTAGCCTACTACTCTTACTGTTTAACATGTTGGGTTACTTAATGTTAAGGCTAATAAAAATGACACAGGTGTAATGCTAACTAACGTGCTAGCTACTAGCTAGGTAGCTAACTTGATCCAGCCACTCCTGGTCCTTTCATCAGACGGGAGGCGAAAGAACGAGCAAGACCTATTGCTGGTATGATAACAACCTGGTACTAAGCACACAGGCATCTTGTTAAAGTTATCTTATCTTAGCCAGCGCCATATAGATAGACGATATATCTATATAGCGCTGACATAGCTCTCTCTTGGTGGAGGAAAACAATGGTGACATCACTTACGCGACTCTGGGATTTGTAGTCTTTCTAGTTGCGTATTTTTCATAGTCTTATATTTCAACAGTTTTACGACAAACTGTGACTTTTTTTTACATGGAAAGGATTGTTTAAGATTGACAAACATCATATGTGTAATTCGTGGCACAATTCAAACGGGATCAAAAGATAACCTTTTCCTCTCCATTTTCTCCATTGACTTCAATGTATATTTTTCCGCTTCCGGGGTCCCACGAGCTCCCTCGGAAGGGGAGGGACTTCGCCTCTCTATAGTATCAGCTCAGTTTGCTTAAAACTTCATACGAGATGAAAAAAGTAGAAAGTACTATCCACAACTTCTGCTAATGGTGAAACCCAAAAAATGATGGTTCCAAATGAGTCATGTTTAGTTGAGCATGCTTTGAATTCTTTATTTCAACTGATCATGCCATTACCGTAAATTGTGCAATAACTGTGTGGTTCACACCGCAGCTGGTTAGCCATGCAGCTACCATGCAAATTACTCCTGAGCAAGTTTGTGTGGCCGATTGTGCTTTGGATTAAACTGCTTTAGAAATGCAGCCATTTACCGAGTTGAAAAAGCATGAACAAAAAGAAACGTTGAATGCTGAATAAACAAGTAAATAAACAACGTTATAAGCAACTCTCTGTAGGCTAGTTTAGAGGAAATGAGGGGGGGGGGAAACACTGTTTGTAGGGAAAGCTCATAACGCACCACAGAGGCTCCTAAAATTGCACAAGATCTGTAGCATCATTAAAGTTTTAATTTCTATACACAAAAAGTGAGCAGAATTCAGAAATGCAGTTTGACTTTAGGACATGAATTCTAATTAATCCCGTCTGATATACATAACAGGATAACTTATGAATAGCCTACACTTCTAGTTCATTAATATAAATTGTACAAATGTAATACATTTTGGGCATATCAACTGTTGGTTTCCATAAAACCATCTTCTCATGTGTTGTTTTGAGAAATCTGCACAGTGATGCTCTCCATGTGTGCCTCGTTCCCCTCCTCATGTGCTACTGAAGTCATTATGACGATTGGTCACAGGGCATGTGCATATAGCATTTGTGTGTGAGTGCCAGTCGTCTCTTGGAGGGGACCGTTGGACCACAGCTGGTACTCGGCAATAAGTAAAACGGTCATGGGCAGCAGCTGTTGTTTGGACTGTGGGAAAGTATCTAATACAGAGTAAGTACAGTGTGTTTGTGCCAGTTATGACGTCCAGCATACAGTATGTTTCATTCTGTTCCCTAATATAAGTGATTTGTGCATGTGGATCCAGTTTAAACCTTTTCCTGTGAACACCAGCACAGTGAGTTTTTTTGCTTGATGGCTTCATCTGTACTTTAGGCATGGCCGTCCCTTGAGAGCATTCCCCAGGAGGAAAGAGACAGGCTTTTACAATTCCATTTGATTCAGGCGCTGATTCCCCGCTGCGATGGTAAAGTGACTTAAAACCTCCCAGTGAGAGAGCCTCGATTTCACAAATTGACCAGAATTTGGAATGAATTGAGCCTGAATATCTTAAAACCGCCTGGAACAGAGAAGGACAAGAAGCAGCCCAAAACAGATTACACACACAGCGACAGAAACACAATCAGACCATGTTAATAATACACACAACAGCAACATCCTCACAAACAATAATGGCTCTTTATTTCTTTCTCTGCTTTCATCCTCTGCACAGAGCTGAGGAGCTTTTCAGGGAGTAAAAAACCTGCTCTCATTACACATGCAGCATTCAGCCCACTTGGCTCGGGCTAATGTTGGTAAAACTGTAAAGCTGAGGAGCTTACACTCAGCCGCACAATGAGGCTGCACGTTCCTCTTTTGTTTCAGTGAAGCGTGCAGCATTCATCCAATGCATATGCACCTCCCTATAGGCCCAAATATGTCACACAACAAACCAGATTTACATTTGAAATTCGATTGAACAACTTGAATAATTGCCTTTTAAAACTACATTTAAATTGCATACTTTAAACATATACCGTTTACCTTGTATAAATGTTCAATTAAGAAATGTAATTTCATTTAATTATATTGCATTTCATTTAATGTTTTTTGGAATTATGCGGTGGCCGACAGGTGCAAACGTGCTACGAAGGCCCAGAACATTTCCATTTGGAGAAACGGGCTGCAGCTTCAGAAACGATGCACATAAAAAACACAAATATGCCAAGACACGTGCAAATTAAGAAATGTCTTCACCAACTTGACAACACATTTAGAAAACATTGTCCGTGTTACTGACAACTTATTTTAACAATGTGATTGTATGATTCCTTCTGATATTATTGCAGATCTGCTGTAAGCTAGCTAGCTAATGAAGCTAATGTGGTGACACGTTATGGGACATAATTCACCATTGGGATTATTGTGTTGCAACCCGGACCCATTAGTGAGGGTATCTGGGTTTGGTGTCATTCATGCTAGCTTGTCATACAGAGCAGCACATGTATTTACCTTCTCTTGATTAATGGATTATAAAGTGTGGAGTTCCATACTGAACACACCGCCTCCGACTCCCTCTCATCGGCTCTACACTGCTGACCCTGACGTTTGCTACGGGACCTGCCGTTTGTGTTCGTCTACCTGGACGACATACTCATCACCAGCGCTTCGGTGGAAGAGCACCTGTCACACCTCCGAGCCCTTTTCACGAGGCTCAGCCAACACGGGTTGATAATCAATCCTGCAAAGTGCCAGTTCGGGGTGTTTGACATTGACTTCCTCGGACACCGCGTCACCAAACGCGGTGCAGCATCCCTGCCGGCGAAGGTTGAGGCTGTTGCGGCGTTTCCTCGCCCGCTCACAGCCCGGTCGCTCCGTGAGTTCCTGGGGATGGTGACTTTCTACCACCGTTTCATCGCCCGGTATCGTACGATAAGTCAATTTATCGATTATCGCGACAGGCCTAGGCGCACCCATCATCCACGGCTCCCATCTCCATTACCACAGACGCATCGGACTACGCCGTTGGTGCTGTGCACGGGCAGTGGGTGGAGGGCGCTTGGCAGCCACTCGCCTTTTTCAGCCGTCAGCTGACGCCCAGGGAACGCAGGTACAGCGCCTTTGACCAAGAGCTCCTTGGACTTTGGCTGGCCGTGCGGCACTTCCGTTTTTTGCTGGAAGGCCGTGAATTTACAGCGTTTTTGTCGACCACAAGCCGCTCACGTTCGCCATGTCAAAAGTGGCTGAGCCTTGGTCTGCACGTCAGCAGCGGCAACTGTCTTACATCTCGGAGTTCACCACAGACATTAAGCACGTGGCTGGCAAATCGAACCTGGTCGCAGATTGCCTCTCCAGAGTCATCATCGGGGCCGTCCAGTTGGGCCTGGACTATACCTGCATGGCGACGGACCAGGTCACAGACCAGGTCACGAACCCCGGCGTATAGGCCCTGAAGGAGGACAGCTTGGGGCTGCGCTTGGAAGACGTGGTTTTCGGTGACGCAGGCACTCTGCTGTGCGACGTCTCCACAGGCCTGCCGCGGACGGTCGTTCCCGCCAGTTGGAGGCGCTCCGTTTTTGAGGCGGTGCACGACCTGTCTCACCCCGGCAGTAAACCTTCGGTGGGCTTGGTGGCCACGAAGTTCGTCTGGTGGGGATTAAAAAAGGACGTGAGGACTTGGGCTGGTGAGTGCGTGGCTTGTCAGCACGCTAAGGTGCATCGCCACACGAAAGCCCCTTTGGAACGTTTCATGGTGCCGGAGAGGAGGTTTGACCATGTCAACATCGACCTAGTGGGTCCATTGCCCTGGCCTCAGGGTTTTTCCTACCTCCTCACCATGGTGGACAGGATGACCCGTTGGCCGGAGGCGGTTCCTCTCGTGTCGACGTCGGCGGCTGACATAGCCCGGGCTTTCATTGCGACGTGGGTGTGTCGGTTTGGCACCCCGTCGGACATTTCCTCTGACCAGGGTTCGCAGTTCACGTCTGAGCTCTGGAACGCCGTGGCGTGTGGTTTGGGGGTTAAGCTTCACAGGACAACCGCTTATCACCCTCAGGCCTCTGTGAACATTTCCATCGCTCCATAAAGGCAGCGCTCAGAGCCGGCCTGAAGGACGGAAATTGGGTAATGCTGGGCCTGCGGACCGCGCCCAAGGAAGATCTGCAGTGTTCCACGGCTGAGATGGTCTACGGTCAACCGCTGAGAGTTCCAGGGGATTTCCTCCCTAACACATTTCCCTGGTCGGCGTCGGCACAGCGGGTTGGCCTGCAGGACGCTGCTGGGACTTTTGTTTGTTTGTAGCCTTTATTTAACCAGGTGAAAATCCCATTGAGTTCAACTATCTCTTTTTCAAGGGAGACTTGCTCCGATTCCCACTGCTCAACATGGTACTCAGGTGTCCCGGGTTCCCGCGGATCTCCGCTCGGCAGAGCACGTCTTCATCCGACACGATGCGCACAGGGGTCCTCTACGGCCTCCTTACGATGGACCTTTCCGTGTTTTGGAGCATGGGGACAAACACCTTGTGGTCGACCTGGGTGGTAAGGCCGAGCACGTCTCTGTGGACCGGGTGAAGGTGGCCAATTTGGATTTGGGCCAGCCAGTGGTGCACAACCTCCGCGACGGGGGCGCTCCCCGGCCTTGATCCCTGTCACTGAATTGAGACCCGTTGTTCCGGTCTCGCCTCTTCCGGAGGCCGCACATGCAGAGGTCGTTTTTCCGACTCCCGTGCTCAGGAGTCGTGGGGGTCGACCTGTCGTTCCGCCCCGCCACGCTGACTTTGTTTATGGGTGAATTCTGGGGGGGCTTGTGTGGTGACACGTTATGGGACATAATTCACCATTGGGATTATCGTGTTGCAACCCGGACCCGTTAGTGAGGGTACCGGGGTTTGGTGTGTACATGTATTTACCTTGTCTTGATTAATGGATAATAAAGTGTGGAGTTCCATACTGAACACACCGCCTCCGACTCCCTTTCATCAGCTCTACACTAACCTATTTAAAATATACTGACAAAACACTTACAGTTATCAAACAGACTAACTCTGCCAACAGTGACAATTGGCCAAATGTATAATCCCTGAACGTCACGAAACGCTCTGGTCCCAGCTGTGTGCGTCACTTTTTAGTGTCCCCGTTTCCATTTGGTTTTGAGCTTCTTGCAGCATTTGTATATTCGCAGATTGTTGTGCTTTTAGTAAACCCTTTACATGTTTCGTCAAGTTGGTGAATGTTTACAAAATGAGGAAGATGTTTTGTCTGTGTGTGTATTGTCACATTTGTGTTTTTATATTTGCATCGTTTTTAAAGGTGCTACACGTTTCTCCTAACAAAGTCTTTTAGGCCGTTGTAGCGCGTTTGCACTTGTTGGCCACCTTAGGTTTCAGTCAAGAACCAATATATTTGATCTACATTGAAATTATGTTATTTAAATATAATTATTTGTAATGCTATTATTCAAGTTGAGCTATTTAAATGGCTCAAATCTGTTTCTTGTGACCCATATTTCTGCCTATATTAAATGCCACAGTCTAGTAAATGAAACAACTCTCTGATGAGGCAGATGATGAAAAACACTGGAGGTGACAGTGATATCCCAGAGAATAAAATATGTTCCGGTGAATCAAAATGTGTTTGAGCTGCAGCATCCGATCACATACAGACTGTGTAAATGTTGTGTCACATTGCATCGTGTATGATGCAATATACAGACTGGTGTTCTTCCTGCTTTGTCAAATTACAATTTTTTCAGGATCATTAACCGATTTAGAGGACTGTCGTGGCAGTTTGTCACACTGATTTTATTCTATTTTAACTCACAGCCTTCCTTTCATCTTCCATGCCAGGCTGCCAGAACACTGTTTCTATAACAGTGCAATGAAAGCCGGTAGAATAAGTAGAGCGGTTTTAATGTGAAATAACCTGGTGATCCAGCCGGAAACCTCCAGATATCTAGGTTACAGTCGGCACTGTTTCTCGTCTCATCAGCCCATCTCACCACTCTTCTTACAGAGGGGGATTAATATTTCACTATTGTTGTACAAGGGATTTGTGTGTGTATTTGTGAGAGTGTCGTATCCTTATGCATGTGTGTATTCATGCACGCATTTAGATGTGCATTTGCAGAGGCTTAGTTGTGTGTGTGTGTGTGCGTGTGTGTGTGTGTGTGTGTGTGTGTGTGTGTGTGTGTGTGTGTGTGCGTGCATGCACGTGTGTGCGTGCGTGCGTGTGTGTGTGCACACGCGTGTGCACGTGTGTGCGCATGCATGCTCAATAAGATAGCAGGGGTTTCTGGCCTTGGTTACATATCACTGACAATGATTTCTGAGTGCACGGAACGTTCGGAGAGCAAAGAGCTTACTACTCTGTTGATTAAGGATCACCTTCTTACATGAGATATTTTTAGCCATTATATTGTAACTTATAAATCAGTACGATAGCACGTTATTTTCTGGCCGAGTCTGGAATTTTTTCAGCCGAAGCTCCATTAAGAAACTCAACAAGGACAAATATTTAAGGCAAATTATAAGAAAACTGACTCAACATACAGAGCATACCGTAAAATGACATGAAATGAAAGTGAAACATATTTTTGATAGAACGTAAGTGTCACATATTTATGAATGTGTCTTCTAGTGGTAACAATGCTGAGGTGGCTCTGCAGATAAATACTTTGTTTATGTCAGTGACACCTTTTCCAGGTTAAAATAAGTTATTAATCTATTTTAAGGTGAATTCAAAATTAAAATGTATTTTGCTAAAAAAGTCAGTATATCGAGAATGGTGTTTGTTTTGGACTTGAAGCCTATACGGATTTTGTCAACGTTATGATTACAAAAATGAAGAAATGTTATTTCCCTGTGGTTATAACATTTTGTTGTTACGAAAGTTAAAGTAGTACATTCTCAATGTAGCGGGACTGCCATCTGCAGCTGCCATCACATGATAAGCAATTTGCTCTTTGCTTAGGTTGGGCGCAGTCTTGCAGTAAAAACAGCTTGTTAACTTTATTTCTACGTTAACCCCCCCCCCCCCTGCTAGCTTGCACCGCTTCATACCTCTGTTATCAAAATGATTGCGCATCTCCAGAGGCCTGCACTACGAAGCAGGATTTTCGGTTAGCGAGGTAACTTCAAGGTTAACTCTGGGTTTCCGGTCCTACGATGCTGGTTCACTTCTTACCGGGGTAGATCTCCATGGTAACTTATGCTGAACATCAAACCTGCTCCGGAGCAGGTTATGTTCCAGATAAGAGATCAACTCAGTGAAAGCACCGCCTGCTGACCAATCAGAGCTCTGTGTGTGGAGTTTAAAGCTATCAAGTCATATTACAGGATAATGGAAATACAGTTTAAATTGCCGTATGCAGGGAAGACGCCGACGTGTCGCACTTATAATTCATATCACATCATCAATCACATCATCGATCATATAATATCATAATATATCATATATATCCTTATCTGACTCAGCTTCTCAAAATGAGGAAGATGTGTTGAAGATGTGTTTTGGCACATTTGTGTTTCAATATTTGCATCGTTTTTTAAAGGGGCTACACGTTTCTCCTAACAAAGTCTTTTAGGCTGTTGTAGCGCGTTTGCACTTTTTGCCACCATAGGTTTCAGTCAAGAACCAATATATTTGATCTACATTGAAATTATGTTATTTAAATATAATTATTTGTAATGCTATTATTCAAGTTGAGCTATTTAAATGACTCAAATAGTGTGTGTGCAGAGCCGGCACGACCCATTAAGCGACATAAGCGGCCGCTTAGGGCCCCACAGCCACTAAGGGCCCCCTAGCCAAAATTGGATGAAAAAAAACAAATTAAAAAAGGGTTGTTTTTTTTCTTTTTATCTCAGTACACCGTTTTTTATCTCAGTACACCGTCGCCGTGATAAGTATGTTTAATTAATGTTGTTAATATGCCTAGATTGACTACTCTCAAAGTCTCAAACCGTGCTTTACCTGAACCTCATCATGGCACTAGAGAGGACGGCAGGATTGCAATTTCCCGTGTTCAGTGAACACCAGACCAACCAGAGAGTTGAATGGAAATAAACATCTGTCTTATTGGCTGACAGGTACCTATCCTGTGAGCTGTGACAATGTTTAAAATAAACTGTCAGTCGGACTCAGAGTTTTTGAAGATGGACATAAGAACATTTGTTCTTAAAAAATACGACAATTCTCAACCCCAGAGCCAGCACTTGAGCCAGGAGAAATTACAGCTACGTTGACGTTACTTTGAATCGCGGGGGTAAGCTAAACCGTTAGCAAGTAGCTATAGCTAGCCAGATATATTAAATAAACACTTTGTCAGACAATCTAAATGTAATGTTTTTTAGCGTTACCTGGTGATTTCAAAGAAAGCTCTCTGGGAAATGTTGACTTACTGTTCGACATGAAGCTAGAAGCTACCTTAC
Organism: Gobionotothen gibberifrons; assembly: GCA_943591055.1. Classification (NCBI taxonomy): domain Eukaryota; kingdom Metazoa; phylum Chordata; class Actinopteri; order Perciformes; family Nototheniidae; genus Gobionotothen; species Gobionotothen gibberifrons. The sequence continues at coordinate 907,781 of CALSBZ010000622.1, forward strand.
AGTACACAGTTGATCCTGAGTCCTGTCAGTTAAAGTGTTTCATAGTTAGCTTAGCTAAGCATCAACCTAGCACTGACATATATGGATGTTATGTGACAGTGTTTCTGAGAAAAGGTCAGCTGAAATGGTGGCATAGTTGCCACTGCTTTAGTGTCGACAGCATGTTTGAACGTATTTGCAGCAGTAAATGTGGCTGTTTGGCCACTGACGTTGCCATAACAACACCTGAAT
>CALSBZ010000622.1:932563-945441 GCA_943591055.1 Gobionotothen gibberifrons
GTGCGTGCGTGCGTGCGTGCGTGCGTGCGTGCGTGCGTGCGTGCGTGCGTGTGTGTGTGTGTGTGTGTGGGTGTGTGTGTGTGTGTCAGTGTTGGACATTCAAAGGCTCTGAAAGGGCCTTGGAGGTTGACTAGATGCTCTTATGTTTAGCAGCAGCACACTGCGCCTGGGGGCTTTATTGCACTGATGATTACACAGGCTCATTGACTCTCTTTTCAAGCTCAAGCGTGTTAATAGGTGCTATTTAAATGGGCACATGTGACCACATTTACTATGTTTTTGTCTGGATGGGTAATTGCCTGCACCAATGGACAAGTTAAAGCATTATAGTATGGCATATTCAAATATTCATGTCAAAAGCATTATGGCTTTAAATTGGGTGCAGTTGTGTCCACTCAGTTTGTGTCAAGAGGCGCGTTCACACCAAGTACTTAGTTCATGAGGACTCTTTTAGTTCTCATGAACTAAAGCAGATCACGTTCACACCGAAATTAGTTCCTGGGGGTGGATTAGGCAAATGAAGCCGCTGACGTCACTTCTTCTTCTTCTGCTTTGGGTTTACTGGCAGGCCGCAAACCACTTCACGGCGTATACTGCCACCCGGAGTCCCCAGCCGGAAGTCTCCGGAGTTGGGGACTGGCTTCAGTAGAAGCTGCTGGGAGTCCCAGCAGCTTTTGGGAGTTTTACGGAGCGTGGTTTGCATTCCGCCCAGCCAATCAGACATAGGAACCTTTTTCTCCCACGAAAGTCCCTGCTCTCTAGCAGGAACTGAAAAGGGGGTAAAAAAGGTTCTCTAGAACTAATTTAGTTCCTGGGGCTTTTTGGTGTGAACGCAACTAAATCATAGTTCTCAGGAACCTTTGTGGGAAAACTACTTGGTGTGAACGCGGCTAAGGAGTGAACTCTGAGGCATGAACTCAAATGCACGACTCAAAATCAGACTCAGATAGTGTTCAAAATAAAGACTTTACTGGTATTGACACAGTAACAAAACAGGGAAAACAATAACACTCTTTCGAGGAAAAACAAGGACTATGATCAGGAGCTTAGAGGTACGTGAGATGTCCGTGGAATAGGCTTGTACGTTGGTCCTAAATGAGGAAACGAACTGGCAATGGACAGGAGGGAACTAGCACAATATATACACAGGGTAGGGGAACAGGTGGAAACAATCAGGGCGGAGAAAACAATCATGGATGCAGGAGACAGATAGGGGCGGGGAGCGTGGAGGCCTGAAATGAGAGGGAGAATTACTTATCAAAGTAAACATAAAGCACAGGACAAAGGGACATGACAAAACTAACATAGAGAATAAACTTTCACAATACGTTTCTTAGACATGACAGTTTGTCACAGAAGTGCTAACCAAGCAAGTGTCCTCTATTCAATAATAATAGGCTGTGCTTAAACATGTAAACGCCCTTCAGTACATTTCATTGTAGTATATTACAGTATGTACTTATTTGCGTATAGCATGAATATTGACAGGGGAGTGTCTCAAATTGAAAAGGGCTATAGTATAGTTATCGGGAACTGTACTATAGCCCTTTGAATGTTCAACCCAGTTTGACGGCATTTCGTGTTATAGTCACAACATTTAATCTATTGATTCATGTTCACCAACACGATTTCCCCCTTTTTTTCGTGTCACACAGAGCGATTTTAAAAGCAATGTATTTCTATTGGTAGTGTGTTTCGTGCCTGCAACACGTATTTTTGTCCGGTCGCGTCTTGGAAGACCGGAAGCTGTGTGGTTTATAAAAACATGTTCTTACTCAATATCAAGCCACGATTATTGTTTTTATTTTAAATCGTATAATGTCTGACTTTTTTTGCCGTCAGCGAGGAAAATAAATTGGGCTCAGAGCCTCAGAATACTGAAATCGGTATTTTCTTTTCTTTTTTTCCTTATAATTTGTTATTATTTTCTAAATAATACACTGTTATAATCTCGGGCTTTTTTGGCGTCCGTCAGGAACTGAATAAAAAAATTAACGAAAACAGACGTAGGCCTACAGTATAAGAGACATTTCGAGCATCATTGCGATACACACCCCATGTACACACCCACTGAACTGATTACCCAAGACCCTCAGCTATGGTTTAAGCTCGGTGATTGTATGTTTTAGCCGCAATGCACGTTGGGATATGGTGTTAATGCGATATGAAATCCGAAAAACATTTCAGAGTTTAGGATGGCCAAAGACACTACACTACCCATAATCCTCAGCTATCGTTTGGGACTACAGTCCCGTTGCTTGACAAACCCTGTGATTAATCTTCAAGCTCTGGGATTGGATGTTGGAGTGGCAGTGCGCCAAGGTTACGCCGAGCGTCAAACAGCACTTTGAAATGGAACGAAACCATGGCAGACTATCCAAAACTGGACTCGAACGGGACCAGCTGTTTTGCACATCCTCCTATTAATATCTTTGTACATCCGGCACTAAACTGTTTTATTGTAGAGATCACTTACAGTATCTTCTTGATTTTTTATATTCTTTATTTTTATCATTGACCTTCTACTTTCCCCCTATTTTGTATGTACTCTTAATATTGTTTTCATCAAATATAACATATTAAAAAAAATATTCAATAACGTGCTTTAACCACTAGGCGGTGCACACAAGGTACACACAGCATACAATGCCATGATATTATTAGTGTAGGACACTTATGTATGTATAACATCTGAAGATGTGCAGTTGTATTTATGTTTTCACATAATTTTGCAGGATATTGCTATATTATTTCACATGTTTTACTTCTACACATTAATATCTGATTTGTAAAACATCACAGACAGAAAGGTATATCCGTCATTTAATGGTAAGCTATTGCAATTCTAAATCCATAGATGTGTCTCCCATCACCCAAAACCCCTGACTATTCTTTCAACTCAGTATTTACATTCTTATATTCAAAGAAAATCAGTAATATCTTTAAAAACTACAAGTCCTTTTCTATAATCTGTGCACCGTTATGGTGTAAATATAACCAATCTACCAATTGGATCAAATATAAAAGTCAGTCGAATTAGTGTTGATACTGCAAGGAGACGTATTGTGTGAAGAGAAATTGAAGATGTTGTTTAATTGCTGATATATTTATGATCCACGTCACGTATTCAGTTTCAGCGGCATTTCTTCCAGTTTGTCTAGAAGTCTTCTAATCAGGGCTCTATAAATAAAGAACTACGGCAGATGTGTAATATTTAATGCAGCCGAACCATGTATTACAATGCCGTTATGTGATGACTTCCAAAGAGAAAAGCAAGAACACTCGGATTAAAGTATTATTTTCTTTTTTTAAAAATGTTTTTCGGATTTCATATCGCATAAACACCATATCCCAACGTGCATTGCGGCTAAACAATCCAATCACCGAGCTTAACACTAGAACCGCCAGAGGTCGCTGTATACCTAAACCCGCCAATGGGTCAAATGTACCCGCTATTGATTTTCAAGGTACAATGTTCTTTTATTTATCATACAGAACACTGAGTTTTGATCGCACAGGGATGGAACTTATACCAATAGAATCTGTGGACTCTCAGCTTTTCATATGATATAGTTTGTGTGTAGATAGCATGAAGTATAAAATATCGCTACCAGTGCTGATTTAAACACTTGGTGTTAGACTTGTGTTTTGTTTAGTTACAAATCTCTCCATCTCGCTCTCTCTCAATCTATCTCTCTATCTATAAGGAACCGCAGTAGACAAAAGGCGTTGCTATAGCAATACGGCGTGTTTACGCTGTTTCCGGTTATGTTATTTTGAAATTCAGTTCCTGACGGCCGCCAAAAAAGCCAGAGATTATAGAATTAAACCAATAAATAAAGTGTGTGTGTGTGTGTGTGTGAGCTCCACGGATTGGTCCATTTGGGTATGGCCACAGGGACGTGCGCAGACATTTGGAGGAGCTATTGCTCTAAACTGGAAAAAGGGCCTCCCCCCGAAGACCTTTTGAAAATTGTAACATGTTTTTAATGTAAAAGAAACCAAACGATTATTACATCAACTAAATTGAACAGTAATAACAAAAATCTCATAACAAAATAAGCTAAGGCGACTATTTGCATTCGGTGACTTGATTTAAAAAATGAAAACCGGGGATATTTTTTGTTTTGCGGTCCATATCTCATTAAAATATCGAATGTTATAACTATTAAAGACACAATGGGGACAATTCTGTTCTAATGTAGTTTGACCATTGTAACTGCTGTGCAGTCCAGACATGCTGATAAAATAGGGCCTCTAAATAATTACCTTAAATAAGCTCACTAATTAATTAAACCAGTTCAATACACATTATTCGTATTCTTATCATTCTTTATGAGCGCAGTAACGGTAAGGTATCTAATTACTTGTTTATTTAGTATTTCATAACTTAGTAACAGAGATGGTCAAATTAAAGTGGTAGAGACATGGCAGAAATCCTACAATTAAGCGGGACAGTGAACTGTTCACCCGTGAGAGGGCGATGAAGAAAAGAGAGTTTACAGATGAAAAGACACAGAAAGACAGAAGCACAATAACAAGTAGGCTATATTTAGTTGTTTTTTTGTAAATAAAACATATATATAATAAAGTCCCCTGGTTTGTCCCTTATATCCTAACTGCCATGAGACAACTCAAAATCAAGTTTCCAAAATCCGACACTGAGGTGGTCTTTACACACCGGCAGATGACAGCGCTGACAAAGTGTGTTTCCCGCAGCGAGACGCTACAATACTAATTGTGGGCTCATCATGTTGATTTGGCCACAACAGAAAAAAGAGAAACAAACTCTCGCTCTCTTCAGAGGGGCAGGTCAGCCAAAAAGGCCAAACGGGCAGTTGCCCGGGCAACATTAGCCTGTGCCTGTGCACGTCCCTGGTCACGTCACTGTACCCAGGAAGAAAAAGATAAATCTCCAACGAGGCGTTCTGGGGCAGCATAGACAGGTCCGTTTACATGCAGAAAAACCTTCATAACATAATAAAGGGGACGGGTATTAACCGGAAAAGCATGACATGGGACCTTTAAATTAACACATCTACTCTTTACCTGTTAATAGGTAAATTAAACACAAATTACATATAGTTACGTTCCATCTACAATACCTGAATTAGGGCTTGAAGGTGCAGCACATTCAGTTTATTTTCTGTTGATTAAACGGCATTGATCAGTCACTGCTAATGTCAACTTACAGCAGCTGATGGACTGCTTAACTGAAATAAAATCCTGGCTGAGCCAAAACTTCCTCACCCTCAACGAGAGCAAGACCGAGGTCATCTTTTTTGGACCCCAACCTCCAGCCTCTCCCGTTGACATTCTTGGCTCCCTAAGTAACAATATCCTCCCCTCTGTCATGAACCTTGGAGTGACCTTCAATAGCGCTTTTAAATTTGATAAACAGGTCAGCAGCGTAGTCAAAACCTGCTTTTTTAAAATACGACTATTGGCAAAGACCAAGCCGTTTTTATCTTTTAAAGACTTAGAAAGGGTAATTAACGCCTTTGTGACATCGAGACTCGACTACTGCAATGCTTTGTATGTGGGCATGGATCAGGCATCCATAAAACGCCTGCAGCTAGTGCAGAACGCAGCTGCACGTCTCCTGACTGGCCACAAAAAGCGAGACCACATTACCCCTATTCTGGCCTCACTTCACTGGCTTCCAGTCCGGTTCAGAATTGATTTTAAACTCCTTTTATTTGTTTTTAAAGCCCTAAATGGGCTGGCTCCGGCCTATATAACTGAACTCCTCCAGCGCTACACCCCAGCCCGAGCTCTAAGGTCTGCCGACCAGCTGCTGCTGGTAGTGCCTAAAACCAGGCTGAAAACCAGAGGGCACCGTGCCTTCGCAGCAGCTGGTCCCAGGCTCTGGAACACTCTGCCCCTCCATGTGAGGTCGGCCCAGACACTAGGGGCTTTTAAATCCACCCTCAAGACGCACTTCTTCTCTCTGGCCTTTTAAATATGAGCAGAGCATGACATTTTGATTTTATATCTTAAACTGTGTCTGCTTTTATATTTGTTTTAATTTATTCTGTGATTGTTGTAATATGTTATTTATTTATTTGTATTCATGTACAGCACTTTGGCGCGACCGAAAATTGTTTTAAATGTGCTTTATAAATAAAATTTGATTTTGATTTTTTTTGATTTTTTGCCTTCATTTGCAGCCATTTTGTCCTCTGAAAATAAATCATTGTGGGTTTAATTAAAGCGTGTTGGCTGCTGTGTCACTGTGTGTCTCTGAGTTACAATGAGGGAGTGCTGGGAGCTTGACCCTCAGCGACACTGGGAAGTGGAGGGAGAGAATGCATAGATTAAAAAAGGAAATGTAGTGAGGAAAGAGGAGAAATGAGGAAACAAAGGTGTGAAAATAAAGAAAGAGGAGAGGAGTTGGGAGCTTGCTGGTTGTAGTAAATCTTTCTCTGGCAGGACAGAGGAGAGGGCCATGTTCAGATTTATGGCCGCCTGCTCGGGTAATAAGAGAATGGATTGGACCCTTTTCTATTGGCCTCTTCACAGCCTAGTAGTGCCCGCAGCCACTATAAGAGCAACCTCACTGCTGCTGTATGATGATCTATACACTGTATGATCTGCTACAATATGCAGGTGATTTAGAGCGGATACACTCTTGTCATATGTAGGTCAGTAGCTCCTCTCTTCTCCCAACAGACCGGGCTCTGCCAGCTGTATCAGATGATTGTCTGCTGCCATGACGATTGAAACTGAGCTGGCTCTGGTTTTTGGACGGCCAGACAGACAGTTTTCAAGTATGTGCACGTGCAGAGAAGCACCTATTGAGATGTAATGCAGGGAAAACTAATGGGCTAGTTAAACAGAATAATGGCAGCAGAGATAATAAGGCGCTTCCTCTTCCCTTCTTCCCCAACCTGGACACCCGCAACACACAGAGAGATAAAGTGGAGATTATGTTGTTTGGATATCCGCCCTGCCCTGTGTTACTCAAGGGAAAACTAAGCGATGATTAAGAATGTAGATATCATTTGCCTACAGCAGCACTGGGTTATTATACATTTACTCAAAGTACTATCTGTACACCTAGATCGTTTTTGTGACATTGAGTGGAAAATGCCAAACTTGTTAGCGAAATGCCATCAATTACAAATCTAGCAGTTACAGAAAAATTGCAATTCATTTGGAGTTGTGTTTCTGGCCACCTGATAGATGTAAATCCAAAATGTCGTCTCCGACAGCTTGTGAGTCTATTTATGCATCATCCTGTCAAAATGTGTTGCCAGAAACAACTTATCTACCAGAAAGAAGCTGTTTTGAGTTCTTTGTCAGGTATTTATATTTCTGTCTGCTGGATGGATATTGTCAGCGCAATTTCAGAAAGTTGGTTAAAATCGTGTTATATTTGCTTAGAAAAGGTCAATGGACAATAATACTTTTGACCGTAGATTAAATCGGCAATTGGTAAAAGCTTGATGTGAACTGAATATTTGTTTGTCAGAAACAATACTCACCTCAAAATAACCTTTTATTTGTTAACCAGAAAACCAAACAGGGCAGTTTTTAGTTACGTTTTAAATGCAGAGTACGCATTCATTGTAGTATTTTTACACTGTGGTATTGTCACTTTAACTAAAGATGTAATTTCTTCCACTACTGTATGCTAATATCTCTCATTCCACTTTTCAGGATTTACTCTGAAGACTGAAAACAATCATTACCTGCAGTTCATTTCTCCTCCCATCCTGTTTCTAATCTGTTTGAAGACTCATGATGGGTGAACCAAACAGGCCTCTTAGTACTAAATTACTTCCCGCATGTTTAACACATTACGGAATGATGTCAGGTGTGTCCCAGTGGTATTATGTCAGCCTGATCCTCAGAAATAGTTCTGGCGGTTTGTTATAATTGTTAGGCTTTTTGATGGGTGGGAACAAAACCCCATGCTGACAGTGACCCTCGGGGCAGCCATTGTTGGAGCTGACTTCACCTGGTCTTCTATGGTGGTGATGTCTGGTGGTCTGAAAGCTTCTCCCAAAGGGAAATACCGCTGTAGCATTGTGAAAGCAGTGATGGTTTCAACAGTGTAAAACCACTGTTGGTGATGACACTGATACAAGCAGAATGAGAATCAAAGGGTCCAAAAATCCTGCGGCTCATTGTGACACCACAGAGATCATAACAGCCCATAGGCTACACATTGTGTGAAATAATCGTTACGATGATCTACTTTGGGAGGAAGAAATCACAAAGTTACATGAGATCAAATTGATCACAGAAGCAATTATGAGGCAACACAGACAACTAATTAGATAAAGGTATTGCGTTTTTTGCCCTCAATCTGAAAAAGATAACTTCCTTGTAAACTGTTTACTTGGACAATTCCATTTTATATTTTATTAACATTGCTGTTTATATGCCGCCATGAAAAGAGGGTTATTTCAAAGTTTAACACCGGTTGCTAAAAACTGCATCCTTCCTTCATTCCTTCTACCACCTTCTGATAAAGGTCACCATTACAATAACTGTGCAAATCCAAAAACCTGTTAAAAAAAATAGCTGGATTATGTTTAAAGAAGCTTTCCTGTAGTTTGTTCTATAGGTTTTTGTGCATGTTAATGGTCTACAAAGGCTAAAATCCCAAAGTTCCATCCAGAGGGAATCCTTTGTTTACTTCCATAACACAGTGATAACACTCTGTAACACTTGAGCTTCTATTGGCTAACACATTTTACTTGATAGTCTAAGGGGCGGAACATCTCTAAGCAGTTGACCAATCACAACAGAGCCAGCCAGCTAACCAATCAGAGCAGACTGGGCTCTGGTTTCAGACAGAGGGTGAAAAGAGGTGCTGCAGCACAGGCAGTATGAGAAAAATGAAGAGCTTTTTGAACATTAAAGCATGGAGACGTGTCACAGTAGAGACTATACTAAGGTGAACCTGAAAATGATTTTTTTTAAATCTCTAAAATAATGCAAATGTCTCATTTGGCCAGGAAATATGGGCTTTTCTTTTGCATCTTTGGTTGTCGTAAACAAGCAAATAAAACCCCCAATTGATACGCATAATCCAAATGTGATGTAAACAAGTCCAAAAATGCTTATAAAACCAGAGAATTATTGTACAACACTACATTTGGAATATTTACACCAAATATGCTGATTATACATGATCTATATCATATTCCAAATAGTATTGGGATAATAGTGAACATGTGGATACGCCCCCAGCTGACCCAGAAAACAACACAGGTGCTGGTCCAGGCACTCGTCATCTCACGCCTAGACTACTGCAACTCCCTCCTGCATGTGCCATCCGACCTCTGCAGCTCATCCAGAATGCAGCGGCTCGGCTGGTCTTCAACCTTCCAAAATGTTCCCACACCACACCGCTCCTCCGCTCCCTTCACTGGCTTCCAGTAACTGCTAGAATCCACTTCAAGACACTGGTACCATGCTGCGAATGGATCTGGCCCTTCCTACATCCAGGACATGGTTAAACCGTACACCCCAGTACGTGCACTTCGCTCTGCATCGGCCAAACGGCTCGCTGCACCCGCGCTGCGAGGGGGACCAAAGTTCCCATCAGCAAAAACGTGGGTTTGCTATCCTGGCCCCTAAATGGTGGAATGAGCTCCCCATTGAAATCGGGACAGCAGATAGCTTGCACATCTTCCGGCGCAAGCTGAAAACTCATCTCTTTCGACTCCATTTCGAGCGATAGAATTACTAACATAGAATTACTAACAGAGCACTTATATACTAATAAAGGACTGGCTTATCTAAAGCCAGTTGAGTAGCACTTGAAATGTTTTGGCTCTATGAAACCTGATGTACTTATATGATTCTGTTTTCTTCAAGGTTGTATCTTCCTGGTCGAATGTACTTACTGTAAGTCGCTTTGGATAAAAGCGTCAGCTAAATGCAATGTAATGTAATGTAATGTAATGTGAACAAACACAATGTGTTCTATTTTTCGTACAGCTCAGATTCCCCTCTGTGTGCAGTGTTGTTTAGGGATTCCTCTCTAAAGAACAATAGGGTGGTGAGTGACACTGTTGACCTTTACCAGGGCAGTTCAGTTAACACAAGGCCTTGACCCCTCAGACAGCATTGTCCCTATTAGCTACTGCCTGCCTGGAGGCGAGGGAGATATATTGCTCTGCCTCACACTCCTGCAGAACGAGGAAGAAGAGGAGGACGAGGACGAGGATGACGAGGATAACAAGTCGCCAAACAATGAGCAGATATAAGGAAGCAAGATTTCGTGTACACTTGTTCTTAAAGTTAGTATCAATTAACAGTTTTAGGGAGGCTGATCAGTACCAAGAGATAACCTTGTCTTATTTTAATGAGGCTCTAGGTATTATTCTATGGTGCCCTCCGGTCAAAAGGTTAGGTGATTTCCTGAAACTCAAGATCGGGAGGGGGAGACCCAGCCTTCACTTGCTAACAGGAGCCATAAATGACGCTGTGTTCCTCTTTATGACGTGAAACCATAGCCTGGGGGAGGAAAGAAGAGCAAGATAATTGCACAACGATGTGTTCCACAGGGGAGGGGCGCAGGGAGGAGGTTTAAGGGGTTTATGGATGCCTGTCCTGACCAACCTTCTCCAGCAGCTTCACTTTTATGAGTTGTTGTTTCTCTGTCAGAATGCTCCGATGGTCGTTGACCTCCAGCAGGCGGCTCAAGGAAAAAAAAAACTGGTTAGTTGCATGAGGTATCTTTGATCGACTGGGTTTTTTCCTAAATGTAGTTGCAAAGTTTAATTGGAATACTCAGGCAAGATATGCTAAAGAAGTTGTTCAGGCATCGGCCTCAGTGATGGAGATGCACATCCCTAGTGCTCTCGCTTTAGTTTATACAAAAAGACAATTCCGTTTTGATTCAACTTCCATTGGTTCCTACTTAAAATGTATCACCATCAGACAGCTTGGCCTTTCAATGAAAATAAAATATAAAACTATAGTCATTTATTTGCAATAAATTAGAAATGTTTAGAAGAAAAATATATATCCAAATAAGTAAACATAAACAGAAATAAATGCTAAAATAAATATATTCTTTAATATTTGAAATGTGTCTGTGTTTTTATTTCCCAATGTATTCATTATTTATTTGTATTTATTTTTCCCTTTTTTTTTATTGGCACTCATATGACCCCATACTTAAAACCTTTCTGATAGCATATCTCTCTTAATCAACTGAAATACTATATTTAATCACAATCATTAACATGTCTGGAATCAGTTCCTATGTTTTCTAGCATGTCTCAGTGTTACGGTTTGTGTAGCAGGCAGGACCCAAATGCAGATATAAAGTGACAAATCCTTTATTTCAAGGCTATATTAAAGCAAACAAAGACAAAGCAGAACACTCACCGATGAACTAGGTCATTAACACAAGACGATCCGACAAAGACAGACAGGAAAACCAGAACTTAAATACACACAAGACTAATCACACAAACAAGACACAGATGAGGAGGGAGGAGAAAACACAGGGACACCAGGTGAACATTAACGGGTAATTAGGAGGGAAAACAGACAGACAGCAACAGGCAAGACAGGAGGTGAAGACCTTTCAAAAATAAAACATGAAACAAAAGACAGAAAAAGACAAGATAAAATACAATAAAGACAGATCGTGACAGCACCTTTCCAACTGCATGTGGATGCAAGTGATGTCGGGACAGGAGCCGTACTGTTCCAAGCTGATGGTAGTGGGGTGGACCGCCCCGTGAGTTTCTATTCCAAGAAATTTAACTCGTTTCAGTTGAACTACTCAGTAATCGAAAAGGAAACCCTCGCGCTCATCTGGGCATTACAGCATTTTGATGTGTATGTAGGCTCTAGTGTTCCGCTGGTTGTGTACACAGACCATAACCCCATCACTTTCTTGAACTCAGTCTGTTGCCCAAATCGTAGGCTAATGCGGTGGATGCTGTATCTACAGGCCTATTGCCTGGACATTCGCCACATTAAAGGTTCGGATAACGTGGTAGCCGATGCGTTGTCTAGAGCTCCCAGTTTTTGAAATGCCTCTTCAGGAGCTGGTGAGGTGGGAAGGAGGAAAGTCAGGAACTACAAACGGTCTGTATGGATCCGTTCAGAATTACAATGTCACTATTGTTAGGTAGTTAAGGGTGTTCCTAGGGGAACTCCTTGCTTATGGGGGGGAGTGTGACGACCCCTCCACACCACGTGGGGTGCCGTCTGGTTGTGTGTGTGTGGTGGTTTTTGATTGCAGGTTCCAGCTGCAGCTGATGATGAGCTACACCTGGCCGGAAGCTTCAAGAGGAGCCCAGCCGGTGACGTCTGCGCACTCCTCTGAGCACTCACGCCGGGCCAGCTTCAGGGATCTGTTGCTGGTGCTGCTGGATCATTCTGTGGCATTTAAAAATAAACCTCTTAATTGTTTACAACCCTCGTCTCGTCTCCCAGTTTTATGTTACAGCCCACGAGCCGGTTGTAACAAAGGGGCTTGAGATGAAACTCGAGAGAGGGCTTGAGAGGGAATTCGAGAGGGAACTCGAGAGGTGATTTGAGAGGCGACTCGAGAGGTGACTCGAGAGGGAACTCGAGAGGGAACTCGAGAGGGGACTCGAGAAGAGACTCGAGAGGGAACTGGAGAGAGGACTCGAGAAGGAACTCGAGAGAGGACTCGAGAAGAGACTCGAGAGGGAACTCGAGAGAGGACTCGAGAAGGAACTCGAGAGAGGACTCGAGAAGAGACTCGAGAGGGAACTCGAGAGAGGACTCGAGAAGGAACTCGAGAGAGGACTCGAGAGGGAACTCGAGAGGGAACTCGAGAAGAGACTCGAGAGGGAACTCGAGAAGAGACTCGAGAGGGAACTGGAGAGAGGACTCGAGAAGGAACTCGAGAGAGGACTCGAGAAGAGACT
>CALSBZ010000622.1:945451-956168 GCA_943591055.1 Gobionotothen gibberifrons
AACTCGAGAGAGGACTCGAGAAGGAACTCGAGAGAGGACTCGAGAAGGAACTCGAGAGGGGACTCGAGAGGGGACTCGAGAGGGGACTTGAGTCGGCCGGTACGCCGACAGGACTCGGGGAGCTGGCTTCGGCTGGAGAGCCAACAGGAGACGAGGTGCTGGAGTCGGCCGGTACGCCGACAGGACTCGGGGAGCTGGCGTCGGCTGGAGAGCCAGCAGGAGACGAGGTGCTGGAGCCGGAAACATGGCTGAAAGGTCCGGTTCTGGAGCCGGAAACATGGCTGTAATGTCCAGTTCTGGAGCCGGAAACATGGCTGAAAGGTCCGGTTCTGAAGCCGGAAACATGGCAGTATTGTCCAGTTCTGGAGCCGGAAACATGGCTGTATGGGCTGGCTCTGGAGCCGGAACCATGGCTGCAGGGCAAGGTACCGGAACACGAATCCATGGCAGTGTGGGATGGTACTGGAGCACGGTACCATGGCTGTGTGGACCGGCAATGGAGCACGGTACCATGGCTGCTGGGCCGGTTCTGGAGCCGGGACCATGGCTGTGTGGGCCGGTTCTGGAGCCGGGACCATGGCTGTGTGGGCCGGTTCTGGAGCCGGGACCATGGCTGTGTGAGCCGGTTCTGGAGCCGGGACCATGGCTGCCGGGCACGGAACCGGAACACGGAACCATGGCTTCTGGAGCCGGCACTGGAGCCGGAACCATGGCTGTTGGGCGTGGAGCGGAAGCCTGGACCCTGGCTGTGTAAGACAGGTAATGGAGCAAGGAAGAAAAGCTGCTTGGTCCGGTACTGGTGCACGGATCCATGGCCTTGTGGGCCGCTTCTGGAGCCGGAACCATAGCTGCTGGGGACAGAACTGGGGCTGGAACCCTGGCCTTGCGTCTCCTACTCCTAGAAGCCGCCTGAAGGCTCCGTGGACCTCCAAAAGCCAGACGAGTTCCAGAAAACGACTCCTGGACAGGGGCAGGAACTGGGGTTTAAAACAAGCATGGGTTGATTGCAGACGGAACCCACCGAGGCGTATGGTGCCAGGTTGGGAATTGGGAAATAGGGAGCTAGCATGCCTGGGGTTAGCAGGCCGGGAATCACAGTCTGAGAGAAAATCCAATATCCAGATAGGTAGGAATTTCACCCAGTCTGGGTGCTCCATGACAATCTGGCGTGTCTCTGCAAGAGCAGCTTCTCGCTGCTGAACTCCGGACGCTCCCCTCCATCGATACGAGCAGTTAGCCAAAGACAAGGTAAAGTCCAAAAACTCCTGCTCAAAAGGATCTGCTGGGCCCATATTTGGTCGGATCGTTCTGTTACGGTTTGTGTAGCAGGCAGGACCCAAATGCAGATATAAAATGACAAATCCTTTATTTCAAGGCTATATTAAAGCAAACAAAGACAAAGCAGAACACTCACCGATGAACTAGGTCATTAACACAAGACGATCCGACAAAGACAGACAGGAAAACCAGAACTTAAATACACACAAGACTAATCACACAAACAAGACACAGGTGAGGAGGGAGGAGAAAACACAGGGACACCAGGTGAACATTAACGGGTAATTAGGAGGGAAAACAGACAGACAGCAACAGGCAAGACAGGAGGTGAAGACCTTTCAAAAATAAAACATGAAACAAAAGACAGAAAAAGACAAGACTGTGCTAACATGTCAATGTCCGCTGTCTGCTTCTAACCCATTGTAACTGAACACTGGTAGTTACATTATACTGCTACAACACCAGACTCCAAGAAACATACATACACACACCTTCAGGGTTTCCTGAGGCGACATGCTGTCAATCCGTCACCTGTGTTAGGGCTCACCATAACTGTGGTGTTTTTCCCTTTCTTTTAACTTACAGTATCAACATGTGACCGGCTTCAGGTACACTTTAAGCACCTTAGCTATTTTCAGTTTGTAACGCTCGCCTTATGTGCATTGTAGTTTCATTCCTAATGTCTCTCACATCCGCACCTTTTCCTGCTCGTAATCTGTCAGTGAGCAGGTTTAAACATCTTTCTCTTCTTGTCTTCTTTGTCTCTTTCGCTCTCTTGCTCTAAATGTGGCTGTGTTTGCCTCATCACACAGACCCTGAAGCTAAAAACATCCAAAGAGGAAATATATATGACCCTCCTTAGTGTAATGCATTTTATTTATCATTTCATGTCGGTAATTTGTCTATATTTCTGTGTCCTTTGTGTGCATCTGAGGCGCAGTGGGGGTTTTGCTTCTTCAGAGGTGACAACATGCTTTTCTCACTTTGCTACAGATGAATTAGCCTTTTGGATAAAGCAACCGACAGCAGAATAAAAACACATAAACCCTTTCCCCCCAAAAACAATTAAGATACTCCCAATCTTTCTACTTATTACTCTGTGCCATATGACCAGCCCGCCATCAGACACCTTAGCGGGGGTACAAAGGTATCTGCTGTGGGAATTATCTCCATCTGCTTATCATACTGAAATCAAAGGAACATGTTTCCTGGACTGGTTTTGTCAGAGGTGGGCTGTCCCACACATTTGTTTCACGGTACACTCGCACAATAACACAAACTAGAGATCTGATAACATGCAGATTAGAATCAGAATGTTGTTTTAGACACTGAGGTGTCACATCTTGATGAGATGCGGTCAGTTGAAAGAGACGAGATGAGATAAAATAAAACCTAAATAAATAATAATGTCTGTAGGAAGCCTCAGTCCCAAAGAAAATAACCTGGAAATCATTAGAAAGAACAGGCCCGCCCCTCCCTACAAGCAGATCAGGCAGACTGCGTGGGGCCTCATCTTGCAGAGGGGGCCTCATCACATAACTTTGCGTGGGGCCACAAGTTGGCCAGGGGCAGCCCTGAGAAAGAAGCATAGGCCTACTTGGTAGATATAAGTTATGGAGGTTCCTTTTCCCCAAAAATATCTGTAAATAATAACTTAGTATCTCAAAATGAAAAACATTCAAAAGTCATTATTTTTAGGAAAGCTTCACATTATTTTGAGACACTTTATTATAAGTCATTATATTAATATACTAAATCATTATTTTTGAAAAAACATACTTTTCATTTCTTCACCAAGCCATTGTTCTTTTTTAAGCCCTGAGCCTGTTTTTCAGGCCTCAGGCTCGAAAATGACATTCCCAGAACAAATGACTATAACTTCACTTCTAAAAGGGGTACATTAATAATCTTTTTTCTCAAAGCAAGGTTACATCTGTGAGTTGGATGTAGAGGAGTCAGAATCAATATAGAATGTTTGTATTTTAAAGTACATTCAGATTGAACATAGTAAAATAAATTAAATTATGGTGTCCGTCCAAAAAAGAACATTACTTATAATGAAAACCACCCTTGAATGATGGGTACCCTCCAGTACCCTGTATCAAGATTGATGCAAAACAAGTGAAATTTGACCTTTTTAGAGAGGTTTAGCAAAATAAAAAACACTTCTGGGGTCATTTGGGTGGATTTTCCATATCACTGGCCCCCCTCTATCGATGTTGATGATTGACACCTCTTTTTAACCGTTAGAGCCAATAGAATCGAGGGGAAGTTCCTAAAATCCATCTAAACATTACCCATTGGTGAATGAGTGATGCGTAGCCAGAATGCCCAAAACCGGAAGCTGTCATACACTCTGAAAACTGAAAACTGAAAACTATGTTATAGCCATAAATATGAAGATGGATTATCAGTAATCATTTCAAAGTGACACAGACACATTGGATTAACCTTGAGCAGCATTTTTATCATTGTAATGCCATTGAACACAACTTTTGATCAGAAACAGCAAAAGACATATTTCCAGTTTTTGCTCCGTAAAGCTATACGTTGTGTGATGTCTGCGTTTCCCCTGCCACGATCGCAGAGTGATGATTACTTATATTTCTAGAATCTATGGAATCTCAGCTTGCTAGCTGATATCTTGTTTGTGCAGATCCGATAAGTAATAAGGATATTTTACCGTGAGTTCTGTGCTAAGTGCGTTAGCATTTCTTCGCTCAGGGCTAATTCAGAGGCTTGGTATTACCCTTGTGTTTCGTTTAGCTAAAAATGGTTAATATTGTCTGATAGCTGAGTTTCTATGGGATTAGTTTTGTGTCATAAAGATAAAGCAACACTTTCTCAGAATAAAGCAAAACTATGAGTTCGAAAGAAAAAAAACTGAGTCAAGCAAAATAAAATAAAATTCTAAAATAAAACTATAAGTTGCAAACAAATCATTTGTGTAATCATGTAAACTATAAGTATTTTTTCTTTGTTTGAACATAGGTTTTTGTTTGCAGTTCTTGTTTCTTCTTTCTCAATGATCAGACTTTTGCTTTCGCTGCAGCTCTTCTTGTTTGCGCTCCCACATTTTTTGTTTGAGATTTTGACACAAACATCCCAGGTGGGCGGGACTTTCAGGGGTGCGTCCCCATTGGCTACTCAGTTTTTGAGTGACAGCCCAGTCCTCCAGCGATTGTACAGTCAATGCAGGCTGCTGCGGTGTGGTAGCTGAGCCTGGATAGAACACCCCCAGAAGAACCAGCATTTCAATTATTATAATACTACAAGTGAAAATATATGTAAGTATTGATCATTTGTGTTGTTTGTGCTGTACTATACGGTCTGTTTCTTTATTGTGTTAAGTCAGAAGTAAAGCTGTGCTATGAAAGTTAGCTTAAATTGCTACCTTTAGATCCATAACAATGCAAGCTAAGTAGCCTAACAGTTAGCTACATAGCTAGCAGTGAGTGAGCATTCAGACACCTGCGCACACACTCAAACGGACTCGTGTGCCTGACTCTACCAACATGCTTTCATGATTCTGTTTAGATATGCAAGTATAAGCCATGATAGCTTATTTTATTAACACGCTAATTTGATGTGAAAATCAATGGAGGCTGAGTTTACTTCTTCTCTCTGTAGGAAAACCTACCGTCCATGACTGCCCCTGAGCTGTGTTTTATTTGTTAACTTCATATCTTTCATTTCCTAAAACATTTATTTTCCTCTCATATTAACAGTGTGGATCATTGAGACAGCGTGGTGTCCAGAGTATTATCCCATGTCCCCACTTACTCTGAGGGGACAGCACGGAGGGGGGGGGGGCATGAAGAGAGACCTGCACCATCTTCATCCACACTGGCATTGCTGTTATCACTGGCTCAGTGTCATTTCATTTGACCAAATGTCTTTGCATATACATTTAATAGATTTTATTATTATCCACCTTTTTGTTTTATTCTGTTCAAATCTGTTGATTATTCATATCTTCCTCAGGCTAGGAATAGTATGTTGAGTTTTTAATGCTAAATGTATATCATTTTCTCACAGGATATAGAATGAGACAACACAGTGTGTATCCATTGTGTATGAATGCTTCAGCTCTTCAGACCAACATAGTAAGATGTGAGCATGTTCCTAATTGTGTTGGTATGCAGGTCTGCTCGGTTTAATAAAGCAAATCTGCCACTTTTATATTGTGGAATTTGTTAAATTAAAGCAGTCTTTAATTGTTTGTCCTAAACATAGCAATATATGCTTTTGAAATGTAACATGTCTTTGAAAAAATAACAGTATACAGTTTATATTGTGTATCACCTTTAGCTTGAAAATACATAGATGTGTTTTTTTTATCTATAAAATAAATAAATAGACAGACACTATCAATCCCAAATTGGGAAATTATTTAACAGCAGCAGTGTGTTCAGATATTACAATATTTAAAGTTGGAATAAAGTATAAACTACACAACACAAGTATAATGCACAGCAATCCATAAGAGAAGTCCGATATGTTCATGAAAACTCCCCAGGAGGCACCGACACTAACGTGGCAGAGGGGACTCCGGAGTTTGCTGCATGAGTTGCACTGTATGATCTGTGGTGTAGTGGGCTGTCACTCAAAATGGGGACACACCCCTGAAAGTCCCGCCCACCTGGGATGTTTGTGTCAAAATCTCGAACAAAAAATGTGGGAGCGCAAACAAGAAGAGCTGCAGCGAGAGCAAAAGTCTGATCATTGAGAAAGAGGAAACAAGAACTGCAAACAAAAACCTATGTTAAAACAAAGAAAAAATACTTATAGTTTACATGATTACACAAATGATTTGTTTGCAACTTATAGTTTTATTTTTGAAATTTATTTTATTTTGCTTGACTCAGTTTTTTTTCTTTTAAACTCATAGTTTTGCTTTATTCTGAGAAAGTGTTGCTTTATCTTTATGATACAAAACTAATCCCATAAGTTTCTTCCCGTTAAGTGGGTATGACACATTCATAGTTTATTAAATATTAAGAAGCCCTCAGACGCTGTTTTTTGCAAGATGTTGCGTTTTGCCCCCGGTACCGGGGGCATGAGGCTTAACTGCGGCAGAAATGGGCTTCCATAAGAGTCGTTTCTGGAACTATGGATTAAGTTAAAGAAAGTATTTTTTATCCAGTGGATAAGAATGATCCTTTATTAGCAAGGAAATGAATCCTCATCAATAGAGAACCGCAGTGATGCGTCCTAAAACCCGGAAGTAAGTTAGCATTTTTACCACTTCCGGTTCCTTCGATAAAAAGCAATGCAATTTCTCCATAGGATTTTGGAAAATAGCTCCAAATAAGGTCTGTGTTTGACACAAATTGAAGAGACAGATCACGTTTTGTTCTACGACATTAAATACATCAGCAGTGACCCCGTTGGTGATTTTTGAAGAGTTTACGTGTCTGAAAAACGATGGTTGTTAACAAATGGCTGAATAGGACTACAGAAGTTGTCCAGGCCGTTTTACGTCATTACACCGAACACGTAAAACACTCCCGCTAAGTTTGTTTGCCCTGTTCTGCTTGAAAGCAAGTACCTGCCTCCTGCAAACTGTTCAAACAAATGCTTCAACTTGTACCATTTAGAATCTGTATGTTTGAATATGGATCTTAAGTTGGCGTGACGTTGAAGCAGCGACCCTGCTGTAGTTCGTTTATAGCATAACGTTAGCATTTTGTTTCTAGCGACTAGATTTATGATTCGAAAATTATAAAAGTAGGGAAGACATGTGGATATTATCCGGCTGAACAAAACGTGATCCGTCTCTTAAATGTGTGTCAACCACAGACCTTATTTCGAGCTATTTTCCAAAATCCTATGGAGAAATTGCATTGCGTTTTTGACGAAGGAACCGGAAGGAGTTTACATCCGGGTTTTAGGACGCGTCACTGCGGTTCTCTATTGGATATTCACTTAAAGGTGGGGTATGTAATTCACTTCAGAAACACTTTTTGTTATATTCCATGTAATGCTCTTAACATCCCGATAGCAATGAATATATTAAATGCTTTGACAATAAATACATTAAAACATTTCATCTGTGGAAGCCGTAGCGCTGTAAAAAGCACGACCAATCATCTGAGCCGGCCCGGCTAAAATAACTGGATGGCCTACCTGCCTGTCAGCCTTCCATATTTTATTTAACCTTTACACATAACACAGACATGTCAAATACAGAAAATACAACTAAGTAAACAAAAAGACGAAAAGCAGTCACTACATTGTGCACATTTGGGACATTAAGGTACACTACTTATTACTGCAAGAGCAGCTGGTGATAAGTACCTCAGACAACTTCCATTTAAAACAGGCTATAGGGACAAGTGCCATCAGTTTGAGGCTTGATTGAATAACATTAATTTAAAAAATAAATCATACTATCAAAATACTATAACGTATGAAAATAAGCTTGAAATAATTGAAACTGTGGTTTAAATAAGTTCTAATAGGCTATTGTTGTTTTTAGATTTAGAAACGAAAAAAAATGTTTAATTTATTTCTGGCGTTGCTAATGACGACCTTACTACCCGTGAACGATTAGCGAGCGAACGATCAACCGAGCACAAGCGCAGGCTCCGCCAGCAACGCAAAAGTGATATGCAAAGTCACAACACTGTGATGGAGGAGAGAAGTGACTCAGGAAGAAGCCATTTGCACAAAGAATGGAGAGAAGGCTGTGACCGAGGTCAAAAGCTGAAAAAGCACACACTTGTCCTTAATTGTTATCTTTTTTCTTTTCTTTTTTACTTTGCCACCACAGAAATGGCAATAGCAAACATCAGCAGACTGAAGATGAGCTATTAGATCTTAGGCTCATCTGCTCCTGGAGGCTTCATTATTATTGTGGAACTTTTAGAAGAATTGGAATTGGGAGGGATGAAATCCTCTTTTAATGGTCATACATGCAGAGCACACAGCACACACAGTGACATTTGGCCTCTGCATTTAACCCATCCTAGTACCAGGAGTAGTACTAGGAGCAGTGGGAAGCTAGTGGGCAGCTAGTGGGCAGCTAGTGTACAGCGCCCGGGGAGCAATGGGAGTGAGGGGGGAAGGGGGGTGTCCGGTGCCTTGCTCAAGGGCACCACGGCAGGGCCACCACTGGGACCTCTCCAAGTAGCAGTCCACACTCCACATTTTAGGTCTGGTCGGGGACTTGAACCGACGACCCTACAGCTCCCAGTCCAAGCCCCTACTGACTGAGCCACTGCAAGACTGACCTGAATTCCCAATAGGACGTTTTCTGTTACAATGTAGGTTGTTGCAGGAGGCCTACATTCAAACTTTGGTATATGTCCAGGAAATGACATGTGTGCAGGGCCGGCCCTTGGCATAGGCAGTATAGATAGAGTGGCGAAGTCACGCCCATCTACTTCCGGTCCATGGGACCTTATTTCGGAAAAATTATGTATTGAAGTCAATGGAGAGAGAAAACGTATCTTTCGATCCCGTTTGAATTGTGCCATGAATTACACATATGATGTTTGTCAATCTTAAAAAATAATTTCCATGTCAAAAAAGTCACAGTTTGTCGTAAAACTGTTGAAATATAAGACTATGAATGAATACGCAACTGGAAAGACTACAAATCCCAGAGTCGTGTAAGTGATGTCACAATTGTTTTCCTCCACTAAGATCAGCGCCATATAGATATAATTTATCTATATGGCGCTGGCTAAGATAAGATAACTTTAAAAAGATGCCTGTGTGCTCAGTACCAGGTTGTTATCATACCAGCAATGGGTCTTGCTCGTTATTTCGCTTCCCGTCTGATGAAAGGACCAGGAGTGGCTGGATCAAGTTAGTTAGCATTACAGCCTTGTCATTTGTATTAGCCTTAATATGAAGTAACATTAAGTAACCCAAAATGTTAAACAGTAAGAGTAGTAGTCATATTTCGTGAACCCTTTGAAGAGTACTGTCACCAGTGTGATCATTCTATAATACACAATTTAAGCCCGGGGGAGAAATGCTAACGCTAGCATCGGCGATCGCCGATCTTTTCTACTTCATGCTATCTGCACAAATGGTTGACATTAAACATTAAAAAGACCAGGCAGTTCAGAGAGAATCAAAGGAAGGCAGGCAGGCAGCTTTGCATGACATTCTTCTGGACGTGTTTCATTGTGGTGATAGTGAGGGTAGTCAATAGTTTTGTTGACAAGACAGCAGTGACGGCCATCTTGGTGACGTATGTTGTTCTGCAAGACCAGGGGCCTCATTTATAAAGCGATATACGCTCAAAAAATGGCGTACGCCAGTTTCTACGCAATGTTTGCGATTTATAAAATAGTAACTTGACGGGAAACCGTGCTGTCCTCCACGCAAACTCTAACCCATGCGTACGCACTAAGCACAAAAACGTGAGAGACGAGAAACTGCGACACCGTTGGCAGAAGGAAGAATGGAGAGAAATATGTGGAAATAATACCATAAATAAAATGTTACGTCTCATTTATCATATAGGAAGAATTCATTTTCACAAATTGATTAAAGCCAATCTTAAAATGATTAAACAAACGCCTGTTTGAGACTCCTCAGTGCACACAAAAACATAACTTGGAGAAATAAATAAATACGGATATGCAATTTAAAACCACCTCGAATATTGTGTTAATGTTATAAAATGTTTTCTCATAAATGATGCGGTAAGCAGGAGGACAGAATTACGTCTAAACTGACGCCGTTTTGCATTTCTATTGGTTGTAGGTACGAGCATGGTTATATGTTTAATACATGTTTAATTGTGTTTTATGCCGTTTGCCAAGACTTGATAAGTCGCTCGTAAAACACAGGAGGTATGGAAACTAAGAGCACCATATGTGGTAAATTGTACAGCTAATATAACACAACACATTGTATTTCCTTATTGGTGGATATAGAGTTTCTGCGGAGGGAGGGGGGTGAGATGCACAGGCTGCAGTGGAGACGCTGCGCACAGCTGATCGACAGCTGGGACACAAACCCCCAAATACAAAAACATAATTCAGATCCAGTCGTCATGACTCCACTCCGGAGGGATTCCCCGATCATTTCTTAGAGTTTCTCATCAAGGGGGGCGGGTCTCCTGTCCCCGGTACACTGCCTGAGGAAGGTTATGCTATGTGTATTTTTTTTGTCATTAACCTTTTTCGGACCACTTATTTATTTATTTTGGTGACGATCCGACCTCCATGCTGCTACCCTGGTTCAAACTGCATCCACCAAACAATATGATTTATCTCGACCTCCCCAAAATAACCAAAATCTGACACGGTGTGAGATGTCTTTTTTAGCTGTTCTGTCGTAATTTCCTGCGATCTTCTTCATGCAGTCAGTCAAAATGAATGAATGAATGGGCGTTTCTTTGACTATTTATAGGCACATATGGGCGTTATGTGAAGCCCGCAAAAGCTGCACCGCATTTCGAGTCGGTTGTGATTTA
>CALSBZ010000622.1:971168-982846 GCA_943591055.1 Gobionotothen gibberifrons
ACACGATAAATACATGTTTGAAGCTCGTAAAGGGAAGATGGCAGCTCCCAGTCACACTCTGCTGTTCCACACGCCGCCCCCCCTCCCTCCGGCTGAAATTATGAATGTAAGGTGTATAGTAATCATAGATAACACGGCAGGGTCCGTTAAAGTTTGTTTTCATCTGATTTCAATTAAACAAAGGCTTGGCTTTCAGAATATTAAACTTGTTTCGGCAAATTCTGATGATAAATACAACTTTGAAAGCTTGTAACGGCATAATTACAAGCGGAGAACGGAGTAACTTTGCGTCACAGCAGGCAAAACAACAGCCGGTGTTTCTCGTGAGTGTTTCCCCGGGAAACAAACACAATACACACGAATGCAAAATTACACAACCACACACACACACACACACACACACACACACACACACTCGCGAGCCTCCCCCAGACCAGTAATCCAAACCAAAATATCTTCCCTTCGTAGTATAAATTCCACGGGTGGAGCTGTCAATTCTTCCTGGTCCTCCGGACCGCCTGGAAATCTAAGGACCGGGTAGGACCGGCACACTTTCACCACTGCCCCCGCCTCTGTTAGTACACATTTACTGACACAAACATTTGTATCATCTGTTGTAGACCCAAATAAAATAAAATAAGAACTCATTCTCAAAAAAGATAAACGCCATTCTTAAAATATAAAACGAAAAAAGCGATCATGAAAATGTTTCCAATAAATGAAGAAAATGATTTTTGACCACTTTGTTGTAACTAAATGATACATTAATTGAAACAAAACACTGTATAAACTGAGGAGTGACTCCTGTTCATGTATTTTCTTCACTCCGCTGGAAAACTGCTCTCATGTCAATCAGATCAGTGCATACACTGCCTCGTCCAATCAGTGAGCGATACACAGTAAGGGGGCGGGGCGAGTGTCTGAGGATTTCATAGATAATAGTTCCATAATAATTGGAACATTATATGGCGTTTAATCACGGCAGTGTTTAGCTGAGTTTCTGCTGGTAGACAGCCTTCTCTTCACAGAGCTCACTGCTTGCATGCAGACGCTCCAAATGGGCGTGGCCAGCAGCAGCTCCAATGGGACGTGGCAAGCAGCAGCTCCAAAGGGGCGTGGCCAGCAGCAGCTCGGTTACATTTAAAGCACCAGACCCAGAATCAGCACTTTTGTAACAGTGGTACCTTGGTTGGTTATTGGCTAATGGTTACACAAGCCAAAACATCTTTATGACATCATAAAGTGGCCAAAATCTGATCAGTTGTTTTTATATAAATGGATCAGGACAAAAAGTGAGGGAATCTTTTTTCCTGAAACTTTCAGAATCTCTTTACACAGAGGGGGGACATGTTTATGTAAAAGACATGAAAAAGTGGATTTTGCATAATAGGTCCCCTTTAAAATAGTTAAGCATACCTGGTACCATGTCATACTCTGAACTCATTTTACTTTGGAGTTTTTCTTTCAGTCTTTTTAAATGTCTATCCCGTTTATAAATGGCTTATTATATTATATTATAAACAGTAAACAAAAACGTGTTTGAGTGTTTTTAGACTTTGTGATTCTGTCTATATTATGATGCAGCTCAGCTGATTTTGGATTGATGGCAAAGGGATAGGGACTAAGTGAGAGTGAAAACGCAAGGTAAGTTTAAAATAGGCCAGCAATTTGGAAAAATGTATCATACTAGGCTAAATGGGGAATCATACTAAAAACTAAAAGTATTATACTACTTATATAAGTAATCAAATTAACATGTATTATATTACTGTATATAATATAAGTAATCTTGTTAGTGGATATTAGTAACCGTGGAGGAGCAGTGATGCTGCAGGTCAGGAGTGCTGAGTGGACCATGGTGAGACTGAAAACATAACAAGGTATGTTTCAAATAAGCCAGCAATAAGGAATCATAGTAAACATTCTATATTAATTATATAAGTAAATTATATTATAAATCATCAATTTCCCATCCAATAGGTGTGCTATGTGTGTCTAACCCTTTCTCCTGTCCTTTTTCTCCCTCTTTCACTCTCTCTGTCTCTTTCAGCAAAATAGCCTGAAGCCCTGCAATGAGACCCTCACCCTTCACCCTGAGTCTCAACTCCCAGAGTTTTGCAAGCCTTTCCCTGTTCCTTATTTTTATTAAACCAGACATGCTTCCCAATGGTGTGGTCTTTGTTTGTGAATAAGTGCAAATGCATTGAATATGATTACCTAAAATCTTCTTTTGCTGTTGTTGTCTTTTGTGATGGTCAAATTGCTCCTGCTTTTCTCCTTTCTCTGAGCGATTGGAGCGTCCCCATGCAACACAGCAAACCATGGGGAGACTATATGCCAGGACAACAGGGAGGAAAAGGAACAGACAAACTGCTTCCCATGCTATTCATGTTTCTGAGTTATTAGAGATCTTTTTAATACATTATTGCTGTCAATATGTGCATAGTAAACAGACAAAAGATTCATAAAAGATATGTTTGTAAGTGTTTTATAATGTGTGTTAATGTATCCTGTCCTGTTTGGATGTGCTGTGTTTTAATGTACCCTTTATAATAGCATATTCCTTCACATGCACGCCAAAGAGCCATTTCTGACTTTCACAGGCATAAAGTGGACCATGAAGTTGTTTTGAATTTGAATATATTATGTATCAATGTATACATAAGTGCAAGGATGCTTAAGAATTGTAAACAGAGATATTAATTAAATTCCATTTATTTACAATGCATTTCCTAAGAAAACACACTTAACATCATCATGCTGCTACTAGTCCTTTGACTCATTTAGCTGTCAGTTGACAATCATTGATAGGCACCTGTCGGTCTCATGTCCTTTCTGAAAGTCATAAAGATTACATTAGTCATTAAGATTAATTAGGTCCTCAATTACCATGGGATTACTGAAACCACCATGAATGAAAGAATTGGCAGGAAATTAATCTAATCTGATTTTGACACATTCCTTCCCATCCCCTCCCTCTAAATATATCAATAAACATTAGGATGTGATTGTTCTTGACTACCATACAAGTTTAAGGATATCATTTTTTTTAAGAATTCAAAGCAATAAACAACAGCAACACGCTCTTTAACCAATTTTAATCCTCAAATATTAGCAGATTTTACTTAATAAAACAAAAAACATATTTATGTAACTACCAGGCTTGGAATTTCATCCTTTTAGGGGCAAGGCCATTTGGCCTTTGGTGTCACACATTTTTTTAGGGCACAAAGGCCACATGCCAGGGCACAAAGGCCATTGAGGGAACATTTTGGATTTACAAATAAATAACTTCACTTTCTGATAAGAAAAACACACGAATGACATGGAAAACAAATCTCTTTTTTAATATCAATAATGTCAAACATTAGAATCATATAGGCCTATGCCTCCTTATAATTACTGTATATAAAATGAAATACTCTGCTTTGAATAATTAGTGTTTGGTATGTTTTCTACTAATTCTCCCATTCACAAATCCAAAATCAAATAAAAAAATCTAAAATTCTATTAATATGTAACAAATATATTCCATTTCAGAGCAGAATAAACAGCCTTCAAGGGTCAAACTCTGCACATACATCATTCAGCAGTGCACAGTGAAGCTCAAACAATCAACTCTATGAACAAGCAATACTTTGAAATGCAAAAGTCTGTGTGCATAGGCGGCACGTGAGGCTCAGGTTTGGGAAGGCTAAATAACTTTTTTTACCTGACGCTGCCCGCCCCCGGCGTCTATAGAAAAGAGATCAACTCAGTGAAAGCACCGCCTGCTGACCAATTATACCTCATTCACACCAACGGTGTTTCAGGGCCGGCCCGGAGCTAGAGCTTGAAAAGCATACCGCAGCTGAGCAGCCTCTTAGCTCCGGAATCCGGTTCATTTCGAGCACCAAAAAATTGTCCGGCCAGAGCAAAAGCACCACATACGTCACGCTTACGTCGAGGCGGGGGCAGAGACAGGATCTACTCCTGAACAACAACAGAAAGTCCGCGTTTTATCCAGTTTGTACACAACGATGGAGAAACTTAACAAGAGTTTCAGAGTTTCTGCCATAGACTGTATATATAAAGGTTTCTGCTCATGGTGAAGCAACGTGTCTGCGTGTTAAGGTGGAACCTGAGCATTCACGTTGATCACCTCTCATTATAACTAATTATAAATCTATAAAACTATAAATATTAAACTTTACTTCACGTGTTCATTTGAGAACAGCTGTTACATACTTGGGTGAAGGTTACAGTTCATTTAAATGAAAGATACAACGTTATTCCACACTCATGGTTTAGTCCACCTTAAGAAATAAGACCGATCTCGGAAGCAGTTGTGTTTTAAAAAAACCTTTATTGACACGAGTACACTTGTTTATAAGAATATAGTCACCACAGAAATGACTCCGCAAAAGCTGCAGATAGAGCCATAAGAAATGAATGCAACTGATTTCATCCGCGCGGTTTGGCTTTATGAAGCAGGCACGCAAATGGTAACGTCATGACGCAAACGATGACGCAATGACGCATTACCAGTGGACTCTGGGCTGTGTGAAAAGAGCTAGAGCTAAACCGAAGAACCGGTTCTGAACCTGAAAAGCTCTAACACGGAGCTTGAACCGGAGTTGCGTTGGTGTGAATGAGGTATGTGAGCTCTGTGTGCGGAGTTTAAATCTATCAAGTCATATTACAGGATAAAGGAAATACAGTGTAAACTGCAGCCTATGCAGAGAAGACGCCGACGTGTCGCACTTATCATTCATATCACATCATAATATATCATATATTTCCTTATCTGAGTCAGCTTCTTGAGCCGTATCTGGCCGTGCAACACTTACACATATTGTATGCAGAAGTATTATTTTAAGCAACACATTAGGTTGACGAAACCCTCAACTCAAATGTAGGCTAATTCAAGTCAGGGGCAGTGATATCATAAACCTGTTGTACGCTTTCAAACACTCAGTAGTTTATTTATTTTTTAACCAGTTGTTCTATATTCACCTTGCAGGTGCAACTATGTGGCTTGTATCCTGGATTATATGTTTAAATCATGGATGTTTAAAGTTCATATTTGTCTAATATTAGTTTACTTTTCATCAATGAAGTATGACGCTGCACTGTCAGTAGGCTACACTTGTCCCTGTTTGTGATTGGTCAAATGTAGCTAACCCCGCCCCTTTCACATGAACGCGCTCTCAGCTGGAGAGAGAAACCCTGGCTTGATTTACCGAGTTGATAACCAGCGTCGTAGGACCACTTGGCGAGATCTCGTTTGTTAGGGTTAGTTAAGATAACTCAAACATATCCAGGGTCTGTTGAACTGGCTTCATAGTACAGGGCACACGTGGCTGCAAAGCAGCGCTAATGTCAAAGACACAAACATTATACATTATATTTTTATTTTACCACAGGATGCAGTGACACAAATATTTGGGAAGGCTTCCCTTTTGTTCATCTGTCTCTTGTCTATGTGCAATATCGCTGGAGAACGCAACCAACCCATCAACTAGTAACAGTTACCTGAGGAGGTGTCACACCACTGGCTTCCTGGACTGTTGCATGCTTCATTGCTCAGGAGCCCACTGCAGTCTGAAGTGAATGTCGGCCAGCTTGATTCCAGTTCCTGGCAAATCTATCAAAAGAGCAACACTGGACTGAGTATGGCTATAATATTTTAAGCAATTGGACTTTTCCCAAGCCAAACAATCTTATCTTATTGTTGTGGGAATTATTACACAAGCCAAACAGGCACATTAAGACAAACATGGGTATTCCTGTATGGAATAGTGGGTGCCATGCTTACCTTGATAATGTCTTCAGCTGAGTCATAGTCTGGAAGACCACAGCAAGAAGAGAGGGAGAAAAACGGGAAGGATGAGTACAGCACTGTGATAGCATTCCACTACCTTTCATTATTACATAAAGGCAAGCATTTATTAGCATGAGTGCGTTATGTGTTGTTGTCTTACCGAAGCTGTACTCAGGTGAAACTTCAAATCTGTGGCAGAAGGCGTTTGGAAAGCTAGAGTCGATTTCCAAAGGCACAGACCAATCAGGAACTTCACATGAATTCAGGAATGAAAAATAAAAATATTGTAAAAATTACATTAAATACACGTTATTCTCTAGAGTCTATAGTGACAACATTAGAATTGGCCTTCACTAAGTAGTGTAACCCAATAGTAAGAACAATTGGTGTTTTCTCTATATACTTGTTTAACAGTTTTGAATGAAAATCATATTGTTTAAAGTTTATTCCAAAACTACCGTATGTTTCTTCTTCACCTGTCTGGTCCACTTTGTTCTCCTGAGTGGACAAAGTCTCACTGCTGTCAGAGTCCTCCTCCATCTTGATCGCATTCTGTTGAGGCCAAAATAGAAATGACATTTTGTGAGATTTATAATTTCCCATGAGATAAAAAAGACATCTTCAGCTATATTTCTAGCTCTGATTCAACTAAAATAACATTGATTTAAAATATATATTTAATGCAAAAAGACCTTTTACAATGCAACAAGTAGCCTATTAAAAATCACAATGATCACAATATACAGTATCAGCAGTTCATTCTGGACTTTGTTTGCTTTGCCTTGCTTTGTTTATCTGTGCAGAGGAAAGAAAGACATTTTGATTACTTAAACAGCTCACTGTGAGAACAATCATGAGTCAAATTGAAAAATGCTAGCTGGCTTCCTGTCAGTTGTCTCACCTCTAGATTTGGGGCTCACAGGCAGCATCCTGAAGATGTGCACAGCTCGGTGTTCTTTGTTGATGCTTTTTCTTTCACCTCCTCAAAGTCAGACACTGAGGTCATTGCACAGCGGAAGTTGGTCTTCGGGTCACAGACCTGACCTTCAACGTATTTTCCTGCAGAATGCATTTTGTTGAGTCTCATGATTGTTCATCCAAACAAAAGAAGAGTGTTTGCGTTTTTCTGTGCAGAGGGTGTGTATTCACCGTTGTTAAGGACGCTCACATCTGCACAAAGAAGCTTGGTCGATTTAACTGTATACAGTTTGGCTGAAAAGCTTTTCAAACTGACAAGACAAGAGCGACAAGAAAACAGCGGAGAAGTAACGGGCAGAAACCCTCCTTTTTACGCAGCGGTCCAGACATAGACATCAAACGGCAAAACATATTCAGTGTGCAGTTACTTTGGCATTAGGGCAGGGATATCTAGATACTTTCCAAGGTTTGACATAATGAATTGTGCGACTTTTAAAGCAAGCAACGATGTTTTCAAATCTGTAATCAAAAAGCTCCGCCTTCCTGTCGATGCTACGTTTTTCAAACGGTAACAACGGACTATTTTTCCGCTTCGCGTCGGGCTCCTGATCAGCCTGTCGGGTGTTATTTTCCCCATAATGACTTAGATGAGGTTAGTGTTAACAGTTTTATATTGCATAGCCATAACATTTCTATAGCATAGCCATATATATCTTGAATAGCACACCAAATAACGTGTTATTTTTCATTAGTTCAACAAAGCTTGAACATCTGAGAGACAAACTTGGGTTACAACTATCTCTCAGTGTCTTTTTTTGGTTTAAACGGTTGCCTAATGTTTTTGTTATACTGTTATTATAGTGTTTTTAGTTTTTGTGCACACCACCAAAACTCAACCCAGCTGGTGCTTCAAATAAGCTACTGTAAGAGCAGCATGCAAATATAGTGTGGTGAGCTTCGGAACAAAGTCATGCAGCCTCACATCACCTCCCTGCTGCCTTCTGAATATCTGCTTCTATACTCGTCTCAATATGCTGCAACATGCTTTCAGTGAATGCCAATCCCATTTGATTCAGAAGGAAATTCACTTCTCACCTTGCACCCAATTGAGACCCGAGACGGCACTTGACTCGATCTGTTTCTCCAGCCATTGCCTCATCCTCATCCTTTGTACCGGCATGTTTGCCTACAATATTCAGCAACAGAGGAAAACAGTCTTTAGATAAACAAGGATGCAGTGTGTGATATACAGCAGCAGTGAGAGGAAATCGACTTCAGCATCTGCCTGAACTTTCAGGTTTACTGCTGCCTGCTGTCCGCTCAGGAGGCTGCAGGCAGGCGGGGGGGTCGTGAATAGAATATAATCGTTTAATGTCATTACACATGTAATAAAGCCAGGTGTCATGTTCCTTATGAATGAAGGTCACATCCAGGGCCGGACTGGGACAATAAGTTGGGGCGGGAATTAAACACCCAGCCAGGCCACTACCACTTTTTTTGTTGCCGTTTGCTGGTTGTATCGTCAATATTTACAGCATTGCTGCAATATAGTTTAAATCTCACTAACGTGTCCTACTGTGGACTGTCTGCCCTTTACCTGTCTGTTCCTCTGTGCTGGTGGTTTTATTACCTAAATAGAAACATATAAACATGTTACTATTTTAAAAAGTGTACAATTGTATTTGGTAACCTATCCATGTGAACATGTTTCAAGAGGGAGGGGGTGAACCTCAAATCTCCCCAGGGGGGTCCGGGGGCATGTTCCCATTGGAAGATTTTAATTTTTTATTTCGTAGTTAAATGCATCAATCTGGTGCACTTTTGGCAAAATAAAGAGACTAGATCTATGGAAAGAGAACTGTATACCTTTAAATAATCATACAATCGTAAGAATATGGCCATAACCAATAACATACCATATCCAATAGCAAAACATTGAAACTTGTTTATTTATTTGTTGGTACATGGCTACTGTATAGTGTGTGTCTGGGCTCCTGAATCAGCTTCTCCTGTCTCCCCCCTCTCCCCCTGCTCCTCTGACGCAGCAGTAAAAACAACCCTCATGCCATCGGGAGCACCGTCAGTCCTTGCCTGGTCACAACAGACCAAAATATATATCCTGATTGTACTGTATGAATTTCAAATCGTAAGAAAGCCTTAAAATGCACATGGACTCATTTTGCAGTCCAAAGGTTTGAAAAAAAGTCGTGCAACTCAATGTTATCCAAACAGGAGGCACTTGATATAACTGCGAATAAATAAAAGCATCACTAAATTCGTTAAGAGGTGTTGGAGGCTAATCAATCAATCAATCAATCAATGTTTATTTATATAGCCCAATATCACAAATGTTACATTTGTCTCAGTGGTCTTCACAGTTTGTACAGAATATCAGTATGACAATACGACACCCTCTGTCCTTAGACCCTCACATCGTACAAGGAAAAACTTCCAGAGAAAACCCACAGTTTAAAGGGGAAAAATGGGAGAAACCTCAGGGAGAGCAACAGAGGAGGGATCCCTCTCCCAGGACGGACAGACGTGCAATAGATGCCGTGTGTAAAAAAAAGATAATACATTTGCAACATAGGTAGTCCAAATGTTTGGAAATGCATGTGTGTATAATAGGAAGATGAATCCACGAGGACATCCATCCAGGACTTATGATCCAGGACCACAGCAACAGCCACGACTCAAGATCCGGGCTCACGATCCAGGACACAGGACTGCAGCAACAGGATCATCCATGACTCCGGATCCCGGCGTATATAGACACCAAAAAGAAAGAAATTTGGGGAAGCTGGGTTAATCGGAACATGAGAGTACACAGGTACAGACAGAGAGAAGGAAGAAGTAAGATGACCCCCGACAAACTAAGCCTATATCAGCAAAACTAGGGGCTGAATCTAATCAGCCCTAACTATAAGCTTTATCAAAAAGGAAGGTCTTAAGCGCACTCTTAAAAACGGATAGGCTGTCTGCCGCCCGAACACAAACTGGAAGCTGATACCACAAATGTGGAGCTTGATAAGAAAAGGCTCTGGCTCCCATTGTACTTTTAGAGACTCTAGGAACAACCAACAACCCTGCGTTCTTGGAACGCAATGCCCTAGTAGGACAGTAGGGTATAATGACTTCTTTAAGGTAAGATGGCGCCTGCCCATTAAGGGCTTTGTAGGCGAGAAGAAGAATTTTAAATTCTATCCTGTGTTCTATAGGGAGCCAGTGTAAGGCAGCCAGAACAGGAGTAATGTGGTCCCTTCTCCTAACTCTAGTTAGTACACGAGCTGCAGCATTTTGAATCAGCTGAAGCGACTTAACTGACTTCTTGGTACACCCTGATAATAAGGAGTTACAATAATCCAGCCTAGAAGTAACAAATGCATGGACTAGTTTCTCTGCATCGTTTTGAGGCAAGATATGCCTGATTTTTGCAATGTTACGTAGATGGAAGTAGGCGGTCCTTGAAATTGATTTTATGTGGGCATTAAAGGATAAATCCTGATCAAATATAACACCAAGATTCCTTACAGTCTCACTGGAGGCCAAATTAATGCCATCCATAGTTATTATATCTTTAGTTAATTTGTCTCGTAGATTCTTCGGGCCGAGTACAATAACTTCAGTTTTGGTCGTGTTTAACATCAAAAAGTTTAAGGTCATCCACGTTTTTAAGTCCTTAAGGCAGTCTTGAATTTTATTTAGATGATTAATTTCATCAGGCTTGATTGATAAATAAAGTTGAGTATCATCCGCATAACAATGAAAATGCACAGAATGATTCCTTATAATATTGCCTAACGGAAGCATATACAATGTGAACAAAATAGGTCCGAGCACTGAGCCCTGTGGCACTCCATGGCTAACTTTGGTTTGCGTCGAAGATTCATCGTTGACACGTACAAACTGAGAGCGTTCAGATAGATAGGACCTAAACCAGCCTAAAGCAGTTCCCTGTATGCCAACTAAGTGCTCTAGTCTTTGCAATAGGATGTCATGGTCGATAGTATCAAATGCAGCACTGAGATCGAGCAAGACAAGAATAGAGACAAGTCCTTTGTCTGAGGCTATTAGAATGTCATTTGTGACTTTAACCAGAGCTGTCTCTGTGCTATGATGTGTTCTAAAGCCAGACTGAAAAACTTCAAATAAATCATAGTTTTTTAAGTAATCACACAACTGTTTTGCAACTGCTTTCTCAATAATTTTTGAGAAGAACGGAAGATTAGAAATAGGTCTATAGTTGGCTAATATCTCTGGATCGAGGTTGTGCTTTTTAAGAAGCGGTTTTATCATTGCTACTTTGAATGATTGTGGAACATAGCCTGATAATAGAGACATATTCATAATATTTAATAAAGAAGTGCTAATTAATGGAAAAACTTCCTTCAACAGCTTAGTTGGAATTGGGTCTAAGATACACGTTGATGGTTTAGAAGAAAGAATCATTGAATTTAATTGTTCAAGGTTTATGGCTGAAAAGCATTCTAGTTTACTATCTAGTGTAACAAGTTCAACTTTATCTTCCAGTACATGTATTCAAGATTTACAATATTTATTCTCAAAAGCAGCTCCCGGCAATAACAATGTTTCAATCTGAAGCTTGTCATGCAAGCAGAAGTTATAAAATGATAGCAAATCACTTACAGAGATGCTTGTTCTAAGATGATCCGTAAGAGGAGAAATGCAGGAAAATAGTTTGGTTTAAAGGTGAGGTGTCATGGCCATTTCCACTGATCATAATTCCATTGTTGAGGTATACTAAAATAGAAAAATACTGTGCAATTTTCCAAACTCACATTGGTTTCGCAGACAGCATCTCTGTAAAGTGTGTGTATTCACTTTCTCCACAAAACGGCTCGCTGCAGCTGCTCCCCCCCCTCCCTGTGAGCCCAGTGTGCTCCGATTGGTCAGCTCGGCCCCTCTGTTCTGATTAGTCAACCACCAGAGAGGCTCC
>CALSBZ010000622.1:982856-997567 GCA_943591055.1 Gobionotothen gibberifrons
GGGGCCCCCCCCCCCCCCCCCCCACACTTATAAAATAGCACTTGATTGTAAGAGTCGCGGGTACACTGTGTATGTAGCGCCTGGTACATTAATGGGAAACCCTAGTTTGTACATGTTCAATACATTTGTAACACTGTACACATGAACGTTTCTTTTTTCGGTTCACCAAAAAAAAATCTCACTCCTAGCTGAACTCAAATGTTGGCAGCCCTGGTTATAGCGCTGCAGGAAATAGTCTTGGGTCTTGAGTGCTGTTCTGCGGGTTGATGCGTGTGTTTTTCTGACTGTCACACTGAAACCCACCCTGCAGACAGCTGCAGCGGCTATTTCTGAGATCCTTGGAAGGAACCCCTTCATTGGCTTTCTCAATATGCACACAGCAAGGAAGATGCATGTGGGACATGCTTAGAGGATGGATTTGTTTCCAATGTTGTTGTTTTTTTAATGAAATGTTTCTTCATTCTTAATGTTACTGCACAGTCTTTGGACATCTTTATCATGACAGCACCATAGCACCATAGACGGTTTAAATGAAGTTGACTTCGCTTGTGGATCTGAAAAATAAACTGCGTTTTCTCCCTAATGGACAGCAGGGGGCGCCACTCCTTGGAAAAAGAAGTGTATAATAAAAATAAAAATAATTACCTCGTTTTCACTTAAATGTATACCCTTAGGGCGGGTTCACATTAAAAGATACAGTTCCTAAATTCAACCAATGAAAGGATGATAACTAGATTAGATTGCTTTCACAAAAACGGTTCAGGAATAGTAAAAGAATCATGTGGTGGAATACAGCAAGTGGATACTTTGGCTACTTTGTAATAAGAGTCACTACCATGGCGACCTGTAGATTAGTCATTGGCATAGCAATGTGTATCCCTCCCGGATCCCTCCCCATCTCTACTTTCTCGTTCACATATGGTCAGGTCTTGCTCCAAAAAAACAAGAAAGCCAAAGTATGCCAAACTCGAGGCTTGGTCCGGCACATGATGCCATTGGGACATTTTAAACTCAGAAGTCAAAGGTATTCCATTTTACGGCTCAAGCTACTTTTATAGTAATGAACAGGGTCCCACCTCCAACATTGTATCCAGTTTTCTTTGAACATTCATGATCAAAACGGTTAAAAAACAAAACAAAGTTGTCTTGTCTTGCTCATACAGTTTATGGTCTTCTAATGAATCCTTTAATGTTGTGCATGTTCAGAAGTAATGGCTAGATATTTCACCCACATGAGGCTGTGCATTGGCGTCTTTCTTTCTGATCGTGTCCGTCTCCATCTCTTTTTCCGCAGGCTCCCTGACAGACGGACGTAAGTTTGACTCGTCTCGTGACAGGGACAAGCCTTTCAGGTTCAAGATCGGCAAGCAGGAAGTGATCCGAGGCTGGGAAGAAGGTGTAGTGCAGGTAAGCTGGAAAACTGAACGCACAATACTGCATTTTAAGACAGTCCACGCTAGCTTTGTAAATTGCCACAGATTCTGCATGTGGCACTTATTGACCCCCACCGAGAAGGGTATACTCCACATGCTACATTGAATGCTGCAGGAATGAGTTGTGAAATCTGGAAATAAGTTAGCATTGATGCATTTCCTGTTTCATTGGCTTAAAGTGAATGGGTTTTGAAATGGGTGTTTGATAAGATGCCTCAAAAAGTCTTGTGTTTTTTTGTTCTATGAAATAAACTAATTAAGCAAGTCAATAGATACCCCATTCCTGGATTTTGAAGTTGTTATGTGTCTTTAAAAAGCATTTGCTAACAAATGGCTATATTTCTACAGAGGTTGTCAGAGACATAAAAAATGATCACGAACACAGAAACACTTGTATAATCAGGTAGTGATATTGAGGTCATGGAGCCGGGTATATAGGCTGTGTTGATATCCTAACAATAGCCTTTTACTTCAAGTGATTTCATTTTCACTTTAAAAATCACATTTTCTTAAGTAATCCCAAATCCAATTAAAATTGGCTTTTGTTGAGGGAACCAGCGTGATGCTAACTTCTGCACAAAACAAAGTCATCCCTGCTGCATTCTTTTGGAACAGACTTCAAAGGAAATAGTCAACCAACTAAGCATCAGCAACAGTCATGATTTGGAGGCAGAAATTAATCTGATTTCCAAAACAAGTAAACACATTTTGCTTATGATAATGTTGAAAGTTCATCTTTTGTAATACAATATTTATTGACATAGTTCCATTATCAAGTTTTTCCCATCAAGGTTTCCACTAACACGAAAACAGTGGGTCATCATAACACACTATGCTTTATCTCACTCACACAGCCCTGCAGCATGTAGATGAGGTGTAGCTGGTTACTGTTAAAGAGTTAGAATATCATTATTACAAATCTCAATAAGGCATTATTATATAAATAAAATAAGCTTCTAATGACTGCATTAGGAAATACCCAGCAATAAAGAATGGAGGAAGAGATTTAGATATAATTAGGCATCATTTCTGAGAGAGATGTTTTCACAGTCCCCTGTGGTTTTATTATCCAACATAGACTGCTGAGATTGTATTATGATCTAATTCATTTGATCTTATGCTGCAGACTATCTGTTCCTCACCCTGTTGTCTCTTTCTCTGTTTGTATCGTGTGTCTACTTCCTCCAGATGAGCGTTGGTCAAAGGGCCAAGCTGACCTGCACACCTGACTTTGCTTATGGAAACAAAGGCCATCCGGGCATCATTCCTCCTAATGCTACCCTCATCTTTGATGTTGAGCTGCTGGGTTTGGAATGAAACAAATTCATGGCCTGTTTCTTTTGTTATGTGTAAGTAATATGCAAAAACGTACTATCTGCTTGTAACTGTTGGTTTTACTAGTTTTAGCTCACATTCTTCCTGTGGCAGTAAAAGTCACTGACTAACATCATCTAACATGCTATGTGCTAGTCAAGTTAGCTTAGTTACGTATTTTCTTTATTTCATAAAAAAAGTTGCAGTGTTAACGTTGCTGTTAGTGAATTTGCAGTGCAGTAGCACTGCGGTGTTATGTAAACTTCATGTTTAAAATGCTGTGATGAGCTGGCCTTTAGTACTGTAATCTTTCTCTGGAAACATGTAATAGTTGTTCAATTTTAGATCCCATATATTTCAGGCAGCTAATACTATCCCTATCACTTACTACACAAATAAAGTGTACGTGGAGACACTTGTTTAGAGTGGTAATCCTGAACAGTAAATGATTTTTCGGCTATTTTTCAAGAAGGTACCGCTTTTAGAACCGTCCTTGGTAGTGCAGCGAAAATGCGTACAACTGAAATGTGTGAGTAAGCTGTCTAAACACACTCTATTCATAACAGTGTTGTTGAAAATGGTACACAGTGCAACTGATTTATGGTTAAAAAGCTAAAAAATGCAAACCTTGTTTCGGTCCTTGGAAAAAACTGTCCAAGTTGACTAACACAGGAATAGGGATATTTTGACCATTTAGTCTTTCCTCAGAAAAATACCTTGGTTTTCTGTTTGCAGGATTTGGAACCAAAGTCATTTAATGGCAAAGGAGGTAGATTAGTGTGGGGGCACATTTAGTTTTTACACTGAATATTGCATGCTCCAAAAATATTTAACAATACAGCAATTTGATCCATTAGAGGGAAAAAATAGATGACATAGACTTTTCAATTCTTATATTTTTAGGTATACCAAAATAATGTGTGCCATAGACGCTTTGTGCATATTGAATCCCTTTTCAGGTTAATTGTGTTAATATTATCGTGTTTGTATTTTGTGGTTGATTCATTTGGTATAATAAATGAGGGCCAAGATTGTTCCAAGGTCTGAACATTGTACAGCAGTTGAGAGGGGCTATGTACAGACCCACCTGACACTAATCGATTAACAGTTTTCAACTTTAAGCGTATGTTATATTGTGGTGTATAGTATAGCCTGCTTATTGCTTAACATGAGTGATGGTGTTAATTGAGCAGACACATCATCTCTTACCTGCCAGTATTTACATCAACCCTGAAATGTGTTCCTCAATCCTAAGTCTGCCCTCTTGTTTTCTCCACAGGTGACTTCCTACCTGGGTGAGCTGGAGAGAAGCTGCACTTGATTCTATAAGAGGCTTGAGTCTATAGTTCCACTACTTATTTCATCAAACTATGAGAGTTTGTGTTATTTTGTCTCTGTGACTGAGTGCATTATATTTTTCCATCATATTCTTCCTCCTAAAAACAACCATGGGCCATAACCTTACCAACCTCCATGTTTTTAAATCTTGAATTCTTTTGAATTGCGCTTTACTTATTTTTCCGTTGTGTTTTTTAGTGTTTTGCATGGTTACGCTGAGAAGTACAAAATACCAATGAACCACTGGCAGCAACATTCATCCCTTATGCGTATTATAATGTTTGAGAGCTAGTGCTTGTTATATCACAGAAACAAAGAAAGTATAAGAAAAAAATGAAAAGCACACATTTGTATCGCCACCAAGTGGAACATCAGGACAAATGAATTGAGTTTCTGTTAGAGAAATAAGGCTTAGTGCTGATTTAGTGGCTATATGTAGTGATATGTCAAGTATTTGAAGTCTTTAATGGTGCAACACGGGAACTATTTGCTTCACAAAAGGCCTATTTATATAAAGTACCACTGTTTTTTCCTTTAATTTGAATTCTTGTCCAATGTGTGAGTTCTTGAGGGGTAATTGGCGCAAAGGAGAACCAATCACACTTGTAGATAGTTCTAATGTGTGCCTAAATATTTTCACTGGACACATGGTTACTACCTTGCCCTGTCTGCATGTTTGAGGCCCAAAGGAACCCTTAGTATGTACACGTAGAAAGCTTTGCATCCAATTTGCGTTATTATTGCCTTCCTCGTCTCGCCAGGTATTTTAAGCCCATTTAAAGCCATACACACGTCCAACAGTGCAAAGACAGAATTTGCACAAATCAATTGGATTATTCTTCTTTTTTTTTCTTAGAAATAATGGGAAATGCTTGAAATTTACAAAAAGGGGTTTGAGGAACCAATGAAATTGTGACCTCCCCCCCATTATTTTGTGTAACAACTTCAATTATGTATTTTTCAGATGCCAACTTTCTATCTTGGAGAATCAACAAAGCTAATGTGTAACCTATGATGATAGATTCTTGTTTGTTCTGCCAGTGTCATTTAAGAACCACGCTGCGGATGTGAAGTCTGTGTTGTGGTAGAAAAAGAAGCTGACACACGGGCAATCGTAGTGGTTTTGTATCTCAGATAAATAGTTTTAAATGGAGTTTAATGAAGGAATATGCTGGCCTGGCTGTCAGATATTGACCGTGGCTGTCGGTGTTAACTATTGGCCGAGCTGCAGCTGGTGCGGCTCCTCTGTACTGTGTAGTTATTCGCTGATACGATACTGTATGAAGACTTAACCAATGATGAGATATTTAAAATAAAAGAAGTGCTCTCCACTTGCTTTGTGCTTTGTGTTTTTAGAAATGCATTTAATCACCCTGGGATTACCGCTGTTATCAATACTGTTGGGTTGTTTTGCTAAATAAGCCCTTTTTATTTGATTACTTAACATTTGTTAAGCAAAAAATTATTCATATGAAATTAAAGAAATGAATGTGTAAGCTCGAGCAGAATAATGTTCTTATTGAGTACACATTTAGTTACTTTTCACTTTTCTTTTAAAACCTGTAAGGAATGGCTGCATTTTTTTAAGTGAATTAAATATTAAGATATTGGAAAAGGTGTGTGTATGTAGCAAGATATGCATTAATTACAGATTCATGTAACTATTAAAAAGCTGATTTTTTTAATGTGCCCTCAGCAGCTCCCCCTCCACAAAACAAACCCCAATGTAACCCCTAAATGTTTACCTATGTCAACTATCTTCAAGGTCATATACACAATTCCTAGTGGTAGAGTCACGTTGAGTGTTTCACTGTCAAAACAGTTGCGTTATGTCTTCTGTGCTCTGAGGGAGCTTTCAGAATCAGAATCAGAAAATATTTTGCAAAGTCTTGGAAAATAACATAACCATTGGATGCATTATAGGAAATGCAATATAGTTATTTGTTTGGTGCTCGACTAGATGTACTAAAAATAAGGATATCTCAACCTTTGTGGCCCCCAAAAAATGTTTGTTAGTCCCTCAAGTTTTTGAAAGTGCAATTCTGAATAATTTGAAGGCCGTCTCCAAATGAATTTTCAACAACCACTTGGTTTAAAAAAATAGTTTGCATTCCATTGAAAGGAACAACAGGTTCAAAGGGATCAAAAATAAGCTACAGTGGAATGTTCTTACAGTATTGTATATGATTTCCATAATGGGAAAATACAGATTTGCATTCTGTTCTGTATAGATCAGTGCCATTATACATTTGGTAGATCTAAGTCAGTGCTCTTCTAAAGCCTACATACAAATGTAACTTTGAGATGAATAAAATAAAGATGTGATCTGTTATACCAGACATTCAGCAAATCACAAAAACATTTTTAGATGATTAAACAGCTCAATTATCCAATGAAGGATTTCATTAGGGGCCCTAGATTTAGTGAAGAGAGTCCCAGTTGTTTTAGTCGGTACTGTAGTTATTTACTGTACCCAAGGCAATGGATTGTGGCTATAGCTTAAGGACATTGTAAATACCTGCTGGGTTGAGCTGATAGTCGCTCCTTTTATAATGCAGATGCTGAGCAGAGGACACAACAGAGACCTTTTCACACAGCCTTTCACCTGACCCTGTACAGAGTGCAGCAACAGATCACACACAGAGGCAACACACAGACTAAACATGGCCCCAGGATTATACAGGTCATAATGATTGTCATGAGATACTGTATGTGTTATTGACACACTATGGACATGGTGAGTCAAAGTTCATGTGACCGAACGGGGCGTGGCTTACAACGTCAATATTGATTGACGTGGTGTGAACGACCAGGAAGCCAGCAGTGACATCATTCTCCAGAATTCCCCTTCAGGACAACGAGGAGTGCAAAGAAGAGAGAGCAGAAAACAGAAAAATAAAGGAGTTTTCCCGCTGTCTGATACCCCAAAGTATTGAAGACGATTTTACAACCAAGCCATTAAGGTGAGACTGACTCTATTTTACCAAACCGTTGTATCCTGTCCCGCTAGCGGTAACTGCTACATATAGGTTTCGTTTACCTAGCAAGCTAACTTAGCGGCTAGCTTGCTTCCCTGCTGTTTATATCGGAACAAAGACGGTCTGCTTAGCCTCTCAGCTAAAAGACACTAGTTTAGTCTTCATTTATATCTATCTTTAATACGTTATAACTTGAATATAAGGTATTCAGACTTGATATGTCTTCTATACAGCGAACGGCGGTTGGTTATTTGTTAATGAGTGTGCAGTGAGACACCATAACGTTAGCTAACATGTCATGCTCTTACTTAGACATATGATAGTGATACTTAAAACATTAATTAACGTTTTCTTCATATTAGTATGAAGCATCTGCCTTGTTTATTATAAGAACACTAACGTCACTTAAGCCCTGCGTATTATATCTGAGCCTATGTTGTTATAGCGTTGTACCGTAAGTTAGGCCATGTTTATCAAGGATAACGGTATGTAACGTGCGGACATTATTGATTCAGTTCGACCGGTGGATGGGTACACTGTAAAGGGTGTGGGTCGGCTCACAGCAGTGCACCTCTGTTCCGTTTTATCGTTGTCCATCCTCCTCCCTCCCACTCCCTCTGTCCTTTCCCCAGCCATGTCAATAGACCGGAATAAGCTGCCAGGAAGAACACATTCTTGTATCTAACCAATTCGTTCAGGCTCCCCTAAGTTAGCACTCTCTTTCCTTTCCAGTTTCCACCAAAGCCAAATACATTAAGGCTGAGCAGCAATGAGCTCTATAGCAGTGTTGGAAGAAGCACTCAGATCCAGCCTTGAAATACTCTTTTACAAGTAAAAGTCTTGTTTTCAAAAGGTTTCTTTAGTTAAAGTGTTAGCATCAAAACATACTTAAAGTACAAAAAGTACTCATCTGCACAATTACCCATTTCAGAATAATGTAAAATACAGATGTGATTATTAGCTAAATGTACTTCAAGTATCACAAGTAAAAGTACT
Organism: Gobionotothen gibberifrons; assembly: GCA_943591055.1. Classification (NCBI taxonomy): domain Eukaryota; kingdom Metazoa; phylum Chordata; class Actinopteri; order Perciformes; family Nototheniidae; genus Gobionotothen; species Gobionotothen gibberifrons. The sequence goes on from CALSBZ010000622.1 coordinate 990,916, forward strand.
TGTATATACACCACAGATATTTTCAAAGTATTATATTATTATGGTTATTGTTTTATCCATGTTAGAGCATTTTAGTGTTTTAGATTCTCAATGCGGACCACATTTAGATACTAGAAATACTGTGTAGATTAGAAGTACATTACTGCATTACAGATACTGCATTTGTATAAGTACAAAGTAAATAGTAACTGTGAGAGTTAAAATAAATGTAGTCGAGTAAAAAGTATGATATTTGCCTCTGAAGTGTAGTGGAGTAGAAGTATAAAGTAGCAATAAACGCAAATACTCAAGTAAAGTACACATAGGTCAAAAAAGTACAGTACTTGAGTAAACATACTGAGTTACTTTCCACCGCTGCACGAAAGTGATGGGAAGCCTCTTTCGGAACTGCTCTCAGAAAAGCAATACAATGTACAATGAAATTCAATAATTTATCATCTACTTTTTGCACTTCCAATACACAATGGAAGCTTAGTTAAAAAGAGCAGCTTATTGCACTTATAACATACTCCACCAGCTTTGTACCCTTGTTTGTTGGAATGTCCTTTCTTCCTTCAAAGAAAGTCTTTATTTGAACTGCAGCGGCAGAAGTGACTCAAGGATTAGGTTATGTCATTGCAAAAGCTGCTCGACCTCTTCTTTTTTCCAGGCTTATTCACTTAAACTCCAGCCAGCTAGTCCAATTGAGGGTGGAATATAAAGCGAGCAAACAAACACAGCTGTAAAGTAAACACTAGACGATATTAAAATGCCCTTCTGTCCTCACACACAATGATGCACTTGTGTGTGAGGAGTGAGGAGAACAGAGTAGAGTAGTGGCTGGAGTCGCTGGGAGAGTGGTAAGAATGATTTGCTTCTTTTAGGGACTCATGGCGTGCCTTTCTTCACCTTCTAGTGTCAAAATGATTGTTGACCACATATCCCACCCTTGTGTACAGGGCATGACATCATGGACCCATATTTCCACTCTTTAAGAACATTCATATAGACTTTTTGTTATAGGTTATTTTGGCACAATGCGTTTTTTTGTTAGTCTGTTCTATGGTTGGTCATGATGTATTTTTTTTACATTATAAATATAATCATCCTTACTTTGTTTTCCTGTTTCTTAGGAGCAAGAGATGTGCTCACATGTCTTGTTACTGTGACACACATTTGTCACAGTGTGGTGAGAAAATGGTTAAGAAATCAGTAATGCTTCCGTGACTGGGAAGTGAAATCATTGTGCATTTAAAGCTCATTCTTCAGTGGAATTCTTGTATTGAATTCTAGAGAATCTGACCTGCCTATAACGCGGATCATGCATTGGCCATTCAATACATTTTGTTTTTCATTGTCATTTTTTAATTCATTGTTTCTGTTATCAGTTAATAGATTCAGTCATTTCATCAGTTTAGGTCACCAGCTCAGTTTGACCTTATGTTACCTTACACTGAAATAGGGGTTCGGGTTATCAAGACAGGGAGAATATAGTTACTAAAAAGGAAAAAAACATCCAGTTAACATATTCATGAAAGTAAAGGTTGGATCAGTACTAGAACAACATCTGAGTTAAATAAAGTATTGGAATCTGTTTCAAGAGTGAAGAACAGAAAGCTACATTTCCAGACTCTTGAATTTATTCATACTTTTTGGATATCATAAAACCAAACTATTCAATCAGTAATTGGCAGAATTGGTACTATTACTAGTGAAGATAAGCCCTATCCAGGAGAGGGATGAATTAATTTGACATTTGAAAGTAGAGTAGAAAATAGCTTACAATAGCCTTAGGTGACAAACGCTCACTCAATAGTCATCTGCTCTCTTAACCCTGCTGGTTTTGGTCATATTTAACATTAACACTGATTGGATATTCACATCAAATGTTTCTTAACACAATAGACCTGGATTAAATGGATGAGTATGAGAATTAGTGTATCTCAAGGCAAATGCACTGTTGAATTCCAGTATCACAAACAGATGTCAGACTTGAACAAACTCGTGTTCATTACCAGACATTACATTACTGCGTGTCACAGCCTGTAGCGGTTGTACTTTGTGCTCTTTCTCAGTCAGCTGACTGACGGATAACTATCACTTCCTCTTCCTATTTTAGGCTGCTGTTTTGTTTATGTGCTGCAGAAATGAGTACTCCTGAGTCTAGTTTGGCACATTATCAAGAAACCATGAGAACCATGCATTAACCGTTGCTTTTTAAATCTCATGTGTTTTCCTCCACCCTTGTTTACTTATGTATTACGTTTTATGGTGGATACACATCAACTTTATGTACACAAACCCTCGTGATTCTTTTGTGTAATACTATTGTTTGACATTCAACAAAAGGTTTTATTATAAAAAGGGGGCATTTACACAATAATGAGCTTGACGGTAAATAAATAAAATAAACATGCATTTGAAGCATTCTCAGTTTTGTAGCCGTGGTTTGAGCTACCACATCCTGAGCATAATCTGTTTGTCCCTTAATCTGTCAGTCAGTCGTATATGCTATCGCTGTGTCAAGTCAGGCAGGTAAGCAGATTTGTGTTCATGCAGAATGAACAGGATGTTGCTGAAAGCTGCATACACATTCAAAGATAGCTATAAATCCCAATGGAATTGTCAGCCCATCTCAGCATCCTTTCAACATCACAAAGAGTCAAATGATTAAATATAAATATAGCATATAGCTTAATGGAGGGAAGAAGTAATGGATGACATAAAGCTGCTATGTGGTCATGCCAGTCAATAGTCTGGTGAGGTTTATCTATCTGCTCTGTTCCCTCATACAGCAGCTGTCATCCTTCCCTCCCAGGGCTCTCCCCTAACAGCTGTTTGTGTTTTCTCCTCAGGATGTCCCTGTATCCATCCCTCGAGGACCTGAAGGTCGATAAGGTTATGAAGGTAAGTGTGATTGGTATAAGACAGAGACATCTGTCTGGAGATGATTAGCTCTGTTGTAGGCTAAGCTAAATATATATGTTACTTTCAGCATGATTACAAAAGGAGCTTAGGCCTCCTGATCCTCTAGCACAAAGAAAATATGGAACCTACTGGTAAGCCTAGAAATGTAGCAAATATAGAACATTTGCACGGCAGGTGAAAAAGACAGGTTACTCAGAATTGTTACATTTTTCAGTGACTAGTATTAAAGGGGGGCAGTAGCTGGCTTGTTCAGCTATCTAAAGGTTCATTTAGGGGTTGAACAAGTCTGAATATAAGAGACAAGATCAAATAAATATTCCATCTGCATTACAGTTGCATTTAATTTAATTTCTATCTACACTGTGTTACCAGTGTTACACAGTGTTTGTACATACATCAATGACATTGCTTTGCCCATCGCCCTCTCCTTTGTTTTCCTTTTAAAACCCAAAAAACAAAGTTTGGTTGAATTTGCAATCAGCAATAAATACCTTTTTCTTATACAATGTCCAGTATAAGAACTAATGGAGAAAATGTCCTCACAATGGCATCTCTAATTCTGTCCAATAGCATTATGAGAATGTTTTTGGAGTTTGACCTATTTTGAGATCCAGAGGGCAATATTTAAGTCTCCATAATGAATTGAAGTCAGAATAAAGTCTCTAAACCATGGAGAGCACTTCCCATGTCATTGAAGATATCCTTTGTTGCCCTGGTACATTGTTGTGGACGATTCTGCAATCACTTCATCTGATTAGTAAGAGTGGTATTGCCTACGCCTTTTGTACACTGGATTATATTGAGGTACACTTACAAAGCACTCACAAATGATTTAGAAAGGCTATGTATTTCAAATGAAAAATAATGTTTTCGTAACAACCCTATATAGGGCTGCACAATATTGAAAAAAACTGACATTGCGATTTCCCCCCCCCCTGCGATATATATTGCGACATGAAAACATACAGGAATTGAAGAAAAGACAGTTTTTTTCCCGCAAACCATGCTTTCTTGAACTTTAATGCTATACAATTGGTATTTTTTAAACTATATTTAACCAGATGAAGGATTTTAGTCACGGACGTCTGGATCTTAAGTTATCAGAGCAACACGCTGAGCTAGCTCGGTTAGCAGCGCCGAACTGCCCTGGAGAAACACATGAAACTACTTTATTCAGTGTTTTTACCTTTAATCACGGGGTCCGTTTGCTTTGGAGATTTGATTGTGATTGGTGGTTTGCTGTGCATGCAGAGCCGGCATGTCACTCACTCAAGTACCCCTGACATGAGCGCCACGCGAGTTTTCCTTTTGTAGCAAGCAGCAAAATAATTGTAACATGACGTGTTATATCGCAAGTTTTTATTTTTTATTTTTTTAAAGATCGCACGTCCACGCGATGTGAATATCGCGCATGCCAGCGATTATCGTCACGACATGATATATCGTGCAGCCCTAACCCTACATCAATTATAGCTGTTTTTCTTTTTTGTGTTGTAATCAGCATTTTAAGTCCAATAACCCTTCCAGTTAAGTGGTGTGTCTTATTACTTTCTAGGCCCAGGCCCAGTTTGCCCAGACTGCCGCCCCCATGCCAGCCCTCCCAGAGGGAACCTACCAGCCCCCGCCAGCCACCGCTGAGATGCCAGGATCCAGTGAGTCTCACACATGCTTTTTAAAGAGAATTTTCTCTATTATCTTTGAGTCTATTGTGGTTCCAAATGGTCAGGATAATAAAGTTAAAACCTGTCTTTAAGAGTTTTTTATTCCTTATCATTTTTTCTCTTTTCTCTTTTTACTTCTGCTAGGAATTTGTTGGTGTCTGTGTGTGGGGGGTCTGTGTTTCTGAGCCTGTGCTATTCTTAGGAGCAGAGCAGCTCTGTAGTATTAGGGAAGGATAAAGACCAGTTGAGTGAAGGACTGGGATAGGAGGAGGAGCTATGGGGCCCCCCCACGGCTGTGACTTGTGTTTTTGACTCTTTATAAATGTCTTTCTGAGCTTGTTGGAAAGCAGATATGCACTTCGCTATAAGCCAGGCTGACATGGAAGAACAAAGAGAAAAGGAGGATTCTCCCTCAAAAGATTAGAAGTGGGTAGCCGTGGGTAGCCGTCCAAATGGACCTTAAAGAGAACTCAATGCTTCTACTTATTTCCACTCACTTCTCCCCCTTCTCCTGTTCTCCCACTCATTCAGTTTCTCTGTTTGGATGCTAAGTCCTGTGGGCTTTCTGCCTTTAGTGTTTCCCTCAGCTGAGCGAGCTATGAGTCACCATGGAGACTGGCTCTGGCAGTTGTGCTGGGACAGGGCATGATGGGAGAAAGGGAGAGGAGGAGGAGTTGATTGGAAAATGAAGGAAGAGGGAGACACCCAGTAAGCTAGCGGAGAGAGGGAGGAGTTTGTTTGCAAGGGGGACTGTTTGACATCATCATTGGACCACAGCCACCCAGATAAGCTAATGCTTACAAAACATGTATTCTTCCTATTGACAAGGTTTTCTTTTATCAACTATATAAGAAGCATCGCAGATAAATAGGAACAGTCATAAACAATCCACATCTGTGGCAGCTAAAATAGAAATTGGGATTTGAATAATCTTTTAGATCCCTTCTAAAGTTTCCAATTGCTATTATGTTTGCTGCCACTCTCCTAAAGAAAACCGCCTCTTTTTCCATTCCCCTCAGAGCATAATAATAAATAATTTAGTGACCTTTAACTTTCCGAAGCTGGGAATATATACTGATATTTATATCAAAATGAATTTCCAATGGTCCTCAGTCCACAGCTCTTTGCGAATAAAGTGAAAATAGCGTCATCGGGGGACTTTTAGTGACTTTGTATTGTTCTTTATGTTTTCTTTGGTAATTTGGGTTGTTCTGCCGCCTGCCATTTCCCTTACAGGGAATGGTAACGGCAAATAACTAACTTTATTTATTATCTTTGATAACTGGGGACATCTACCAACAAAGGAGCTATCCTCTTCCTGTTTTTGTTGCGCTGTGGTTGACGCACTTTCTTTTAACGGAGCCTTCCTTTTCCCACGACAGGATACCAAGTGCCATACGAAATTCCATAGTGAAAGGAAATGGTTATAGGGAACCAATATAAACACTGATTAAGTTGTTATTCTACAGCAGGGGTGGGGAACCTTTTTCCTCTCAAGGGCCATTTCAATTTTTTCAACATCCTTCGAGGGCCGTACAAATTATTGACCTCTGCTTAAAAATACTAAAATCACAGCCCATTCATTTCACCTTTCTTTCATGCTGTGCAAAGAAAAAGGAACCTCTTAATCCAGATATCTCACCATGACTCGCGCATGCATGCACGTGCACGGTTGTGGCATGACCACCACAACAGAAAGATATGGATACACGATGTGTGCAAATGTATTTAGTTTCCTATCCATGTGAACCTGATTTAAGTCGGGGGGACTAGGGGGGTCTGGGGGCATGCTCCCATTTTTGTTTAAATGTTGAAGTTAAAAGCATCAATCTGGTGCACTTTGAGAGCAAAATGAACAGATCTATGGATACATCTCTCAACACCCATATGAAACAGAACTGGAAGCAGATTTTCATTTTCTTTATGGATATTTTACAAATCACTCCCCTTTCAAACTGTTTTCTTGTTTATTAATAACAACTTTTTTTTACTGTCATATAGTATTTTATACCTGTTTACTTTATTCTCTTATTTTTGTATAACTATAATGATCATATAAAGATGTGCCTTTACCTCACTGGTTG
>CALSBZ010000622.1:1002567-1013636 GCA_943591055.1 Gobionotothen gibberifrons
GTGTGTGTGTGTGTGTGTGTGTGTGTGTGTGTGTGTGTGTGTGTCCTGCAGATAGCTCTCACAGCACCCCTTCATATGAGCTGTCTTTGAACCATCTGTGTTCTGCCATTGGCTAATATCTTCACCTATACTAATTTCTTTCTAATGGTTTTTAGGTTCTTCACATCCTCCCACATGCCTTTCATTTGATGCAGCATTCCTTTTTATCTCCAGTTGCATTTTAATGGAACATGCCTCCTAAATCCTTTTTTTTCTTCCTCTCACCTCTGTCTCACCCCCACTCAATTTCTCTCTTGCTCTCTCTTTTACTTTCTCACCTTCCCCACTGTCTGGCTACCCCCCTCTGCAGCAAGTGGCAGTGCCCTCCAACTCAGGCTACAGTGGGATGGTGCGACCTGTGACGGGGGCGGACGTCGGCATCCGGAGGGCAGAGATCCGCCCCGGGCTGCGGGAGGTGATCCTCTGCAAGGACCAGGACAGGAAGGTGGGGCTCCGGCTCCGAGCCATTGACAACGTGAGTCAGCGTCACACGCACGCAATGCTTTACTCTTTCTAGAGCATCAAGATCTGTCATGTTGATCACTAGGGGTTTTAGCAATGCTAATTCAACCGCTAATGCTATTCACAAGGTTTTACGAAAAAAGTAATCTCCTATTAGTCACCTCTTTTTCTGGTTGTTATTGACAGGGATATGTATTCATTTAATTAGATTTGAATGCAGGCAAACTTGTGAAAGCATCGTGTCAGGGTGGATTAGCCAGAGTATCAGGTTAATTGTCTTGTAAACAGATACTATACAAACATACAAAAGGTATCACTTCGTCATCTTATTCCAGTATAGGAGATGGTGGACAACATGCACAGTCATCTTTCTGTTATGCAAAAAACGTCAAAGCTTATACGGGGTTTCGGGTATTCCCAGTTTGTCATATTTCTCACTCCCTGCAGCCCAGCAGGGACACATCCTTTAACAAACATTATACAGAGTGACAAGTCAAACGTTCTTTAGCTTACTTCGCTAGCATAAATCTTTCCTAGGGTCAACTCACAAAAAAGGGGTATCACTGTCTTTACATCAAAACATGCCGGAAGTGCTGTGTTACTGTTGAATTGTAGATTTATCTCTAGATGGCTTCAGCAAAGGAACAGTGCACAAAAGTTGTTGTGCTCTTTCTGTGACAGTTCTTTGATGAGTAGTGATAATTAAGTGAATGTTTTATATGTTTTGCAAAGAGACCTGTTTCTTTGATGATGTAATATACCTGGGACTCCTGCATTGGCTATACAACGGCAGTAATTACAACACGGTTAAGTTGGCAACTAAAAAAGGGACATGGTGATGTGTATTATCAGTGCCAATGAAGAATGAATGTGCTCCAGGCAAAACATAGAGTGAATGTTGATACTTGGCCAGATTGCAAGTGGTAACGGGCTCTTGAAGTAATTAATTATTCAGTTTGTGTTAACTCGCACTATTGCAGCCTTTAAAAAGACTGGAATGAGTTGGCATTAAAGAGAAGATTCAGTGTTTTGCTTGAATGGCACGGCACACTTAACTTAACAGGGTATTGAAGCCTCAAAATGAAAATCGTTTTGTTGCGGGAACATTATGTAACTAATAATATGAAAGATGACAAATCCTGACAGTTCCGTGTAGTTTAGTTGTTTCCATATCTCTTCTCTCTTTAGGAATGTTTTATCTCCTCTGTGTCCTTGCCTTCTACCTCTTAAGTTGCTCTTTTGTTTTCTCTCCACTATCGCCGTCCCTCTTCATTTCCCTGATCTCATTTTGACTGTTTTTTGGGTTTCCTGTCTCCTCTCTCAGGGAGTGTTTATCCAGCTGGTGCAGGCTAACTCCCCCGCGGCCCTGGCCGGCATGCGTTTCGGGGACCAGGTCCTTCAGATCAACGGGCAGAACTGTGCCGGCTGGAGCCTGGACAAATCCCACAAGGCCCTGAAGGCGGCGGCCGAGACCCGCATCGAGCTGGTGGTCAGGGACAGGTGAGGAGACGCCATTATCACAGTGTCTTTTCAACCCTATATCACCCTGATGTTCACACATCACCAAGGCTCCCTCGACAATTTGATTTTATCATTTGATTTTGGAATATTGTGACCAAGTACTGAGACGAAAGGCATTCAGCATCTAACCAGAAGTGCAAATAAAGCAGTAAATTGAAGTGTTATTTATAGTATAATATAAGTATATACATATGACAGATATAAAAAAGTATAAACAGTATGAGCAGTATGTTTAGGAATAACACTATAAACAGTAGTGTAGAAATATAATACACTATAGAGCTGGTATAACTGTTGATAGTATACTACGGACACTAAAGACAGAAAAATTATTAGCATTTATATAAATAATATGGATTTATATAAATAATATGGACAAATATGAGTATGCTATAGAAAATATGGAGTGTTACATTTTCTTCCTAAAAAGCTGTAGTTGCAGTTGGTTTCTCATTGGATGCTGAGAGGTTTGGCTCCCTCTGCTGGAGGACTTACACTTTGCTCTCTTTGAGTTCTGTTTTCACAAACGTTATCAAATCAAGTTTATTTGTATCTTGTATGTTCCCATCTGTTTATTTATACAATTATCCAGATATACTTTGTCATTTTCAATAAAAGAGTCTCAGGATAAGGCTCTTTATAAGCTGTACACAGTGGATAATCCCTGTCTGTGTCTCCAGGCCCTTTCAGCGCACCATCACCATGCACAAAGACAGCTCCGGACACGTGGGCTTCATCTACAAGTCCGGCAAAATCACCTCTCTGGTCAAGGATGGATCTGCCGCCCGCAACGGCCTGCTGACTGATCACTACATCTGCGAAATCAACGGGCAAAACATCATTGGACTCAAGGTCAGACACGTTTTTCTGTATCTAAATCTTTTGACCAAATAGTCATTGCTGATATAAACTGTTTACTGAGTGCACAAGACGAAATGTGTTGGACTCTTTATTGCATTGTGGAAAAACAAGGAATTATTAGGACATTCAGAACATGTGTGATGTTTTAAAATGCTTTCTGGCTAATTTGAATTTTGCATTGGGATGGCTGCTTGCATACCTGCAGAATATAGCGTAACAAAAGGAGTGTGCAGCGGTTTTGAGTAAGTGAAGCATCCACCAGCTTCAATCTGTTTTCCAATGTGAAGTGAAGCTCAATGGTGTTTAGCTTTTTGTCAGTAATGCATCCATAGTTTGCTTTTATTCCTGTGTTTTCTCTGGTAGGCGCCTAGTTTCACCCGCCCTGTGATAAAGGCTTTTAATGTTTTTTGAGACCAAATATTTAAGAAATCTATGATGTGTTGATTATCCATCAATCACATGAGGTCCTCACATGTCACTGTTCCTGTGTAAAAATTCCAGGATTCTCAGATCAAGGACATTCTCTGCACCTCTCCGACCGCCATGACCATCACCATCATGCCCAAGTTCATCTATGAACACATGATTAAGAGGTAAGGCATTTCAGTTCTGGTGTAATGACCACGTCAGGTGTTTGCATCTCTTTGTCCATGGCTAATCTCACATACTACACGACCCATTACCCTGATATATTTGGTGCTCATCTTTCACTGTATTTTTTATTTCCTCATGGTAGTTGTGATTCACAATATTAACAAAACGTTTGTATGAACAGTTTTATACCATCAGTGACTGCTGACTCCTCACTCCTCTTAATGAACCAATAGGGGCCACAGTTGATCACCAACTGCTTTAATATCTAAAGGCCTTTCCGCAATTGTCTAAGCTATCAACAAGCCTTACTAAGTCTGTGGCCTTTGTATGTTAAATTGTTTTAATGAGCATTTTGTGTCCTGTTGCTCTCTGGTTGATTCTGTTACTAACTCTGCTATCCAAAGTGTTTGATACCGTCGATCATCAAATCCTGAAGCAGAGGCTGGTCAGTATAGGCATGTCCAGCCATGCAGTGGGGTGGTTTGTGAACTACCTCTCTGAAAGGTCCCAATGTGTTCACTTTGATGGGTTCACTTCTGAGTAGGGTTGGGTATCGTTTGAATTTCCACGATTCCGATTCCGATTCTACTTTTCGATTCCGGTTCTTAACGGTTCTCAATTCCGATTCTTTGAGGGGCAGGGTAAAAAAATGATACATGCTTCTTCCACCAAAGAAATGACATTCATTCGAGAAACTTTTACACAGGTTAGTTTACAGTAATATTCACATTAATCAGTCTGTTTATATTTAGTGCTATGTAACTGTAACCTGAGAACCACTGAAGCTACAACAGTGCAACAGTCCAACTTTGAATGGAACCCCCCCCCCCCATTTTAAAACAGTTCTTGTTGAGAAAAACAAGCATATCTGCCTTCTCAGGCATACTGGGAAGAAATGTTTGAACATTTTAAAGTAAAATGCTTCAATCTGGTGCACTTTAAGCAGAATTACTAGAGACTAGATCTAGGGGGTACAACTCTAAACACCCAAATGAAAAAGATCGGTTTACATTTTAATAATTAAATAAGTATGTGAACATAACCAATAACCTACCAGAGGCAATAACAAATACATGTAACGTATTTTATTTTTGTTGTTTATTCATATCTTATTTTACTATTTTATTTATGCATCTTTTTTTATCTCTCCAATTTAAAACGATATGTCTGGTGTACTGTCCTATAGTATACATTGGAATGATTTCAAACCTGTTTTATCCCAATAATTATAAAGGAGTGCCTTGGAAATATGTGTTTACATAAATTGTGATCAAAACGTTTGAGACCCACTGAGATAACTTAGACTAAAGTGAACTATCTAAACACTCAAGAAGAGTCCTTTACCTCACTGAGCTGTATCAGCCTCTCAGTCTGACTGGAGAGGACTCTCCCTCCACATCATTGTAGAAACATCTTCTTCTTCCGTTCGAGCAGCTAGCACCAGATGCTAATAACAACACGCTCACTCGCACTTTGGCTGTGAGCTGCGGGTGCCAGATAAGCCAACATCCCCCATTTTCATCACTTACAGCGCCCATCGTACAGGGCAAATGAAAAGTGTAACCGGGATGAAAAGGGTGTTACATTTACTTAATTATGAATGTTGTTACATCAAGGCCGAAAATTAGGATGAGCACCAACGGTAAAAACATTTTGTTCCCCTCCCAGAGCTGTCAGCGCAGCGCCTCCACAGATCTGGCGCCCTGGTCTCAGGTTACGCTGTAGGAAGTGTAGGTACAACGCTACATTTCCCGCCCCGCCGCAGTCATACGGAGAGCGGCGAGAAACATTTCCTCAGGCATCGAAAAGCGGAACCGAAATTCACATTTCTAAATGATGCCGTTGGAATCGAAATGTTGGAACCGGTTCTCGGTACCCAACCCTACTTCTGAGTGGTTGAACATTACAAATGGTGTACCACAAGGTTCAGTTTTAGGTCCACTTTTATTCTCCATCTATATCAACAGTTTAGGTCAAAATGTGGATGAAGCTACTTTACATTTTTATGCTGATGATACCGTGATGTATTGTGCAGGTCCCTCCATTAAGGAGGCTGTTGTTAAATTACAGGCTGTTTTTAATATTATCCAGACGCAGCTCGCGGGGCTTAAGCTTCTTTTAAATGTTGATAAAACCAAGGTAATGCTATTTTCAAAAGCCAAAAAGACACCAGAGACTGCTTTGGATATTGTTACTGCTGAAAAGTACTCGAAGTGGTTACCTGTTATAAATACCTTGGTATCTGGCTTGACGATTGTCTCTCTTTTAATCTTCAGGTCAATAATCTGCTTAAAAAGCTAAGGGTGAAGCTAGGTTTCTTTTTCAGAAACAAGTCCTGTTTCTCGCTTGAGGCCAGGAAAAGACTAGTCTCTGTGACCTTTTTACCTGTGCTGGACTATGGGGATCTGATATATGAATGCACCTGCCCATTACCTGATCAAGTTAGATACCGCCTAGCACAGTGCGCTGAGATTTGTTACACACTGTAAAGCACTTATTCATCACTGTACCCTGTATACCAGGGCAGGTCTGCCATCACTTACTGTTCGGAGACTCAGTCATTGGTACATGTTTATCTATAAAGCCATTTTGGGTAAACTACCAACTTATATCTGCTCTCTGATCTCACAGAGAGTGGCAAGTAGCTATTGCCTAAGGCAGAGGCCACACAGGGACGATAACGGTCGTTTGCGTTACTGTTTAGTGTCATATAGACCGTTGGGCCACACGAGGACGACCGAATATGGCACTAAACGACTTCGGAAACGATAACGGGTCCCAAGGTGGATAGAAAGGCATACGCAACGCTCTGGGGGGTCCAACGGCTCCGTGAGTACGCCCTATACGAACATGTTCTGATTACGATGACGCAATAGCCCCCGCCTCTCCCCACCTCTGCTGCTCACCCCCGCATCAAATAAACTGCACACTGAATTCAGATTATTTATCTTTCTCTCGATATGGACATAAACGCGAGTGAAGTCTAATCTGACAGGACGCAGACAGAGACACGCAGCTCTGCTCACCTGCAGCTCACCTGCAGCTCACCTGCAGCTCCTCCCGCTGTGTTGCAGCGGTGAACCGAGCAAAACACACAATTCAAGTCAGATCATCGCCCTTAGCTATTTTAATTACCTCTCAAACTACCTAAACTAGTTATAAATATGTTTATTTTTACTGTTGGCCGGGTCACTCATGACTGGATCAGCTGCTGCATGAGACAGACACTGACGCTGTCAGAAGAGAGGGAGGAAAAAGAGAGGCTCCGTGTATTTTATATATTATATATAGTCGTTATTCATTTGTTTTAAAGCTCAATAAATAACAAAGAAGACCTTTGACCGGCACTTTTATAATTTTGTCCGGAAGATTTAAACTTTAATACATGTTGACTGGCGAAAAACTCTGCCGGGTTCCCTCTGCCCCCACCGCGGAGAATAAACAGAAGGGCAACCATGACAACCATGCTTCTTCTCTGCTTTTGTGGAGGAAGTTACAGCGCCACTTACAGGCTCCTGCATATGTACTGCAGCTTCTCCAGCGGTTGGAGCTAAACGGAGCTGTCTCGTGTGGACAGAAACTTTCCGATGTCGATTGCGTGTGGACGGAAGCTTTTTTGCGATTGCGTTTGCGTTAATCCTATGCGTTTAGTCGTTATCATCCTCGTGTGGCCGGGGCCTAAGATCCCAGGATGTGTTTTTAATACATGTGCCAAATGCTAGGACTGTTTTAGGTACTAAAGCTTTTATGTGTGCAGCTCCTCTAGCTTGGAACACTCAGCAATTTTTTTTTTAAACTGAGCATTTTTGTTCCCCTGCATCATTTTAAAGCTCGGCTGGATGAAATGCTATTTGATACTCTTGGTACCTGTCATTGTGAATAGGTTTGTAATTGTACCCCTGTAATTATATTGTATGACGTCCTTTTTTGTTTTCTGTTGTTGTTATGTTTTCATGTGTAACCAATGTGCGGCAGGTCTCCCTTGAAAAATAGATCGTTGATCTCAATGGGATTTCACCTGGTTAAATAAAGGCTACAAACAAGAATGTGTTTTCCCCAAATTTGCTTCGTATATCGCTGAAATGCAGCATTGTGTAATTAGCGTTTTCTTGTATGTTCCTTTGACATCATTGTTACTCCTTTTATGTTCGGCACTAATAAGTCAGTGTAGACAGAAAGTTGGCAAGGAAAGGCAACAATGTAACATTGTATTCCTTGGTGCAGACCAAGCACCTTAAATCAACCAAATGTGAGGATTTATTTTGAACTACGCTGACCAGTTTATGGATGTGATTTGTTGGGTTTCTTTTGATGTGCTACGAGCTGTCATATGCTGTACACGATGTAAAGCCCCTCAGACAAATGTGTAATATCTGATAGTGTGCTATATAAATAAAATGTGATTGATTGATTTGGTTTTTGTCTCCAGGATGTCGAGCGGCCTCCTGCGCTCAGCCATGGATCACTCCGTCCCCGAGGTGTGAGGACGAGGAGGACCGTAAACTGTCAGGATGTCTTCAGTACAGAGATATACCTTTCTCTCTCTTTCTCCTAACTCAACTTTTAAACTGTCTCTCTCTTTCTCTCTTTATACCATTTCCTGCATTACAATCAACACCATTTCTTATCTTTTAACATCTTAAAATGCCTTTTTTTTCTATTCTTTAGTTACTCAGTATAGTCTCTACCCTGCTCCACTTCCCACATCTCTGTCGACGCGTCTAGTACTTTTTATATGTTAACCTTGTAGTCGAAGTATTACATGTTTTTTTTTCTCTATTTGAGTACAAAATGTTTTAGTTTTTTTTCATGCACACTATCATGAGTCCAGAGCTTCCTCCTCAGTGTGGAAATGAATCATTGGCGGTGACGTTTCATCTTGTCAAAAATGCTGTAAAAGGCCAATATTCAGGCATCAGAGCCCTACTGTGGAGAAGGCGCTGTGCTCCAGGCCCTGCACTTAGCCCCCGATGTGTGTCAATAATCAGAATTAACACCTCATGTAGAAAAAGTTTGCTGACTTTATTCTAGAGTCCAGTGTCATTTTTACTTGGCCAGTTAAAAATACTTTTTAGCAAAGGTGTTGTTTTTAGTTTATACCAAATATTGGTAAAAAAAAGATTTTGATTAGTGTTCTTTTTGTGGATTCACAACATTTCTATCATATACATAAGTTCTATGCAGCAGTTTCCAGCCTCTCCAGAAGATGGCGAGGTATCATTGAACCACATTTCCTGTCTCTGCGGTCGAATGAGGCTCTGATGTGTTGAATATGTAGGTACTGGGAACACAGTGTGCACATTCCAGGGAAAGTGTAGGAAAAAGGGGCAGCAGTAGATGTTTGTTGCCTAGGACTTAGCCCTGTCCGCAACACCGTAAGAGCTACGAGACATGAGAGGCACGAGTAGGCGAGATCACAGCGCTTGTGATTGGCTAGGTCAGTTAAAAGGCGCTGGATGGTTTTGCGCGTTAAACTATAATTTTTTCGAGGGAATTGTTTGTGCTGGACGGACCCACTAAGTGCACTTTCCACTTCCTTTTTAAAGGTTGTCTTTCCTGTTTCCATTTCAACAGCTGTGCTTTTTTTTTATTATTGTGTTTGTGGTGCCTCATGTAAATGGAGGAACGTGTATGTTAACCATAGGAAACTGCTGAAATTTGATGCTGAAAATCATCCGCTCAAATTGAATGCATTTAAATTGCCCAATCTGAGTTATAAGTCAGTGAACCTGCTCGTTCAGTGAACGCCCCCCCCCCCCTGTAATATTCCCTCCCTGACTGATGAGCACCCAGTCGTCAATTTCTACTTGTTATATAAAAATGTGCTCCTTTTAATGCTGTTCATGTACGGATGCATGTATTGGTTTAATTTTCTAGGTATGCAATCTGATAAACATCACTGTCATTCTGTAAGAAAATGCTAGAAAAAAAATTCTAAAAGTTTATATACGAATGTAACCAAGATAATATTGTAAAACAAATAAACAGTCTTTCTGTTCACATTAGCTTCAAAGTGTCTGTCTTCCCCTTTTAGGTTGTTACGTTTATCTTCATTCCAAAATCTGTTCTGCTTTTTGGGTTTTCCCTTTCCTGTAGGGTGTTATAGGTTTTGTTGCATGAGGCTAAAATCCCTATGTTCCCTCCAGAGGGAGTGAGCTCTGGTTTCAGACAGAGGGTGAAAAGAGTTGCTGCAGCACAGACAGTATGAGAAAAAATAAAGAGCTTTTTGAACATTAAAGTATGGAGACATGTCACAGTAGAGACACTACATACAAATATCAACCTGAAAATAAGTATAATATGTCCTCTTTAAGTAAAATAGCTATTTAAATACAGCTGGTTGTTGCATTTAGATCAAGTGGCAAACTCTGGGGCAGAGCCGGGAGGCCAATAAGGAAGTGCCACAAACTGCAGTTCATCTATTGGCCGATAGGCGATGACTGCAGAAAGGAGGAATTTCCATAGACCCCCATGTTAAAATGCCCAACTTTACAGCAGAAATAAACATGTTTCTACCACTGGATGCAATACAAATCATTCGGGATATAGTTAGATTCCACCTTAATGATTATTAATTGTTGAGTGAATTGTTTTATAACGCTACCCTTTTAATTATATTAGGTCTTAACGTTTTTGCATAAATTAGGGCGTGGTCACTTTGATGGACAGGTACGTGCCTCACTGTCAGCCAACAGCAACTTGTCCACTCTGCCAGGCTACAACGTTAGCTAGTTGTAGTTACTGTACTTGACCCTTTAGCCGTGTTCGTGGTGATTGTGCCTTTTAGGGAATGTTGTTACAAATACCAGACAATTAAAATGTCGTGCTGTGCGGTTGAATGTACTAACAGAACTTCCAAGAAGTCTAAAATGATAATATTATACATGTTAACCCTATTAGCAGGTGTTTGTGTGCTTGATATATAGCTTATTAGCCAGCTAAGTAACCCTTTATACATGTGTATATATATATATACATATACAGTTTAGTTTATGATTCAGCCTTGGGTAAGACTTTTATAGTCTATGGCTATGACGCCCATAATGCTAAACGGGAGCAAATGTTAAAAGGGCACCCAATTGTCCCAGTGGCGGCCGGAGCTAGCCCCCTGCGCCTCCGTTAGCGTCCCGGCGGCGGAGTCCGGCATTTTATAACTGGAGATCAAGGAATGCAGCGAAACGCAGACTTGGTTTGCCTGCTGTAGTATTAGCAACATTAATTATGTTGAACAAGGCTTATTAAGCTGAACATCGCCACAATTGTTCTGCTATGTATCGGTACTTCTTTTCTTAACGTGTGAATGACAAGCATTAAGAATAACAAAAAATTGCTAATTCTCTTGCAGATTGTCTCGTTTGATTATGAATGTAACGTTTATATAGTGGAACTACACTGTTTTATCAATGCATGTATTTCATGTTAGCTTAGTTTCTTAGCTTGAGCTAGCTCTGTTACTTCCAGCTCGGTGGCAGCAGGTCCCGCCGGGAATTAGACTCTGACGTCACTGTCGAGACGTTAGTGGCCGACTCCGCCTACTAAGGGCCTGTCCACACAGCGGCGTGCGTTGACGCTTCACCATTCACTTTGAATGG
>CALSBZ010000622.1:1014036-1029252 GCA_943591055.1 Gobionotothen gibberifrons
ACTGTTGTGCATAGAGGTACATAAAGGGGATTGAGATGATTGCTGCACCAAACAAGCCTGAACTCCTAAACCTGGATTTCAATAAATACACCCTTTCTTCTTTACATCATCCTGCGTCCAATCAAAATGCGTCCAATCAAATTACATCAAACACTGATGTAGTTCATTTACATGACTTCTATCATCATAGATTTGTTTCACAAAACATCAAAACACATTCTCACGGGAGTATATGGCTTTTTGTAAAACATGAAATAGTTTTAGCCTCCTAATCCATTTGAGCCCAGCAGATCATAAAGTCAGGAGATGGGAACACAACTCATGACAATGACAGTGATCTTGAGGTTCTGGATGAGCAAATATGGAAAAGTGGAAGTGGAGAAGAGGCAGTCCTTTGTTTCTAAGGCATTACTTCAATCGTTTCATGGATCTCAATGCATTGCTAATGGCCGCTGCAAAAAACTAACACAGACAGGGCTTGTCATGATTGTCACTGACGTCTGACTATTACATCATTTGATCACGTAGCATAAACACTGCTCATTCTCTACCAGTGTGTGTTTTTACATCAGCATTTAGACTTAAATGTCCATTATTTGTACGGCTTGTAGATACATATTGTGGTCAAGAGCTGAAATCAAAAAGCATGAATGAAAGGCAACTGCTTTACAGTATTCACAGAAATAATGGCATGTATTGGATTCATATTTTTAATAAAGATCTACCTGAATTTTCTGAATTATTTTAGCGACACCTGTTTTATTTTTGCTCTAAACATGATCAGCACTATCTGAAAAATGGCAGACCAACAAAACAATCAGTGGGCACAACACTTTGGATACACATACAATCTCAAATTCAAGTAATTGCTTAAAATTCATAAAGTGAACAATAGTGCAAAATATGTCAACCTAAAAAACAAAAAAAGATTAATTCCGCTTATTTCCTCACCGAATAATTAAACAGTTCAGTTGGTGTCAGGCGATTCTTGCTGGTTGTATTAGGGCGAGTCTGACATTTAGACACGTTTTGATTATACAGTTACAGGCTGCTTATTTGCCCTTAGTACACATGAACCAAAGGATATGCACAAGAGCAGCAAACATAAGACATTTCGGTACCACTTTAAAATAAGACTACCCTTATAAAGGGTTTACGAATAGTTTGTAATTCATTAATTTGGTTGTGAACACTTTATAAATCATTAATAAGCTTTTATAAGACATGAGATAAACAGAGCAACTGTGACCGGTTGCTTGCCAAATAGAGAGCCCACATCTATATGTACTGCTAAGCCTTATATTGGCTACCTAGCTTACTTTGTCTTCTTCATCAGCCAGCATCCTTGGTATCTGTTGTCCACTGAGTTGATTCTCGCTAAGTAGCCAATATAAGGCTTAGTCATCTTGCCAAATAGTGAGCCTGTGTTGATGTATGTTATAACTGGTTTATAAATGGTTCTTAATGATTAATAAAGTGTTTACAACCTAATTAATAACCTAATTATAAACCCTTTATGAATCCTTTATAAGGTTAGTCTTATTGTAAAGTGGTACCGACATTTCAAATAAAATTCCTCACATTCAAACCAATTAAACACCCTGATCCTAAAAGTGATAACAACCTACATATCTTTTGATTTTACATTTTGAGTTCACTAACATGTACTCTGTGTCCAGAAATGCTTTGCAGAATAATCTATTAAACAATGTTGATTTTATTCGCAGTGACTGACTAACTCTTGTACAGCGGACTTGAAATACATACTACCAGAGTGACAGTTAAACTACACCACGAGAGCATCAGGTTAGCAGGAATATACAGCACAGAGCACAGACTAAGCACAACTCACTTTATTCAGATCTACATCAAAGTGTCAAACTGAGTCAGTGAGTTTCTACAAACAAGTGTCCGACCAAAGCAACCCAAATGGAATTTATCTTATTTCTCAGTTCAGCTGAGTTTGCTTTGAATGCACGCTTCAGTGTATGACTGAGGACAGGTGAAATCCACTTTAAAACGTAACGTCCATGTTGTTCCTAGTTACTCTCTCTTGTAGCCTGAATCCAAGAACAAAGCCATGAAGATAAATACAAGGAAAACAATGCAAAACAATTTTAACCTTCTGTTAGAGAATCTGGAAGGTGGATAGGACAGAGTAAGCTAGCTGTCCCCCCCTACTTCTGATCTTGTTGCTAAGCTAAGCTAACTGCCTGTGGGTTTTAGATTCATATTTAGAGTACGGATATGAGAGTGTCATTGATCTTCTCATCTAACTGAGCAAAAAAGCAAATAACATACTTCCAAAAGTGTCCAACTATTCTTTTAATGGTTGAGGTTAACAGTTTAGGAGTTGAAACTGAGTAGCTACGCAGTCAATCGTCCAGAGAGATGCTGTTCATGGAGAAGATAAACAGTAAAAACAATTATTTATTTTGTTGTGTTCCTACCTAGTTTTTGCTTCAAATCTTTCTTTGGCCAAAATCATAACCCCCAACTCATCTCTGAGGCAGTTATTTTCCTCATTTCCTGTTCAAGACAAGTCTGTATTCAAGAAGTCCTCCGTCTTAATTTTGTCGACAGAAACAGTTAAAGCAGCAGTAATCTGTAGTAACAACATAATCGATCTGCCCTCTAACTGAGTTGAAGGTTCTTAACAGCATTGTTCTACGTTGCCTTTCTTGATAGTGATAGC
The DNA here is from genome assembly GCA_943591055.1 of Gobionotothen gibberifrons. NCBI lineage: Eukaryota > Metazoa > Chordata > Actinopteri > Perciformes > Nototheniidae > Gobionotothen > Gobionotothen gibberifrons. Next base: position 1,016,732 of record CALSBZ010000622.1, read on the forward strand.
TCAATGTTTTTGATGTCAAAGTAAAAAAAAACTGTCTGCAGTCATACAGTAGGACATGTGTGACAACTGAATTAGAGTGGATCCTCCCTTCACTGGTCAGTGAGCAAAGTGTTGTACATGGACACATTTTTATACATACATAAGATCATTAGAACATTTTAATTTCGAGACAGCCTGGTAGATTGACAGATCGATGAACCTTTTAGCATTTCCCTGCATTTAAAAAGAAAACAATCAGCGTTAAACATTCAAGCATAGATCATTCATTCTAATCAGCTCATTCAGTTTTGCAGGAGTCAGTAGTGTTAGCAGACATCTTGGTAGCAACAGCAAGGACCAGTGGGTGGGAGACGATAAGGATTAGGACCAAACAGAACAGACCCAACCAGTTAAAGATGTAGGTCATAAATGCAGAATTCCTGTCCCGGATGTTCCCCTTAGCTGTTAACCTTGAAGAATGCAGGGCAGGAAGTTGTTTCTACCACTTTCCTTACAGGTATCTTCCAACAAGCGAAGGACCCATACCCACACAGGAGAGGTTGTAGTTAAGGACCACGGAGGACGGACCAGACGCTCTTCTTATATCTGTGATCCACCCATGTCTCCCCCGCCTGCAGGGTAGTGCCTCAACCCACCTCCCCTGCGCAGTGAGTGCAGCGCCACAGTGCAACAGCCTCGCAGCAGTGACCCTATATGATAAATGGGCTGTTCACCACGGGCGGGGCCGCGACAGAACCACGCCACGGTTGGCACCACGGGGATAGCCACCGCCAGAAGATCAACCAGGAAGTGACGACTCCAGTAGGTTTTTACCATTGTCCCAGAGTCCGATGACTCGTCCTCCTTGGATGTGGCTCCCTCTGTTGCGCCTTGTTCTTTAGCTTCATCTTCATCATTGTCCTCATCATGCAACTCCACCACAGTGACACCGGCGATCTCCTCTGAAGTGGATCTCCTCGGCTGTGAGGTGTGAGGCTGTTCTACGTCTGGTGTTAATCCTGAGCAACTGGGACTCAGTTCGGCTTTCTCTACCTGGGGTGATCCTGCTGCTAGACCAACTTCTTGCTGCCTGTCTTCCATGCTGAGGTTTTCTAGTGTTGACCCAACCTGTCTGACTTCTTCACAGCTTCCTCCAAACTCACCCTGCATCCCTGCTGATGTTTCTGTTAAATCCTCTTCTGTTCCGTGAACTTCCAACTCATTCCCTCCCATTGAACCCACTTGCGTCTGCTGCTCTTCTTCTGCCAATCTGACCACCGTTGTTTCCTCCCGTTGTTCCGTTGTCACAGCTTCCTTCTCTCTGTTCTCCTTGTCTTGCTTTTCCTCTTCCTCCACATCTTCTCCACAAAGAGGACTTTCCATGGAGCACGCTACAGTAGCGGACCTTGGTAAGGAAGGGACTGGTGGGGTTTTGGTGACCAGAATCGGCTCTGTGGCCGTACTCATCATTGTTGCGGTGGTTATTGAAGTTGTGGTGGTTATGGAGTCCAGATCCTCATCGCCCTCATCAGACATCCAGGTGGAGGTGGGGCTGCAGGCCTGGGAGCGGAATGTACGTTGCTCCGCTATGGTATCCAGATCAGAGGGGTAACCTGCCGTTGCCGGGATGGGGCAGCTTTCGGTCTGAATGCCGGTCTCCCGCAAGGAGTGCAGGTAGAGGTGGTGGTGGGACAGGCAGGGATGGCTCCTACAGCCCGCTCCACCCAGACCACAACGAAGGGATGCCAGCCGCTCGCCCGTGCACAGTTTCTCATAGGTGGAGGAGTGCGGCATGGTGTGGGGAACAGAGTGGGACATATTGCGAGGGAAGGAGCGAGGCAAGGTATGGGAGAAGGTGTGAGGCAATGAGTTGGGTAGAGAATGGGGCAGGGCGTTGTGTAGAGTATGGGGCAGGGAGTTGGGCACAGAATGGGGCAGAGATTGGGAGAAGGTCTGTGCGTAGGAGTTGAGTAAAGATGCTGTTTCTTCAGAGAGGAATGCGGCCTCCAGCAGAAGGTCGGCCCTGCTGGTGACGTTGCTTTCCCCACAACACACAAAACCACTGTCCTGGGTGCCATCACCTGACAAACAAGGATAGTCCGGGCCATTGCCATTCCTGTCCCCAAGGGCTTGATCACTCAGCTTAGTGTAGGTGGAGCTCCTTGTCAAAGAACGGGCTGGAGAACAGTCGCAGGAACAAGACCCCCTTCCTCCTACTGCCGGTTTGGGTATTCCAGGACTTTCCCCTGATACAGATGCTGGTGCAGAACCTCCAACACGGGTCCGACTGCCTGGTATGGCTTCCCCCTCCTTGGCTAATCCAGCCTGGGCTAGCTCCATGTTGAGCAAAAGGTTCTCAAGCTTGTGGTTCTGAGTGTTGATGTCCTGAAAGTATTTCTGGACCCCTATGTCGCCGCTCAGCCCCCCAGCATCACTGAGCCTGTCGCGAACAGTGTCCACGGCCTGTTTGAGCTGCTGGATCTCCTGACGCGCATCCTTCAAAGCCAGTTGAGTCTCAACGCGGTGACATTCCTCCTCAACCCAGTCCTCCTGCATCTTGTAAAGCTGGCCCCTCAGGTCGTCTATCTCTACGTCCCTAAGAAGGTGAAAGTGGAGAAAAGAAAGGGGCAAAGGGTTAGGGTTAGAACTTGGTATATAATATTAAAAAAAGTCAGACTATAAAAACGCGGATACAAGTGGCCGAGATGGGTTTTCTCCGCAGGGTGGCTAGCGTCTCCCTTAGGGATAAGGTGAGAAGTTCAGTCATCCGGGAGAGTTGAACCGCTCCTCCTCTGTGTCGAAAGGAGCCAGTTGAGGTGGTTCGGGCACCTAGTAAGGATGCCACCTGGGCGCCTCCCTAGGGAGGTGTTCCAGGCACGTCCAGCTGGGAAGAGACCGAGGGGTAGACCTAGGACCAGGTGGAGGGATTATATCTCTGAGCCTTGGAATGCCCCAGTCAGAGCTGGTTGATGTGGCCAGGGAAAGGAACGTTTGGGGCTCTCTGCTGGAACTGCTACGTCCGCGACACAACCACGGATAAGCGGGAGAGGATGGATGGAAGACTATAAAAACTGACTCTCAGGGTTCTTTTTTAATAATCAGTTTCTCAGTATCTCACCTGTCTTGTAGAGTGTTGATGGTTTCCTTTAGCCTGGCCCGCAGGTGTCTGATACACACCTCTTTCTGCTGCAGCGGTGTGAGGTACTGCTCTGGTGGAGGGGGCCGGATGCCATGGTTGTCCGTACATGACGTGTATTTCTGGTGACGACTAGGACACAAGCATATGGAAGGTATTTTTCTAGGTTGACTTCAGTGACATGTTTATTCACTAGATGTAACCATCAAGACACTGCATGATGGTCTTGTAGGAAGGATTGGGTATTGCATAATATGTATATATCAACTATTTTAAAGTAGCTACCAAAATCCTACCAAAAAAAGAATTTATTTTATTTTATTAACAAATTATATTTAATTGTTTATTTGAGAATTTCTGGATTATTGATGAATGAAACTAAAAATTCCAAACATGAATTGGATGTGGCCTACTTTTAAACTTCCATACATTTTTTGTATGGCTGTCATCTGGGGGGCAGCAGCCTTACATATGCTTAATATTTTAATAATATATAATCCTAATTGCATTGTTATTTTCTATTCTTTCTTTTTCTCTTTTCTCACTCTAAATATCCCCTCATTTAAAGTATTCAAATTCAAAGGTTTTATTGTCATATGCACATAAGCTACAGTGTCAAAATGGCAATGACATTATTCTGACCTGAGCTCCTCCAACAATGCAACATATATAATAAAATACTAAAATACAAAACAAAAATAAATAAAGATATTAGACTTTGTTATCGACTACCAACTGAATTGTAAATTCAAAATGTCTGAAAGAGAACCTGTTGGTTTGTATCTGATAACCCACCTGTATTTCGTGTTTGTATTTGTAGATGTATTTTGTGTAATGTATATGGTACATGGACATGGAATTTTTGTCTTTTTGAATTAAAGAAGCAGATACTTTATAAAAAAGCCTTTATTCAAAGCCTACAAACACTAAACAAAGTGCATATCTGTGTGTGATCTGTGATATCCATGTGAATAAAATAATCTAAACCAAACTTTGTTCACCAGCTACACTGTGTGCCAAACCAGGAAAGGAAATATCTAGAAATGTCTTATTTCTTGCTATTTAGATGTTAAGGGGAAAATGTAAAGCTCTAAAGCCTGATTATCAGGCTAACAAAACCAACCATGCCGACCATGCACATTGTCTTACCCTTTGGTGGGGCTGCACTCACTGCCTTTACAAGAGCCTGAGTTGCTGCTGCTGCTGAGGGGGGTGTTGCCATAGGGATCTCTATTGCTAGGCGCTGCCGGTGTCCGCCTGTTCAAAAGTAAAAGAAAACATGTTAAGCTGTTCCAAGTTCACCATGAAACCACACCCTAAACAACTAGCTGACAGTGACTCCTGTGAGCTGTTGCACAAACCCACAAATTAAAAGACACACATGGTCCAATTGCATGCCAATACAACACGGAAATGCACAAATATGCAGACATAATACAAAGGCCAACATCACTGCTAACAGACAACAATTAAGAAACCAGGACACTCAGTCATTTTGGCACTAAATAAAAAAGACACTCAATGATACAACAGAGAAGAAGAAGCATTCATCAAAATAAATGAAGTGATTTTACTTAATGTAAAAAAGGTATGAGAAGACAAAATAAAAAAATAAAAGAAGGAGGGAGTAACATGGCACACGAGACATGATGCTGTGTAAACGATTGTCAAATGGTTTCCATGTTGTAACATCATGAGCTGTGCAGCTTCTCAACATTCCCATGCTTCAGAAAGTGAACACTGACAGTGAAGAAAGATGGGGACTCAGAACAGACCGAGAGCGGGGGGTCGAGGGAGAGTTTGTTGCACGGCTGTGGCGATCAGGAGACTTGTTAGTCGGTGAGTTGGACGATGCAAGGCCTTTCGTCTGGCGCATTGAGACCATATAGTCTGTCTCCATAGGAACGTAGTCTAGCTCTATGAACCTGCAGTAGTCAAACCTGGCCAGGCAGAGACAACAGGGTGTTAAATCACAGCAGGACAGCAGAGGACCAAACCACACTGACACAATGTGCATGCTTCCAATGTGTGCACACTATGGAGATGAGGCAAAGCTGTCTGGCATATAGCATTCGGCTAATGCAGATGCTAAATGTCAACAAGCACTCAAACATTGACAGGGCCCAAGAGAGGGGCCGCTCTAAAAGCATTGCAAAGGGAAAGACAGATCGTAGTGCTTTATTCATGGGGCCACTCTCTTTGACTTTCCATATAAAATATGTATTTGATGCAATGAGGACTTGAATGCAATAGAACACAAGCTAACACTCTGAATCCTCCATGAGCAGCAACAACAGCAGCATTAGCACTTATTCAAGATCATTATGCATATTCCTTGACTCATTTATAGGATACTTTACTACTAAACTTACGGTCACGGTCAAATAGCAAAATATACAACAACATTTTATAGCATACTATACCATTACTTTTTTTCTGATAAATTCAACATACTTGTACTGTGCTACATTGTTTTTTCTGATATTTGTCTTAAACTATAAGAATGAATGAATTATGAATTCTTGTTATTTCTGGTAATTTTTCAACATACCATGCCATTTTGTTTTTTTAACTTGTTCGACATAGTATACTGTGCTTTCTTCTGATATTTTTTACATAATATACTTTGTTCTTTATTTGATGTTTTAAATAAACAACTATGTTGTTCTTTCTGATATTGTCAACATACTATACCACAACTTTTTTACGACATACTATATTATGGTGATTTTCCTATGTTTTTGACATACTATATTATTATATGATATTTTTCAGATCTTATGCTATGTTTTTTTTAAATGATATTCGAGTATATACTATGTCCTTTTTTATTAAAAAAATTGACATACTATACTCTGACATTTTGTCGTATTTTCTTATATTTTCGACATTCTATATTATGTCATTTTCCGACTATGTTGTATTTAATAAATAAATAAAAATCGATAATACTATAATATCACTTGTTTTTGAATATTTCCAACATACTATACCTTGTAGTAATTTCTGATATTTTTGACGTACTATAATATGTCGTTTTTTATAAAGAAAATTCTGATAATACTATTATATGACTTTTTGTCTGACATTTTTGACATACAGTACAATACTATGACATTTTTCCGAAATACCATACAATGTCGTTTTATTTTATAATTTCCACATGATATACTATGTCCTTTTTTCTTATATTTTTCTCATACTATACTTTTTAAAAATATATATTCAACATAATATGACCTTTTTTCTTATATTTTCGACTACGTTTTTTCTATTTTCGACATAGTATACTATTACTTATTTTTGACATTTAATACTATGACTATGAATAAAATAGTTTTACATACTATACTATATCCTTTTTATCTGATATTTTGGACATACAAAACTACGACAAACTACTCTTCGTTATTTTCCGACAGACTACACTATGTTGTATTCTGTGATATTTTCCAACATATGACAATTTTTCTGACATACTATACTAAGTTGTTCTTTCTGATATTTTCAACATACTATACAATTATATTATTTTTATTTATATTATATATTAATCTTCTTTTACTCTTGGTAGGAATGCAAATAAGCATTTTTCCTAAAATGGCAATCTCTCTATCCATGTCTGACACTGCAAACACCTTTGAAAATATCACTTTATCGATCATGTCAAACCACATACTGTCTAAAATATAATGTTGAGAAACAGATGAATAATCACACATTTTCCACCATTAACTATTGATTCCATCCTGCTATAGAAAATAAAGTGATATCAGTGTTAGCAGGAGAAGGAAGGACAGGGGATCTTTGATGTCAGGACATTTGTTAATGATAATTAATAATGTCACAATAAGTGATAATAATAACACATAATGAATGTTGTAAGAACAGGTTAATATAAGGTCATGACTGTTGCCCAATCACTGGCCTCAGGAAGGGTCAGGCGGGACCAATCAGAGCAGCCATGAGGGATTTTCACACAGGACCCGATAACTCCACGCCACCACACTGAAGTCCAAGCCATGGGCACAGTTTCACCAAACAAGAGCCTCTGTGCTCAAACTGCAACCTGCTGGAGCTCTGCCCTGACAGGATGTGTTTTATGTAAATTGTGTAACTTTTTTTATTATAATTTTTTGTAATCTTTAATATTTTTTTAATGCATGCTTCTTAGGTAACATTAAGCTGTCTTTGGCTCTTTTCTGCTGTAACAAAGTGTTCCCTCTGTGGGACTAATAAAGGTATTCTGATTCTCAATAAAGTTTTCTCTAAATTCTACAACTTCAAGTCAGACATTGTAACTTTTGAAAGACACAATTAGGTACTCTTACCAATGGTAATATTTATAAGCAATGCGTTTTCCTGTTGCTAAATTCATTACTTAATGCGTTTCGCTCTTAATGCCTCTTGTGGTCCAGTAGGTACGGTCTGATTTATTGCTGTATAAAAGGACAACTATGTTTCTGTCATGAAGACATATTTGTCTTCAGGACTTCTCTCCACATGAGACACTTTTACATTTGTTCTAGCATTTAGCTGCATTTTTTTAATCAACTATTTTACCAAAACCCCAATATTCCAAAGAATGTTCAATTTGACCAAAAGCTCATTTGTTTGACATCCATGGGGATGTTTATCATTTATTATGTGTTCCCAAGGCCCATTGCTCTGAAAATACACAACAAACCAAAGTTAATGACTAATGATTATTGAGAATGACTGCAAAGGCTACGATTGGTCTACTAAAGTTCTGGTCTACCATGAAGGTAGGGAGGGTCATGCCTTTGCCATGGTTGGAAAAAAAATCTGTCATTCTGTAAAATAATTAGCCATCTGCTTCTGTTTGTAGTAGGCAGAATATCTATTTTAAGAGCAATGGGTCTTAAACAATGGGCATTTGTTTTGGGGTAACACACTGTGGGACAAATGGGCAAATGGTCAATCCAGGCTACACTTGACAGAATGACACAATGTAGTGTCATTCTTAATTCTTTGTCAAAACATGGATATCAATTTGTTTTGGAGGCTAATCCAAGCTTCTAGCAAGGGTTGTGCTGAGTAAGCGTGTCCTGTGTGATTCAATAAGGGAGGGGGCCAGATATTGACTGCTCGGTTCTTCTTTGAAGATCAATATATGACAAAAGCCAAGACAGAACAGAAACAGGCAGAGGGAAGCGGCTAAAGCGATGAGGCGTTCATGGACCACAGTGTTTCAGGTCTGTCCTGTTCATCTGCTGGGGGGCAACCTGTGTCTGGACTGTGACTGTGGAGGGGGGGTGACAGACTGGTGGAGGCTGGTGTGGGGGAGTGTTGCCCAGGAAAGGTGTTGGTTACTGTGGGTGGGTGGAGGAATATTCATTTACACTGTGGTTTGTTCCTAGAAACAAGGACTTCAAGATTAAGGCAATGTCGGTGCCAAGTTCCTGTGGTCAGACTTTCTAGTGTTCATATCAAACATGGTGCTGTTGGTTGAGCGGCTGTGGTGAACCAGTGTGTGCTTTCACAGCACAATGATGGCGATATTTCCACCGTGCATGTAGCCTCTAAACACAACTTCATGCTACGAAAAATGACATGGAATATATACCAAATTGTGTTAGAAATTCTCCAATAGCCAATGCATAGGCTAGTGCTAATGGGGAATGAGGAACAATAGACTAGTGACTGGCTTTCCATTTTTCCTGGCCAGGATATAACAGACTTGGAGGTTAACACAATATGTGCTGGTATTAGTGTCAACTTCTAAGATGATTCTGAAAAGTGAGAGCTCCGACTGGGATCTCAGTATTACCATGTTTAAGTGAGACTGGTAGCGAGGTGTTGCCAGTGGGCTTGGTCTTGTATAGTGGCTGCATAGCATGCCAGTGCCAGTGCTACAGCTACAGCTAGGGGGCATGCTCTCTGAGACTGTAACTGAGGTGAGTCTCACGCAGGAGGCACAGGGATAGCCACCGGCGCCGAGGCCCCCGCGGCAGCCCCCCCCGACCCTGCCGCCACCGCGGGCATCGGGGCGGGCGAGGGCGCCAGTAACTGCTGCAGGCGGCGTTTGGGCTGCAACGCCCTCAGAGGGTTGAATCTGAGGAAAAGAGACGAAGAAAGAGAGGAGGACACCACAGCCACAGATTTAAGAGTGTGTATGTTACCATAACAACCAATGACCACCAGTTGCAGTTTAGGAGGGCATTTATCTGTCTGTGACCAATGCATAAATCAAAGGCTCGGATATTTGGATGAGACTCCTGATTAAAACACTTAGAACACAATCAGTATAAGTGCATTTTGGCAATTTTAATTGGCTTGTGATTCTTCAGCTTACCAGCCAATATCAATGTCAAATAGGCTCTCCATTTGATTTAAGTAGGGGACTGAATCAATGCTGTAACAGTCACATATTGTGTACATGAGGTATAAAACATACATTCTGGTATTGCCTCGTTTGCACTGCCAAGAGGGAACATTTAGTCTGTGGCTTAATGGATGTGGAGAAAATCATCACCGGTGCTTATAGACAAGGAAAGCTCAATAACACGGCCTTATCCGTCAACATGTGTCCAGTAAACAGGCTGCGGATGTCCAGTCGCTGGAGGAGAAAACACATCAATACACTCAATAAACTGGGCTCAGGTTGCAGTAGCTGTTCACTGTCAGTGTGTAGGAGGCGGCTCACTAAATACATCTCATTGACAGTAATTCCTCCACTCTTCCATGGGGATCATTAGAGCTAAACAAGAAAAAGTATAGCCAATAACTGCAGTTAAAGATGACACAACATAGAGGGAAAACAACTGTTATAAATCATTTTTACACAAAATAAAACTATAAACGCAACACTTTTGTTTTTGCTCAACAACTGCAAAAACTGGGATGTTTTCAGCTTCCAGGAATTGTGTACAGATCCTTGTAACATGCGGCCACGCATCATCATGCTGCAACATGAGGTGATGGTGGGGTATGAACGGTACAACAATGGGCCTCAGGATCTCCTCACGGTATCTCTGTGCATTCAAAATGCCATCAATAAAATGCACCTGTGTTTGTTGCCCATAACATACACCTGCCCATACCATAACCCCACCGCCACCATGGGCCACTCGATTCACAACATTGACATCAGCAAACCGCTCCCCCACATGACGCCATCTGCCCTACAGTGAAAACCAGGATTCCTCCGTGAAGAGGACACCTCTCCAAAGTGGTTTCTAAACTATTGCTGCATCAGCTGTCCGGGTGGTCTCAGACGATCTTGCAGGTGAAGATGCTGGATGTGGGGGTCCTGGGCTGATGTGGCTACACATGGTCTGCGGTTGTGAGGCCGGTTGGATGTACTGCCAAATTCACAGAAACGCCCTTTGAGACGGCTTATGGTATAGAAATTAACTTTCAATTCATGGCAACAGCTCTGGTGGACATTCATTCCTGCAGTCAGCATGCCAATTGCACGCTCCCTCAAAATTTGAAATATCTGTGGCCTTGTGCTCTGTGAAGAAAGTGCACATTTTAGAGTGGCCTTTTACTGTGAGCAGCCTAAAGGCCCGGACACACCAAGCCGATTTTAGCCGTCGATGGGCGTCAGGCCGACGATGAGGGTCGACACGCCCTACTCAGATTGGTGTGTCCCGCACCGTCGGGTCTTTTCAGCCGTGCCAACACCTTTTCGGCCGAAAACCCACTGATTCAACATGTCGAATCGGTGGGCAGTCGGCCAAAGGCTCCAGCTCTCGACACAGGTTCGGGAAAGCCCCATGAGCTTCTCGTTGTAGAGTGAAAATGGAACGCACACACTATTTGTTGTTTGTTTATATCACGCAGTCTGTTCTTCTTCTCTCGGTTATCACGCAGTCTGTCTTCCGGTTGTTGCCTCTTTTGAATGACGAATACACACTACCACCGCCTGCTGGTAAGGAGAGTTATTGCCACTCACGCATGCACAGTTCGTACGTGCTTCTTGGCCGTCGGCTGAAGTCTTTGCGGTGTGTTCCAGTGCGACACATGGCCAAGACGCAGAGACGCGAGGCGACACAACAGTCGGGGTCCGTCTGTGTCAGTTCTTTGTTGTCAGCTTGGTCCGGGCCTTAAGGCACACCTGTGCAATAAACATGCTGTCTAATCAGCATCTTGATACGCCACACCTGTGAGGTGAACGGATTATCTCGGCAATGGAGTAGTGCTCACTAACACAGATTTAGACACATTTGTGAATAAAATATGAGAGAAATAGGCCTATTGTGTTCATAGAAAAAGTCTTAGGTCTTTGATTTCAGCTCATGAAAAATGGGAGCAAAAACAAAAGTGTTGCATTTTTATTTTGGTTCAGTGTGGACCTGGGCCCCTCACACTGCAAAATGCGTTCATGCTTAAAGAAGCCGTATTATGCTTTTTGGGGTTTTCCCTTTCCTGTAGTGTTACATAGGTTATGTGCATGTAAATTGTCCTCAAAGGCTAAAATCCCAAAATTCCCACAATTGAACTCCTTTGTTTATTTCCATAACACAGTGACATCACTATAGGCGCTTTCACACCGCAGGATTTTCCCACTTTAGTTCCGATATAGTTCCGAAATGTCGCGTTCACACCAAAAAAATCCGGAACTAAATTTTGTTTATCAAAACGTTTTTTATCCCCTGCTAGAGAGCAGGGACTTTCGTGGGAGAAAAAGGTTCCTATGTCTGATTGGCTGGGCGGAATGCAAACCACGCCCCGTAAAACTGTACAGTATACGCCGTGAAGTTGTTTGCGGCCTGCCAGTAAACCCAAAGCAGAAGAAGAAAAAGTGACATCAGCCTCATTTGCCTAATCCTCCTCCAGGGACTTATTCCGGTGTGAACGCGATCTGTACTTGAACTAACTTCTGATGAACCTTTGTGGGAAAAGTACTGCGGTGTGAAAGCGCCTTATGTAACACTTGCACTTCTTTTGGCAAGGCCTCGTAATAGGCCAAGGGGGCGGGACATCTCTAAACGGTTGACCAATCACAACAGAGCCGGCTAGCTAACCAATCAGAGCAGACTGGGCTCTGGTTTCAGACAGAGGGTGAAAAGAGGTGCTGCAGCACAGTATGAGAAAAATAAGCAGCTTTTTGAACATTAAAGCATGGAGACATGTCCCAGTAGAGACACTAAATACTAATATGAACCTGAAAATTAGCAGGGCCCCTTTAATTCCCAAACACTGACATCATCAAACAGGAAATGGCTACCTACCGGCGAGAGCCCGACCCAGACCTCCGATTGGCTGGAGCAGGGGCAGACATGGAGCCGGAACGCCTCTTGCGTAACCTTTAGCTTCTTCTGTCCTCACTCCTTCTCTCTGTTCTGCAGCCTGTGGGAAACACACACCACATGACCAGTGAGTGGCCATGCACACGCGCGCACACACACACACACACACACACACACACACACACACA
>CALSBZ010000622.1:1033145-1046516 GCA_943591055.1 Gobionotothen gibberifrons
TGTGTTATACATTTGTTTTACATTCATTATCATGATCTTGTGCGCGTTCATGTGTGTTGGAGGAGGTGCTCTGTAGGAAGTCTGAAGGAAGGGGCGGATTCTTTTCGGTTGTGTACTTTGGAATTTTTGTGCACCCGAGGCGGTTTCTCAAACTTACCTACTCCTCCTTTAACTAAGGAAATGAAGTTGTTTAGAAATTCAGTTTGATGCACAGAATGCATTGTATTTGGGTTAAAATAAGTTCTCATTCATAACACTCCGTTCGATGTCTCACTATGGGATGTGCCTCCCCGCGAATGCCTCAGAAGCATCAATCTCATTACGCCAATCCTGATTGGCTGGTGATCTTGACGACCACGTCAGGGAATCCACCCACCCTTTAAGTAGCTTGCGCTACGACGCAGCGTCATTCAAACACCTCTTCTCGCTTCGGAGCACATCTATAAATTATCAGTAGCCTGGCTAGCTTAACTGTCCATAGACTGAGCCACTCTAATGGCGCATTCACACTGCAGCGTGGAGCTCGCTTTAAGCGTGCCGAACCGTGTGGGGCCTGTTTTTGGTTGCGCTCACACTAGGCCTAGTTCCGGCCCGGGGGTACTTTTTCAACTTTTTTCTGGCCCGACAAAGTTGTGGTTCTATCGAGGCCAACAAGCGGGGCCAACAACCGGGCGGAATATGCTAAACATATTTGACCGTGATTTAATTGTAATACACGTTTCAAAATGATGCCGAAGTAACAACATACTGATACCGGTTAGTACAAATCATGAATGAATGCTTTGACAAGTCTGCAGACAGACGGGAGGCGAAGAACCTTTTAAAATGTGTGATGCATCTTCTTATTACAGACACATGCATTTCCAAACATTCGGTCTACCTATGCTGTAAAATGTATTATCTCTTCGATTTACACACGCGGCATCTATTGCACGTCTGTCCGTCCTGGGAGAGGGATCCCTCCTCTGTTGCTCTCCCTGAGGTGTTCTCCCATTTTCCCCTTTAAACTGTGGGTTTTTCTCCGGAAGTTTTTCCTTGTACGATGTGAGGGTCTAAGGACAGAGGATGTCGTATTGTCATACTGATATTCCGCACAAACTGTGCTGTTGTATTTGCTGTAAAGTGTCTTTACTGTAGGGTATTTTTATTATATGTACAGCACTTTGGCTCGACCAAAAATCGTTTAAAAATGTGCTATATAAATAAAACGTGATTTGATTTGTTGTCGGGAGATCGGCTAAGCTAACGCAATATATGCTCCGACCGTACACACTCACAACAACGGCCTATACAGACATAAATAAACCAGCGACTGTATTCACCATGACACAGACAGTCTGTGGTTTGTACTTGTTTATAACTTTTGTCTAGTTTCTTAACAGATATGAGGAGCTGTGAGCTTGAGTGCAAACAGCTAACAGCTAACAGCTGATGTTGTTTTTCTGGGGTGCTCATTGAAGATGACCACGGCTCCGCCTACACTAAAGTGAGCCGGTGTGGGTACCATATATGTTCGCCCTACCATATGTGTTCGGGGGGCCGTCTCTTACCAATGACGTCACGCATTGTACGCATTGTGATTGGCTGTACGGTAATTTACCCAGGGGTGCTCGGGGCAAATCACATCTACAGATCATGACGAACCAAATGGACGTATTCCTGAAAAGGGATACGTGAAAATGTTTGTGGAAATCATGTGGAAAGTCTCCACATGATTGAGCAGTGGCTGTACGCCATTGGCTGTACGCCATTGGCTGTACGGCAACGGCAACTCCATCATACACGGTCAAATTCCGAACATTTAAACATAGCCTACACTTCATTCTTTACTTTGTCCGTTATTATATGTAGAAGATATTACTTTTTTCTCCGTGATGTTGTTTCCATAGCAACAACTTCAAACAGGAAGTTAACCTAAATTACATTTAAGACACGAAAGTAACAAAAACAATGTAAAATCCTTTTCCGTTTCACAGAACACAAATTGCATGCAAATTGGGTCGATTGTTATTTTTGGGGGACACACGACACATCAAATCACATCTACAGATCAAAGCGAATGAAAGTACTCCCATACTCCTAGCGTGTGAAAATGTTGTGAAAAACGTGTGTTAAGTCTCCGAAAACGGAGCAGTGGCTGCGATGCTAGCTTTGCGGCTAGCGGTTAGCATTTTCAATGGAAATATACATCGAAACATCATGTTTCAGTAAAAACAAGGCCCCACTGATCATCTACTCTCTGAGACGATTCCAGGGATGCCTGACTTGAGTTTCTAGCACCAGGGAAAGTGGACAAAAGTGCCCCAGATCAGCCTCTTAATTTACCCAGGGCGTGAGAGTGATTATACATCCATGGTGAAAACAGCTTAACGGAGGCTTTGTTCCGTTTAAAGCCGTAACGTCATGACGTCATTGACGTCATTACGTCATGACGTCATTGGTAAGAGACGGCCCCCGAACACATATGGTAGGGCGAACATATATGGTACCCACACCGGGCCTAATAAGGCCTAACCAAACCGAGCGAGGCCTGCAGTGTGAAAGCGCCATAATAGTCTAGCAGGAAGGGCCCTCAGATTTTGAGATACCCCTACCCGAGGTAGAACAAATGACAACAATGATTTTTCTTATCTTTAGGGTCTCCCATTAATGAAATTGATTGTTGTCAAATTTTATTTTGGGGGAAAACAATTTTTTTGGGTTGTTCTTTAGAATTACCCAAATCCCTGAAAAAGAGCCAAATTAGACCAGGCCGAATGTGGGAAAGGTGACAAAAAAGCCCATAACTTGAGAGTGACCTCTCTTATCCTCTTTAGATTTGCTGAGGTATGAACCAGGTGGCTGTCCTACATCACCAAATAGTCAGACAATTATTTAACTAAAGAAATACTGAATTATAGTCCTGTAAACTTAGCTTTAGTTTAGACGGAAATTGTACTTTTGGTGATAGGAACATAGGACTCAATCACTTTTCTCTCATTTATCAGAAAAACAGAAATCCCTAAAAAAGATACCATTACTCTCGGGTGCTATTGAACACTAATAAGTCGTTGTATGGAAATATCTGGTACAGTTCTATTGCAAATGAGATTTCTTTAGACATAGGCCTACCTCTTCTCTGAGACAGTCATATTCCGAATGGGGGATAAGTGGCATAATAGCCTATAAGTTAAGAATGCTCACTCTGATGGTCATCATATTTGGAGAGGGAAATACCAGGTGGCTGAACTACATCACCAAATAGTCAGAATAAGAGTAACCTAATACAATAAAGTGTATTAGTTCTAAATTGCAAGCCTCTAAAACATAGGTGTAAATAGTAAAGGTTTTATTGAAACTGGAACCTTAATTCAAAGTACAGAATACAAATCATCAAATAATTCTGTGAGAGGTCAAGTATATAGATACTAGAATATAATGTTAAATGTCAGGTTCCTCAGAAACGTTAGGGGAGACATTTTGACATTGTGTCAATGTGTCCCCTGGTTGAATGGCCCCATCTCCGTCAATCCACCCCTTGCCAACAGCACTCCATAACAAGAGTTTGGGTTCGGGCTGTGACACCATATCGCTGTCTGAAACATTGCTCTTTACATGTTGTTGAAATGCATCCTCTGTTGGCGGCAGATTTTCCGAGGCTGCATCTGTTGTTGATGCAATTATGAACCTCAGTTCATCCAAGTTTGTGCACATCAGTCCAATTTCCCTTTTTCCATATAGCAGAAGCGCAAATTCTCTTGCAACCGGCAAAGACTCTTCCAAGCTGGCAGAGAGTCCAAAATGGGCCAGATCTTTGAGCTCGCTGAGATGGGTCTTGAGTTTGGTGAATGCTGTTGTCTTTCCTATTCTGTACCAAATACTTGTTGTGCCACAGCCAGTGAGTGCATGACATGCTGGTAGACTTCATTGTAGTTGCCGCCCAGCTTCAGGACCATCTCCAACTTAACGGCGGTTTCCGTTCCGCCCACAGCACTGAAACAGCTCTGGTCAGGGTCACAAACGACCTGCTGATGGCAGCTGACACTAGTTCCCCATCTCTCC
The DNA here is from genome assembly GCA_943591055.1 of Gobionotothen gibberifrons. NCBI lineage: Eukaryota > Metazoa > Chordata > Actinopteri > Perciformes > Nototheniidae > Gobionotothen > Gobionotothen gibberifrons. Next base: position 1,037,187 of record CALSBZ010000622.1, read on the forward strand.
TCATCCTCCTGGATCTGACTGCAGCATTCGACACTGTCGGCCATAACATCCTCCTTCAGCGCCTCCAATACACCATCGGACTCTCTGACTCCGCCCTGAGCTGGTTCCAGTCCTGTCTGGAAGAACAGAGTACGTCTCCTTGGGAGGTGCGAGATCCCAGACACACCCTGTCACCCGTGGTGTCCCTCAAGGGTCGGTCCTTGGGCCCACTCTGTTCACCCTGTACACTCTGCCCCTTGGCCGTGTCATCAGCCAGCATGGAATATCATTCCATTGCTACGCTGATGACACGCAGCTATATATAAAGACAGACCCTATCCCACATGCATCCTCACTGTCACCATCATCATCACCGTTCCCATCAACATCCTTTAACACCTGCAAAAAAAAAACTTCCTGCAGCTCAATAGCTCCAAAACAGAAGCTATTTTAGTTGGCACACCAAACCAGGTCATCCCCCATAACCCACATCACCTTTTCTGGCGAAAACATACCCCTCTCCACATCAGTTACCAACCTGGGTGTAAGATTTGACCGAGATCTGACCTTTGACACCCACATCAAACACCTGTGCAAAACCTCCTTCTAACACCTCAGGAACATTGCAAAACTCCTGTCAGATGCTGAACAACTGGTCCATGCCTTCGTTTCCTCAAGGCTTTACTATTGTAACGCTCTCCTCATCGGGACTTCAGAAGCTCCAATACGTACAGAACAGTGCTGCTAGGATCCTGATGAGGGTGAGAAAGTACAACCACATCACACCCGTCCTTCATTCCCTCCACTGGCTTCCTGTCTCTTTCAGGATTGAATACAAGATCTCACTGCTCGCCCATCAGTGCATCCACGGGAATGCTCCTTCATACCTAAAATAACTACTCACATCAAAAACCTCCACACGCAACCTCCGTTCCACAACAAACCATCTGCTTCGCCCCCCCTGAGATCTGTAATGAGGACCCATCTCTGAAGAATAACACAAGTGTTATAACCTAAAGCAAAACAAATGTCCCAAACTACAGTAGAGTAGTGGAAACAAGACTGCACTGTGCATGTTTGTGAGCAACTACATTGTCACTGCTGCCCCACAGAGACTACACTCAGGATTTGACGAAGGGGAGGAGGTGAAGAGCATCTGCACAGCAGGAGTAAGCAGTTTGACATCACTGTACAGTGATCAGGAGGAGGCAGACACAAGGATGGTGCTCCATGCCATACATCTTGCAGAGTCATATTCCCGCATCATTGTGAGGTCTGGTGACACAGGTGTGGAAGTACTGCTCATATATTATGCAAGAAAATAAATGTTTGGTTCATCTCTAGTGTACATGAACCACTCAAACACAGCTCTCCCCGACCAGAGAGAGCTGTTTGTCAACCCTGCTCTTGAAAAAAGCTTTTCAGCATCTCTAGTGTACATGCATGCAGGCCATGGAATGAGAGGGAGATATGTCCCCATCAACATCATATGTGAGAAAATTGGAAAAGACATGTCTAACTGTCTACCAGCATGTCGTGCACTCACTGGCTGTGGCACAACAAGTAGTACAGAATAGGAAAGACAATCAGCATGAGCAAGTCGTTTGGGGCCCCCGACCAGAGAGAGCTGTTTCAGTGCTGTGGGCGGAACGGAAACCGGACTGGAATTTCTCAAAGAGGCCGTTTAGTTGGAGATGGTCCTGAAGCTGGGCGGCAACTATTAGTTTGTACTGAATAGGAAAGACAACAGCATTCACCAAACTCAAGACCCATCTCAGCGAGCTCAAAGATCTGGCCCATTTTGGACTCTCTGCCAGCTTGGAAGAGTCTTTGCCAGTCACAAGAGAATTGGCGCTTCTGCTATATGGAAAAAAGGAAATTGGACTGATGTGCACAAACTTGGATGAACTGAGGTTCATAATTGCATCAACAACAGATGCAGCCTCGGAAAATCTGCCGCCAAAACAGAGGATGCATTTCAACAACATGTAAAGAGCAATGTTTCAGACAGCGATATGGTGTCACAGCCCGAACCCAAAACCTTGTTATGGAGTCCTGTTGGCAAGGGATGGATTGTCGGAGATGGGGCCATTAAACCAGCGCTATTTACAAAAACCCCAGCACCTAGAGAAGTGAGAGGCATTACTCACTTGTATTGCAAAGATGCAAAGTGTGGAGAGAGTGGAAAGTGCCAGTGCCTCTCTGTTGGCCTTCCCTGTACCGAGTTCTGCACCTGCTGTGCAGAATGTCAAAATGTGTCCCCTAACGTTTCTGAGGATATCCGTGTAATAATATTACTTTTGTCGGTAACGGAGTAGTGTAACGCGTTATAATTCAGTAATCACACTACAGTTACTAACATTGCCCCGACACGCGTTACTTCGTTACTTGTATAACAAGAGGGGTTTCCGCCAGGCGGAGCCAGGAAATGTTCAGTGGGGTGGCCAGGATGGAACCAGTGATCATTTTGGGGTGGCATTGAAATCACTATTATATGAACATAAAAATACATCTCACTAAAACATAAGGGGTTATTTAAGGCACCTACAACACACCTCTACATTATTTGGGATTAAGCAGTGGAATAGATCAAATAATATTCAGTATATCTAACAATTTTTTTCTTATTCCCGCAGGCAAAGTAACAACAAAGCTTACATTATACAAATGTAGTGCAATATACAGACTGTTTAGCTTATGGTGATCAGCAGCCCTATGAGCTCATTCTCTCAGTGACAGAGACACATAATTTAATTTTTTTTAATTAAATGATTGGTTAAGACATACATCTTACTTTTTCATGAACATTAAAAAATGTAAATTAAATGCATAAGGCATTTAATTTACATTTTACATACAAGACATTTATAGAAACAGTGGAATACCCTGGATGTGATTCACTTAAATTACCATAACAGTCCTGAACACAGCCAAATAAACAACTACAAAAGAATCTGTGTCAGACTTTAAGGTGGTAAAACTATTTACTATTTAAGCTTTTAAAATGCATTTTCAACATGATGTGAATATAGATACAACACACTAGTGGACAATATCAATGAAGGTAACACTGTAGCCAGGTGTATGAGGGAGAGTCTGTATACCTGGAGGTCCACTTGGGCCAGGTCTCACTGGCGACTCCTCTCCCTCGCTCTCTCTGTCTGTCTGTCCTTTCTCCATCTGACCCTGTCTTTCATTCTCCTGTATCTCAGCTGGTTTCTTCTTATTGAAGAAGGATGCTATGTCTGCTCTCTTTCTCTTCATTATGATTTTCTGACTCAATACGCAAAATGCAGAATATATCAATCTTACCACCATCATTATAACAAGTCCTAGCACTAGCAAAGGTGACTCAATAAATGCGTTTATGCAGTTGCATGCTCAATTTATCAAGCACGTCTAAAAAAGTAAATAATATTTTGATTATTTAGCTATTATAATCGAGTTATAGCAATAGGTTAAATTCACAGCAAATAACTGTATCCTTTAACAGAGATTCAAAAAATATTCAAAAGCTAATGTGAGTTTAGTTGATAAGACACCTTTGTGTACCATCTCATGCTACATGCTACAGGCTACATGAGTAAGCTACTTACTGAATTTACTAATGGTAAATAAGTAATAACTGTATCCTTTAGCAGAGCTTATCAGGGGCGGACTGGGAGGAAAAAGTGGCCCCGGGATTAATTGACAGACAGGCCCACTTAATGCGCGGCATGTATCGGCCGGCCGGCAACGAAAGTATGTTTCTTAACAAAAAAACCTGCATTTAATGTTATTTTGGACCATTATTCATATAGTAATCACATTACCTGAGCCCTTGAGTTGCCTGGAGCAAAATAGTTACAGCATATATTTATTGATTTTAATGTTAACAGATCATTGATGCAATAACATTTGGACCCAATTTGCCTGACTTGACATGGAATAGAACATGGGCGTAAGATTTTTTTTAAAATGTTGAAGTAAAATGCATCAATCTGGTGCACTTTGAGAGCAAAATTAGGGACTAAATCTATGGATACATCTCTCAACACCCATATGAAACAGAACTGTAAACAGATTTACTTTTTCTTTCAACATCTATTTGAACAGCAAGTGGAGGCAAAAGTGACTGCACCCAAAACAATAAACCTGCTAGCTAACTAGGCTAAACTCAGTAACAGAATGTGGGCAACACGTTCTTCTCCACAGCCGCGCAACCTCTGAGTCAGACGTCACTTCCCCCTTTTCTATCCTACGGGTACAGCCAAGTCCCCCCTGTACCCCGTTTCCCTGCCAATTTCTCTCTTTTTTTTCTTTTTTTTTTTGGTCCTCCGGCCCACGCACAGCACCGGCCCACCGGGAACACTCCCGGTATTCCCAATGGCCAGTCCGCCCCTGGAGCTTATCATTTGTTTACTACTTTATCTAACTTTAAAAACAAGCCCCTACTAGGATGCTAGTCACTTTCCTTGATAAAAAATATTCAAAAGCTAATTTGACTTAAATTGACATGACACGTTGTTGTGCCATCTCATGCTACATGCTACAGTAAGCTACTTACTGAACTTTACTAATGGCAAATAAATAACGTCACCTAAGAATTTGTACAATGCATAAAAACGTTAGCTTATACTTTGCTTAATATATACAGTTAAGGGTGGGATAATCAATGTTACAAAACCAGTCACAAAGCAATCTGGCCTCTGATATTAATATTATAGCTTACCTGTGGTTAACTTGCCAGCCGAAAATGCCACGGCCACTCCCAGCCACCCCCCACCTCCGCCACTGGTTTCCGCCGCAGGTTTATATGTACGTAATCTGCGCGACTTGCACGTCCACATCTCCACGTGCAGTGCTGCATAAACATGGCTGAGTCAGCGATAACTTTCGAGGGGTGGAGGTATGCCCATTATTTTGAGTTCGTCCGAAGAATAGACAGGAATGTGACGGTGAGGTGCAAACTGTGTCCAGGTCACTGTTATCCACTGCTGTAAACACCACGTCATACCTCAACAAACACCTGCAAAGAACACATGCTAAGGTGAAGCTAATAGCTAAGGACCCCGAACCCAGAGTGAGGATGTTGTGAGTGCGCCGCCGCCGACTCCGAAGCAACACAAATTTGAATTTGGAGGACCGGTAACCAAAGCAGAGATGGCAGTCTTGAGCCGTTTCCCTAATATAAAGCGCATCTTCCTGAAATACAACACCGCTACCCCATCGAGTGCGCCGGTGGAGAGGCTTTTCAGCCTAGGCAGTCTTGTGCTAACACCAAGAAGAAATCGGTTATCCGATAAACTATTTGAGAGACTCCTCCTAATGCGGTATAACCACTGCTTCAGTGACAAACACATCAAATAAGTGTGAAGTGTTCAGACTGAGATCACGAGAGGGAGTGTGGTAATAGGCCTACAGTATGTTCACAGCCAATGCCACTTTGGCCTATTTTCGCTTTTGATTGTTGTTAATGATGTTCAAAGGCCATGTTGACTATATTGTATATTGTTTAGCTTACTGTTCAATTAATGAAGCTCATGCTTTAGGTTGTGTTCTTTTTTATTAGCCTTTAGCTGATAGGCCTTTTTTTGTTGTTGAGACAATCAATATTTGTGTATTTAACGTGTTATCAAGGCCAACCTCTTATTTGGTTTTATACAGGCTATTTAATTGTAAAGTATTTGTTTATTTTGCCAGTGTCACATCACATTGATATGGCCCACTTGTTCCGTTATTACAAATTTTCTCTTGAAATTCTCTTTAAGTTTCACAGACTGTTAGCTTGTTGTGGTAGGCTGGTAGCCTATGTTATTAAAGAGCATATAAAAAGAAAGACTTGTGTTATGTCTTCCTTATTGCAATAGTAATTGGGGGTGCAAGTGGAGTCTCACAGAGGCAAAACTGTGGCGCGCTTACCCTGTAGGTGCGCCGCAGTCTGCGTGATCTGCCTGTAGGGAGGGGCGGGCCGGCCCTGCGAGTAAAGTAACGAGTAAAGTAACGAGTTACTTTATGTAGAGAGTAACGAAGTAGTGCAATATATTACTTTTTTAATAGTAATATGTAATATGTAATATATTACCTTTTTTTAGTAACGACCCCATCTCTGGTGATGAGTCACTCTCACATCTGGATATTCTGCATAGTTAGCAACCTATATTAGCATGCTTCGTGCTACTCTGCTACTATGAATACTCACACAAAATAAGGTGAACGTTTATTTGTGAAACTGACTTGTTCTGTCATAAAATATCTTGTTGACTTATATTATATTGTGTGTAGAGAGCTTAAGTGAAATCAGATGATTAAAACAAATGGAAAAATATTTGCAGCCTGTGTTGGAGACCATGTTTGTTTCTTAGCAGTTGCCCGGTTTAGTCCCTGTAGTCCACAGGATGACACGTGGGATTCCTGTGTTTCAACACAGTGCTCCGTTAGTTTCAGATACAAGCTTAATTTATTGTATGAGATAATCTGCGGTTGAAAAGTTCTTGTGGTGTTTTAGAAAAATATAAAACACATTGAACCAGTTCTGTAGCATATGTATTATCGTCCTCTCAAAATCTTCCTCTCCTTGGATAAGAAATAATAATCAGCATATGCATTTCAAAAAGAAAAAATCAGTCAAATAACATAAGTTACCACTATATTGCTAATGTTGATTTAGAAATGAAACTAGAATGCTCTCAGAAAGAGCAGGACTCTGCTAAAGCCGATGGTGCATTTTAGTGTCCCTCTTTTTGTCCCTCCATTTCACGAATTGGGAAGGTGAAGTTTCGGCTTTGGTGGAGTGTTCATGAGCGTTAAGTCCTAATGTCAACACTGCAGAGAATGTGTGTTGTAGTAGCGTTTAAACTTCAATCGTTAGGATTTTATCGATACCGATACTGCTTATCGATACCGGTATTTTTCGATACTCTTATCGATACTTTTCAATAATTTGGTGCTCAAAATTATAGACATGATTTCAAGATGTTAAGATTAAACAGTCATTTTATCGTAATTTATTTGTATTTGTTATTTAATGTAACTTTTTCAATGTCATACCAAGCACCCACTCGCTAGGGACAGAGGTAGCAGATACAGCCAGGTAGCGCTTTGCTAACATGGCAACATAAGGATATTTGGCGTTTGTAATAGCTTTGGCTCGGTCTGAACTGTTTGCGAGTGGTGGAGGCTTAAATGCTAGTGGGAGTTGGGTTTGCACTTCAGTCTTTTTTCTTTTGGTACCGGTGATATTCACGTTCGGGTGATGCCTTTTCAAATGAGTGTGCACGTTTGATGTATTGCCAGCCGCGTAACCAATTTTGGTTGAACAATGCCGACACACAGCTTTGGTTCGGTCCACCTGTCTTTGTCTGTCATCCTTGTACGTAACTGCGAAACCAAAATGTTCCCAAACCGGAGACTTCAATTATGCTGGAGGTTTTTCGAGCCCGACTTTATCTGCGTTCACCATTTCGACAGTTCCTCAAATTACTGACTAAATTTGAACGCATCCCTGTGACCAGCTCTCATAGTATGCCTCTCGTCCAATGAAATGACTTGGTCGCTCTATGACGCGTTGAAATTACACTGAACGCTGCGTTCCTGCAGCCCTGCCCGAGCATGGGCTGCAGGAACATTCTACTCGAACGCTGCGACGCAGCACCTGAGATTACTTCCAAAACGTTTTTCATGTTCTCAATTGTTTACGTTTAACGTTAGATTTGTTCGGTACACTTCGGTACACACGTGTACAAAATACACATAACCTTCCTCGGGCAGTGTGTCAGTGTGTTTGTGCCGTGGACAGGAGACCCCCCCCCCCCCCCATGATGAGAAACTGTAAGAAAGTATCGAGGGATCCCTGCAGAGTGGAGTCAATGAATTTGTATTTGGTGGTTTGTGTTCAATCAGCTGTGCACAGCGTCTCCACTGCAGCCTGTGCGTCTTAACCCCCCCCCCGCAGCAACTCTATCCATCACTTAAATGAAATGTGTTGTGTTATATCAGCTGCCAAATCTACCAATGTTCTTAGTTACCATACCTCCTGTGTTTTATGAGCGACTTATCAAGTCTTAGCAAAAGGCATAAAACATGATTAAACATGATAGTAAAAACCATGCTCGTATCTATACAACCTATACAGGGCTCGACATTATAAATGGCCCGCTGGCCCGGAAGCACTATTTAGACACCCCGGGCCAGCATAACGTACTTTCCACTTGCCCGCTCGGGCCACTAAAAATATTGCTTAAAAAAAATAATATTGTCCTGTGGTATTGGTATTTTGACAAGCAATGTTGTTAAATTGTTTCGTTTATTAACGCTACAACATAGCGTTTCGTGAGGCGGTTGTCGTTGTTGGGTGAAAAGCAAACAGCTGTTTGCTGCGGAGCCAGCGCGAGCAGGCTCCCGTGAGCGGGAGCGCGCTCGTTCACTACAGACTATCGCGCCACCATATCGCCAACATGTTTTTAATACCAGCGGTAACCGGCCAAGCGCCGGGCAATCTTCAAATAAAAGAAAGTCACCGGAGGAGTTAAAGGAGAGTGACAGGGAGCATGAGAAGAAGAGGGAGAGAACGTTTCAGCCAGCTTGGTCGCTGGAGTTGTTTTCTAGTGGTGCAGTGACGCGTCCTAAAACCCTTTTATAATCTATCGATTAGATTTATGATTCGAAAATTATAAAAGTAGGGTAGACATGTGGATATTATCCGGCTGAACAAAACGTGCATTTATCAAACAGGTTTGTTTTCCACAGCTATTTTCCAAAACCCTGTGGATAAATCCCATTGCTTTTTTGTCGAGGGAGCCAGCAGCTTACTTCCTGGTTTTAGGACGCGTCACTGCACCTCTCAATATGATGCCAATATAAACAAGGTCTTCTGTCGGCTCTGTACATCAATGCCGACCTATTTTTTTAGACAAGTAAGTGTAGAAAATATAAAAGGTATTGGCTATAGGGAAATGTCCCAGCAGTTTAGGAGAATGAAGGTGCTAATCTAATCTATTACATAGCCATTACATTTCTAACTCCTGATGACAGGAAGGCAGAAAGCGCATTATACTAATAATAATACTCATAATAATAGCAGACATTTTTTTAACAATGACCACAATATCATTATTTTAATAAACCAAATATGAACAATTGAGGAAAATGAGGAAGAACTGATGATTCAAATGTTGTAGTACAAGTAGTAATGCAGTTAGTGCATAAATTACTATTGCAACAAATGTGTTAATTTTCTTCATTATTAGTGGATTTTTTTGGACGAATGCTCCGGGCCAGAGGTTACAGTGGTGGGGCCAGTGATAAGACAATTCCACCGGCCCGGAGTATGGAGTCAGATTTGGGTCAATATTCTCGCACGTAAAACAAGCT
>CALSBZ010000622.1:1059061-1075241 GCA_943591055.1 Gobionotothen gibberifrons
CTCGGACCCGGCCCCCTGACTTTCCCAGCTGCGGTCCTCGCCCTCGGGCTCGGCCCCCTGACTTTCCCAGCTGCGGTCCTCGCCCGCGGGCTCGGCCCCCTGACTCTTACTGCCGAGGCCTTCGCCCCTCCATGGACTCTGCCTTGCCCCCGGGTCGTCTGCCCGGGATCCTTTCCGGGTCCTCCGCTATGCCCCTGGGCGGTCAGCTCAGTCCCGCCCTCCTGACCCCCTCCACCCACCCTGGTGGCCTAGTGATGCGGCGATCCCTGGTTTTCCGTGTGTTGCACTTTGGTCTTCCGTTCAATTGTGACAACAACAACCAATAAAAATGAGCTAGTCAGCGTAAAGGTTGACAAAAGGTTTATTCCTTGTAAACCTAACTGAACAGAAATTAAACAGAAATACTCTTTGTGTGAGGAGGAGGAGGAGGAGGAGGAGGAGGAGGAGGAGGAGGAGGAGGAGACGACAAAGGAGATTGTGCCAAACAAAACAAATAAGCATAACAAAACCAGGCCTATCTCTACATCTATCCCTTGAAACCAAAACTCAAACAGAAACCCTCACTAACTAAACTACTCAGAACTGGACAAAACAGAATACAGGGGTGGCAACAATCTGCTAACCTAGTGTGTCTTAACATTAGTTATCTACGTGATGAGAAATGTACAGGGTACACCAGACTTACCTAACTCCCCCAACTCTCAACACACACACATTTACAAAGGTTAGAACAAACAAAGTAGAATGACTTTCTTAACAAGGCAGTCAATTGCAGGCTCCTCAATCAGCAACAGGCCCAGGGTGAGAGAGAGCCATGGATGTATAATAAGAACTGGATACAGCGTGGGAGGCGGGGCCTCATTCATTCCTATGCGAGTTGCTCATTAGCGCATGATGATAAAATGGGGCAACTTTTGAGAGAGTGAAACGTCACAGATTAGTACCCGTATGTGCGCTCATAGAGCATGCGCAACTTTAACCAAAAGGCTCGTTCACATCAAGCACGTCAATTTGCGTACACGTAACAGCACCACGCGTTCATGACAGCATGATGGGTTGTTATTATGATGGCTTTGATATTAACGAGGCGGCAGTTAGCAGCTAACGGCTAGCTAGTAATTATGCTAATGTCCACATCAATCGTTATGTACTTATATTACGCTGTAACAGGATCTAGTGATATCCAAGCAACAGAGCTTCATTTAGCATGAAATAATTATTGCACTTATATACATATATATATACATACAGTGCAATAAGCTTCTTAGTGCAATAAGAAGCTACAGGGACGTTAATCTAACGTCGGTAATATTAACTTTATTTAATACAACATTTGCGGGACAAGATTTAATTATACAGCCCATGTAGCATAACATTTTACAAGTGATGAGTTACAGCAATCATGTGCAATATATCCATTATTACAGCTCCGTGGGGTTAGACGATGTGGGTCCGTTGTTATTGTGCATCCATGGGTAAAGGCTGAACACGTAACATGAACGAGCCTGGGAGCGCGGTCGCGTGGGTTAGATGCGCGTTCATAATGCAGAGAGAAATAACTCTCAGAATAACGTTATTAGCACATTTTTACAACTTGAGGAACGAATGCTTTTAATAAGGGCTATACAAGTGTTCATGGGTGGTTTATTTAGTTTAAAAAAAATTATCCAACGATTTACAGACCATTCTTTCCCCATGTAAGTCAATGGGAAAAAGTGCTTCCGGGCCTGGCAACCAAGCGGAAGTGTAGTACCGCCGTTTGGCCAGCACGAATATTTCCATCTGAGTCCGGCGCACTTCCTGGGGGCTTGGAGAGAGCGAGAAGACTTCCTGGGTGCCTCCTTTATGGTCGGCCCTGGCTGCTGATAGGCCAGCTGAGGGTGAGAGGATCCAATCAGCCATCAGACTCAGGTGCACAGGCAGATACCGATCAGCTGCTGATTAGCTATGCAGAAGACAGGGGCCGTGTCTCAATTCAGGGGTTGTATCCTTCGGGGTACGCAGCCTACGCGGTCGACGCAGGATGCGGCCGACGAGACCGCTTAGGCTGGAGGGAGCGGCCTGCGAAATGAGACGGTCTAGTGTACGTCTTTACGTAACCAGCAGTTCCCGCCCCTACGTTTTGCCGCCTCTGTTGCCTAGCAACCAGTTCTTTTGAAGACAGAATTCTTTTGAAGTTATTTTGAAGAAACAATTCACAAACGAACTTGCCACCGAAGTCACGTTGCTGCTTTTAATCATGTTCATGGAACATGTGGTTCCAATAACTAAGTACAGCCGAGTCCTGTACTTCAGGCTTAGAGAAGACCATTTCCAGGTAAGACAAATATAGCTTAAGCCCTGTACTTTATTGTTAATATTGGCTGCGTACCCCGAAGGATCATAAGTCCTAGATGGATGTCCTCGTGGATTCATCTTCCTATTATACACACATGCATTTCCAAACATTTGGACTACCTATGTTGCAAATGTATTATCTTTCTTTTACACACGGCATCTATTGCACGTCTGTCCGTCCTGGGAGAGGGATCCCTCCTCTGTTGCTCTCCCTGAGGTTTCTCCCATTGTTCCCCTTTAAACTGTGGGTTTTCTCTGGAAGTTTTTCCTTGTACGATGTGAGGGTCTAAGGACAGAGGGTGTCGTATTGTCATACTGATATTCTGTACAAACTGTGAAGACCACTGAGACAAATGTAACATTTGTGATATTGGGCTATATAAATAAACATTGATTGATTGATTGATTGATTGATTGATTGATTGATTCAGAAAACTATAGTCAAGTATGCTAACTGTAGTTCATATGGCTAATCCCATTTCATTGTGACAATATAATACATGTTTAAAATGCCATTAATAAGATTCATAATGTGGAATAACCTCAGCTATGTATCTAATATATTATATATTGTGGAACTAACCCACCAAAATACATGATTGCTCCCATCTCACCATATTAAAATCACATCAAAACTCCACTCTTCATAACTGCTTTATTGTCAATAAAGTTATGTTTTATGTATTTAAAGTGGGTTGCTTTACTTATGTCTTGTGAATTTTGACTCTTTAAAGTGTTGAGTATGTGAAAAACGCTATTCAAATAATATGTATTATTTCAGATATAACATATATTATATACACTGACAAATAAGCAATTTACAGAGCATTCTCTATTGCCCTTTTTCCTCCACCTTTTCTTATAGCCAAGACCCCTGTACTGCAGGATAAATCTGACCGTCCTTGTCCTGGACAGATTTTCGGCTGATCAGGGAGTCCCTGAAAGCGCTGCTGGACCTCCTGGGTCAGGAACGGAGACATGGATGGGGTGCCAGCATCGAGACCCTGGTGTTCCTCTTCTGGCTGGCATGTGGGACATCCTACAGGGTGGTCTCCAGAGCGTTTGGGATGCCTCGATCCACTGTTCACCGGATTGTCCATAGGGTCACTGAGGAGGTGGTGGCCATTTGCCACCAGGTTATCTACCTCCCCAGGACAGCAGAAGACCTGGAGGCTGTAATGCACATCTGCATCGGAGCCGGTGACATCATGGCCCCCGATGTAGATATTGTTGAGGACGTGGCGGAGGATGAGGGGGAGGATGTGGAGGCAGTCAGTGGTGCCCCTTGGCGGGACCAACTGTGTGCAGAGGTGTCTGCCCTGGAGGAGGTTCCCATGGACCACCAATACATATAAGGTATGTAAAACAATTGTAGAGCAGAGACATTTGTTACGGTGAAAATCATTTAGCAAATGTGTCTTTATTCATCTTTTGTTATTCTCTGTTTCTGAAAACAAACAAAACGCCATGAGAGCACACTTACTCCTGTCTCATTCTCACACACAATCACTCACACACATACAAGATATAAGGAGGTTTAATATGTAAGAGTGTGTATGAGTTTGGGAATGAGGGAGTGAGAGAAAAAGAGAGAGAGAAAGAAAGAAAGAAAGATATAAGGCGAAAACTGCGACTTGCTGTAAACCAAATCTACTGTATATTGTTGTCTCTGGACACACACACACTGTACATCCAGACACACACACACACACACACACACACACACACACACACACACACACACACACACACACACACACACAAACACACACATTTCTCAGCTGATACCACTCTTCCACATCCATACCAACACACCTACATCATATGAGTTGCATACATGTATTCCAATGGCTGTCAGGGCCCCATTATACAACAGGCAAAAAAACAAGAAATGAGAAGCATGTAATTCAATGGTAAAATGCCACATCTGGTGATATACAGTAAAAAGGACAAATTGAACTATTTTCCTCCAATATCAAACCCTGACATTACAAAATGCATGATTTTATACCGGTATGGCGGAGAGATCAAAAGATGTGGTTATAATGGGAGTGGATGGGACATTTTTGTCGGTGAGTGGCTAATGTGTGACTTTTTTGTTCAATCTGATTTTGTGCAAAAACTAATAATGCAAACAAATAAATGTTGTTGCTAATCTTTGACATATCCAAGACTGTTATAAAAAAAAAAAAAGCCGACCCCCCCAACATTCATTATATGGAAAATAACTGTTATAAAAAAAAAAGAGCCAGCCACCAGATATGTATTTTTTGGAAAATAACTAATTTTCTCTGTTTTCATCATGAAAAAAAACAGCGGTTTCATGTATTCAAAATGGCATTTAAAGGGTTAAAATCCTGAAAATGATTTCATTTTTGGTATTTTCTATTAGGGCGGAAGTTGCTTTAAAGATTGAACCAAAAGAAGTTGTGAAAAAAACCTTTTAATATAATATTTTTATCAAAGTATTTTGCAGTGGACATTTTTGTCTCGAATGACTAATTTGCGTAGTCCAATCGAATGATACCGGAGGGTTAATGCTCAAAAGGCTGAGACATCACTACAGACAAATACAATGAAGAACATTGGGTATTGCTGCATTTAATTGTTGTTTTCTTGGGAGGGTTTTTTATAGAATGAGGGATAATTGATAAGAGTAAGAATGATACAATTGGTATATTGTGAGTTTTGGCCCCCGTGAATCAAATCAAATCAAGTTTTATTTATATAGCACATTTATAAACGATTTTTGGTCGAGCCAAAGTGCTGTACATATAAAAAATAGCCTACAGTAGAGACGCTTTACAGCTAATACAACAGCACAGTTTGTTCAGAATATCAGTATGAGAAAAAACGACACCCTCTATCCTTAGACCCTCACATCTTACAAGGAAAAACTTCCGGAGAAAACCCACAGTTTAAAGGGGAAACATGGGAGAAACCTCAGGGAGAGCAACAGAGGAGGGATCCCTCTCCCAGGACGGACAGACGTGCAATAGATGCCGTATGTAAATTGAAGAGATAATACATTTTACAGCATAGGTAGGTAGACCGAATGTTAGGAAAAGCATGTGTCTGGAATAATAAGATGAATCCACGAAGATGTCAACTACAATCCTGTGGGAGCCTCCAGTGAAGCAGCATGACGATACCCAGGCAGGACCGCAGAGACAGGTTTAGCCACGACCCGAAGTCCACGACTTAATCCAGAACTCAGGATAGAGGATCCAGGACACAGGACCACAGCAAGAGGATCAGACTCGACTCCGGATCCCGGCGTAGATATAGACACAAAACAAGAACAAATTTGGCTGGGTTAATCGGAACAAGAGAATACACAGACACAGACAGACAGACGGAAGAACAAGCACTCCCTTAGAATAGGTTGAGGGCAAAGGGTAGTAAGTGAGAGAGTAAGAAACATAGATGGAGAGGCACACTCATACCTCATTCACACCAACGCAACTCCGGTTCAAGCACCGTGTTAGAGCTTTTCAGGTTCAGAACCGGTTCTTCGGTTTAGCTCTAGCTCTTTTCACAGCCCAGAGTCCACTGGTAATGCGTCATTGCGTCATCGTTTGCGTCATGACGTTACCATTTGCGTGCCTGCTTCATAAAGCCAAACCGCGCGGATGAAATCAGTTGCATTCATTTCTTATGTCTCTATCTGCAGCTTTTGCGGAGTCATTTCTGTGGTGACTATATTCTTATAAACAAGTGTACTCGTGTCAATAAAGGTTTTTTTAAAACACAACTGCTTCCGAGATCGGTCTTATTTCTTAAGGTGGACTAAACCATGAGTGTGGAGTAACGTTGTATCTTTCATTTAAATGAACTGTAACCTTCACCCAAGTATGTAACAGCTGTTCTCAAATGAACACGTGAAGTAAAGTTTAATATTTATAGTTTTATAGATTTATAATTAGTTATAATGAGGTGATCAACGTGAATGCTCAGGTTCCACCTTAACACGCAGACACGTTGCTTCACCATGAGCAGAAACCTTTATATATACAGTCTATGGCAGAAACACTGAAACTCTGAAACTCTTGTTAAGTTTCTCCATCGTTGTACAAACTGGATAAAACGCGGACTTTCTGTTGTTGTTCAGGAGTAGATCCTGTCTCTGCCCCCGCCTCGACGTAAGCGTGACGTATGTGGTGCTTTTGCTCTGGCCGGACAATTTTTTGGTGCTCCAAATGAACCGGATTCCGGAGCTAAGAGGCTGCTCAGCTGCGGTATGAAGAGGAAAACCCGGTGCTTTTCAAGCTCTAGCTCCGGGCCGGCCCTGAAACACCGTTGGTGTGAATGAGGTATCAGGGAACAAGGTCCCCACTGGAGCCTTAGTTGGAAATTGATGAGAGATAGGGAGGTAGGCTGTGTCTACGAATCGTAACACTCCCCGGCCTGTCTAAGCCACTCTGCAAACCTGTTTCCCTCTAATAAAACCTCGAGAGGTTAGAGAGGGAAAAGGTCTTGGATAAAAGTTATTCTTGATAAGAGAAGCCTAGAAGGCCAGAGAGAAAAGGTGAGTTTTAAGTGTTGATTTAAAAACCCCCAGGGTCTGGGCCGACCTCACATGGAGGGGCAGAGTGTTCCAGAGCCTAGGGCCAGCCGCTGCGAAAGCTCGGTGCCCCTTTGAGCCTGGTCTTGGGCACTATCAACTGCAGCTGATCAGCCGACCTTAAAGATCACATGTCATGCTTTTCCGGTTATTACCCGTCCCCTTGTGTGTTATGAAGGTTTTTCTGCATGTAAACGGGGGGGAAGCGGCAACGAGCCGTTTAGTGGAGAAAGTGAATACTGCTGAATACACATACTTTACAGTGATGCTGTATGCGAAACCAACGTGAGTTTGGAAAATTGCACAGTATTTTTCTATTTTAGTATACCTCAACAATGGAATTATGATCAGTGGAAATGGCCATGACATGTGACCTTTAAGGCTCTGCCTGGGGTGTAGCGATGGAGGAGTTCGGCTATATAGGCCGGAGCCAGCCCATTTAGAGCTTTGAAAACGAATAAAAGGAGTTTAAAATCTATTCTGAACCGAACTGGAAGCCAGTGCAATGAAGCCAGAATTGGGGTCATGTGGTCACGCTTTTTATGGCCAGTTAGAAGACGTGCAGCTGCGTTCTGAACTAGCTGCAGGCGTCTAATTGAGGCCTGGTCCATACCCACATACAGAGCATTGCAGTAATCCAGTCTCGAGATAACAAAGGCCTTAATAACCCTTTCTAAGTCTTTAAAAGATAAAAACGACTCGGTCTTAGCCAATAGTCGTATTTAAAAAAAAGCAGGTCTTAACTACGCTGCTGACCTGCTTATCAAATTTAAAAGCGCTATTGAAGGTCACTCCAAGGTTCATGACAGAGGGGAGGATGTTTTTATTGAGGGAGCCCAGAATATCAACCGGGGAGACTGGAGGTTGGGGTCCAAAAAAGATGACCTCGGTCTTGCTCTTGTTGAGGGTGAGGAAGTTCTCTTCATAACACTCCGTTCGATGTCTCACTATGGGATGCGCCTCATCCGCGTAGCAAACAGAAGCATCAATCTCATTACGCCAATCCTGATTGGCAGGTGATCTTGACGTCAGCGTCAGGGAATCCACCCCCTATAAGTAGCTTGCGCTACGTCGCATGAGTCATTCAAACACCTCTTCTCGCTTCAGAGCACATCTCTATATCGGTAGCCGGGCTAGCTTAACAGTCCACAGACTGAACCCGAGCTAACTTCGGTCGACAGGCGCTCGCCGGCTACTTTTATGCTTCTGCAAGAAGACTGTCAGTACTAACATACCAGTTAGTACTACAATCGACCTCGCCGTTTTTATTTTCTCCGGAAATTAAAAAGGTAAGGTTTTGACTTTCAAACTAGCAGCACACCTGCCTCCCTCGCTACCGACACCACGATAGCGAGGACGTTTTTTCTTTTCTTCTCACACCAGAGAAGAATAGGACTAAAAGGATATTATCACACCAGTTAATATTCTTCGAGAAAAAATCCTACACCGTCGTCTTTTCTTCGAGAGCGGAGCCCCACGCTATACCAAGCTGGGGCTCCCGGCTGGACCTCACCATGGTCTCGCCCGCGGAAGATGTCCTGGAGTTGGACTACACGGAGGACGAAGAGGATGCCTCTGGATTCCTCCTGTCCGACTCGGATGAGCAGGAAGACAACGTCTTCATGTCATCGGCTCAGGCTACAAAGCCGGGAGCGATGGCTGCTCTCCCGGGCGAAAGCACACCAGCTTCGCCCTGTCTAAGCATGGACCTGCAGGCCGTGTGTCAGCGCGGCAGGCTAGACATCCCATGGCCCGAAATGGCCCGAAATGGCCCGAAATGGTCCTGTTACGAGGGAAAAAATGTGCCCCAAGCAACGAGGACAAAGAGGCAACTCCTTCCGGTCTTCCCGGAGATGTTGGATGAGGTGTCGGTCTCGTGGAGACACCGGCCCTTCAGCAACAAGGCCCCAATCAAGGGTGCCTCCTCCCTAGACTAGACTGTGACGGTATGGAGAGGCTCGGCCTGCTCCGCATACCGCCTATGGAACCGCTGGTGGCGGCCCACCTCCTATCGAGGCTGGCTCCAACACCAAGCAGAAACCCCACGCTGCCGGCGAAGGCGGACCGATTTCAGTCGACCATGACTGAACGGTCCTACAGAGCCGCAGCGTTGTCCGCCAGGGCTTTGAACGTTTCCTCGCTGCTAACCGCGTACCAAGCGGAGCTCTGCGAGGATCTGTCAAGCAATCCTGGACCAGACGTTCTGGACGAGATAGCCGCGATCACAGACATCTGTCTCCGCGTTCAACGCTGCGCCGTCCAGGCCACGGGCAAGGCAATGGGAATCATGGTGGTGCAGGAAAGAGCTAGATGGCTCAACCTCACCAACCTCCCAGACCGGGAAAAGGAGGATGTGCTGGACATGCCCATCGTTCCCGAGGGGATTTTCGGCTCTGCTCCCGTCTCCATGCAGAAGAGATGCGAGTCGAAAAAGAAGGAGGACGAGGCCCTCCACCTCTGTCTCCCTCGAAGGGTCCAGCCGCTGCCTCCACAGCGGCAGTCCTTCGCCCAAGCTACCTCGAACCCTCCTCGGTTCAAAATACCGAAGCAGCAGAGGTCACAGCCCGCCCGAGTCCCCAGCCCAGGCAGGAGACGAGGGCGAGTTGGCCTAGAAAATCTCCGGTTCCGGCTGCAGCCCAGGCGCAGCCAACCCAGAATTTCGGCCAGCAGTCGAGGAAGAAGAAGCGGGCGGCCTGACAGCCTCCTCTTCTCCCCTCCGTGACAGAGCTGGAAGTCCACGGTTCCCCAGCTCCAGATGTGTTCCCGCTGCCTCGAGAGATGCCTCAACGCCAACCTCTGCAAAAAACACATGTCACAATATTGTTGTTGTTTCTCATATAAAACATTTTCCAGGCTTCAGGCCAAGGGCGCAGCTCAAAAGAGAAGAAAGAAAAACAATAAAAACAATAAAAACAATAAACAGTCCGTCAACTGTTCCCCTTTTGAGAGCAGCTACGGCCTCTCTCAAAAGGCGGATAATAGACGGGTCTGTGAAGGCACCACCGCCATGCACATGCGCAGTGGCGACTGGGGTTGTAAAGCCACCACCGTCACGCGCATGCGCCGTGCCGGCTGGGGTTGTGAAGGCACCACCGTCACGCGCATGCGCAGTGTCGGTGGGGATTGTCGAAATGGGGTACCACCGTGTTCAGACACTAGAGGGCCCCATAACACAACAAATAGAAAATAGAGGGTAAGAGACGTGACATCTCCGCTGGCTCTAAGGAGCAAACAGTGGAAGATGCTCACAACGTCTGCTTGGGTTTTCAAGACAGTAACACGGGGCTACAGACTCCAATTCGCTGTCACCCCCCCTCGCTTCTCGGGCATTCTGTATTCACAAGCCCGAGGAGAGTCAGCCCATTCTAGAGAGAGAAATTCTCTCACTTCTAGAAAAGAAGGCTATATCTATAGAAGCCCGAGCAGAGTCAGAGCGGCTTGTATTCCAAGTATTTCCTCGTTCCCATCTGAAAGATGTTGCTCTCTTCAGTTGGTCAGAAGGTTTTACAACATGTTTGAACGGAATTCGGCCAATACTAGATTTGAGGGCTCTGAACAAATATCTAAAAAGATACAAATTCAGAATGCTCACTCACACATCTCTGCTGCGTCTCGTGCGACAAAACGACTGGTTTACATCAGTCGACCTGAAAGATGCGTATTTCCACATCCCAGTATATTACCCACACAGGAAATATCTGACGTTCGCATTTCAGGGGATCTCTTACGAATACAGAGTACTTCCCTTCGGTCTGTCTCTCAGTCCAAGAGTGTTTGTACGATGTACGGAAGCCACGATAGCCCCGTTAAGACAACAGGGTATTCGCCTGGCAACCTACCTAGACGACTGGCTGCTTCTCGCACAGTCGGAACAGGAGGCTATTACGCAGACAAATGTCCTTGTAAAGCACCTGCTCAACCTGGGTTTCATAATAAACACAGAGAAGAGCATGTTGTGCCCAGCACAGACTGTACTCTTCCTGGGTTTACACCTGAACTCGGTGCCCTTTACAGCCTGCCTGTCAGCGGAAAGAGTGAAAGCTTTCAGAGCTTGTCTCGCTCATTTCCAGCTGCGCAAACATGTTCTCTTCAGATCATGCCTGCGGTTACTGGGGCTCATGGCGTCAGCCATCCTGGTCGTACGACTGGGACGCTTACACATGAGGGAGTTTCAGCGCTGGGTAGCCGCTCTAAAACTAAACCCCGCGCGTCAGAGTGATGGTTACTGTGAAATGCGTAATGGCACTGCGCCACTGGCTGCACCCGACTTTTCTAGTACGGGGCGTGCCTATGGGTGCTGTCCTTTCACGGAAGGTGGTCACCACGGACGCATGTCTGACAGGCTGGGGAGGTATTTACGAAGGTCGTCCGGTGAGGGGTCTCTGGAGCAGAGACCTCCAGCGGGCGCACATAAATTACCTGGAGCTTTTAGCGGTGTTCCTCATCCTAAAACGCTTTCTGCCTTTTCTCAGAGGACACCATGTCCTCGTGAGGACGGACAAAACGACCACAATAACGTATATAAACCGACGAGGGGGTTTGTGCTCTCTCCAGTTACACATGCTGGCACGCAAACTGATCTTGTGGAGCTGCGGCCGTCTCCTCTCTCTGAGAGCGACGCACGTACACCCTAAAAAATAAGACCATTGGTTACTTAATAAAATTGAGGCAACAAAGTGACAATTAATATAATTAGTAGAATTTAAGTTCAACAACTTTGATTAAAAATGATTGAATAAATTGACTACATTTAAACAAGAAAAATAAGTACAAGTTAACTAAAAAACTATTAAAATGTGTTGGATTAACTAATAGTGGGCCAAATGTTTAGTTAAACAGGCAACATATATTTAGTTAATCCAAATCAATTTCACGAGGAAATTTGATTTTTATTAACCAAGTATCTGAGCAAAAGTAAGTTAGATTTATTAAATATCTGTTGAAATTGTATTTGTATTTACTATTTTTATAGTACAAATTGTTTAGATTTACTAATTAACTGGAGGAAATTGATTTACATCTACTGAATATCTGGCTGAAAACGATTTGGATTTACTAGATAAAATAAGGTATAACTACTCATATTTTAGCACATTGGTTCTTAATTCAACACAATTACAGTGCCAATATTATCTACCTTAACATAAATTAGTTGTTTAAATACAAGTGTTAATTGATGAAAAAATACTTTAACTCTATTCAATACTATTAATTGTCACTTTGTTGCCACAATAATTATATGTCTTATCTACTCAATATTCTGCTTTCTTAGTGCCACAGTTTACTAAAGTACAGTCATCACATGACAATGCATATAACGTACAGGTAAACATTTATTTAAACGTAGTTTTTTGCAACTTTACATAAAAATACCATATCTTTTTTTTTTTAAGTGCAAAATGCTAAAACATGGATGTGACTGTATAATGTTTTTTAACCTCAACTGCCTGATTACCTATAACCACTGCCAGTCACTTGTGGGCATAACAATTTAAATACTTCGGTTAAACAGTTAAAATAAAAAAATAAAAATATGACATGGTAAATTAAGTTGGATTCTGATAAGGTTATACACCATTTTCACAGCAATAAGTGTTGCCTGTCAAAGCAGAGGTGTAAACAATAACATCAACTATGCTCCATTCCATTTGATGACCTAGTCAGTGAGAAAACTAGACAAAAGGTAGAGCGATGAAACTGGCTCACCTAAATGGAATGCAGCCGTTGTTTGTTATTCATTCCACCTGTTTACTAATCTGCTGTTTAAAAAGGGCTTGTTCTTTTCATATATTACTTATTCACTTTTTGTAAAAATGAGTGTAATTGAAAAATCATCAACAAAATAAGAATTAAAAAATATTACTATGCATATTAAAAGTCTACATTGAAAACATCTCGTATTCACATCCTGAGTGGCACTAAAAGGTACAAGAAATGTTGCCTGTGCAAATACTGATTTGAAAACACGATGCCACTCTCTTTAAACAAGTACGGTTAATTGGATTTTTTTAACAACCACCTTTAACACTGTTTTAACTCAGTTTTCCAGGAGCCCACTAAGGCCATAGACAAACCCATGCAGTATCCTTCGAAAGGGCGTCCTTAAATAAACAGGAACAAACGACTCAAACATTTAACCAAACGCTGAAGGTAACCATGTGCCATTTTTGATGGAGACATAACCATTTTTCTCAAGCAAGAAGCTTATTTTTCAGGCTGTTCAACTTTGGGGACAGCTTTGAACAGTCCAGTTCGAGAAAGAGTTTCTGGAAGGCTTCGAATGTGTACTTTAGCTGCTTGGGATAGGCAAGATTGACTGCAATATGCGATCCCAATGAGCATGCAGCAAGCCCTTGGAATGGTCTCCTGAGAAGTCAGCACTCTGATGCCCTCTACAACAATGCCGATGTCATGGGAACCCTCTGAAGCATTTGTCTTGATGCTGTAACAGCAAGGTCCTGTGACGCGCTGTCTTCATCTGCATCCTGAAATTGCAAAAACATTGTATATGTCAGAATGTTCCGCCAAAGGATAAGGTGATAATTAATATATAATAATTTATCAAATTTCTTACAACTTACTGGATAAGAAAAATTGAAATGAATGCTCCCTAATTACATCAGTGTTTTAGAAAAATAGAACATAAGGCATTTTGCAATAGCATATTTTTATCCCAGCTAAGTTAAGAATTAGGTGATTATTTCACAAACAACAATTTAATTACAACATAAATTATGGTCTGAATTTAGTCAAATGTTTTTAAATTGAAATAAATCCATAGGTATTTTAATGTATAAATAACACCTGTGTATTGATGAATATCTTATTTTACATTTACTAGCAAAAGCTTGTCACCGGTTAACCAATCTTGATAATTCACTTTAAGACCATTTCTGAAGATTGAAGTCAATTACAGCAACTGGATCAATCCTGCTTGTTCTCTTATTTAAAGTGTCTTTCAGCTACTATTTGAATAGCTCTTAGGAAGAAACCTTTAGGACCACGTAAACATGTATTAAAAAAATAATAGACATATACAGTACAAGACATTTATATTTCACACTTACACAGAAGCGATGATTGCTAACATGACTCAACAAAACTACGAAACTCAGTAGCTTGCCAATAATTTCTGGGAAAAATATTTATCATTTTATGATTAGACCTTGCCAAGACATACCAGGAGAGAAGACAGAGAGAGAGATGAGGGAGATACACTTACATCATACTCTTTTAAGAGCTGATCAGTACGTTCCCCAAGGTAAACCATCAGACAGCGAATGACAACATCTCTTGTGATGTTGATGTTGGGATTGCTTGGAGTCTGAAATAAAAAATAAACATGGTTTAATTTGAATGAAACACGTCCTATCACCCAGTGCTTTATTTCAGAAAATGTTGCCTTATCTGCGAGTGTCTCAGTCTGTTACTTTAAAAATAAACATTACCTTATTTTATTGCTCATTACTTATACTATAAGAGTTCGATTTAAAAAACAAAAACAGAAACCCATCAGTAAATGACAAATGTCAGTTAAGCTGTTGGCATACAATCTGACAAGTTTAAGTACACCGGACATATCTTTTCAATAATCATACAGTGTTAAAAGCAACCCCAACCAACCCATGCTGTAAATAACATATTACAAATAGTTACAATGCTGTAATTTTAGTCTGTAAAGGCCCTGACACACCAAGCAGACACCAGAGAACTCGCCGAATCCGACACCGACTGTTGCGTCGCCGTGTCCTCCTGCGTCTTGGCCATGTGTCGCACGTGAACACACTGCAAAGACTTCAGTGCATGACTTCAATGGCAATAACTCTCCTTACCAGCAGGCGGCGGTAGTGTGTATTCGTCATTCAAAAGAGGCAACAACCGGAAGACAGAGAAGAAGAACAGACTGCATGATAACAACAAATAACGTGTGCGCGTTCCATTTCCCTCTCGTCCAAAGAAAACATGTTTCGTGCGGCAGCAAGCGGAGGAATCACTAATAAATGTGAGTATTGGGTTTTAACTTAATTTAAATTAACTAACGTCACACACGTCAAACCCAAGGGGCATTAAAACGTACATTTTCGTCAAATAATAAGGATAAATATGTGACGCTAACTAGCTAGCTGGACGTACTGCACTGTTGTTTACACTTCTTTTTCATTCAATTCAGAAGTTTACTAAAGTTTTTTCTGACATGTTCCAATTGTTTACTGTTTATTAAACTTTGGGACAACATTAAAACCTTTTTGTTCAGCTCATGCTGCTTTGAGGTAGGGCTAAAAGAAAAGCCTATTTTAAATATTTCCACCAGATTTGATCATCTTTTATTTAGGTTAAAGTGTGTAATTTATCCTAATCCCATAATAATAATAAGACAATCACAAATAGACAGCAGCCTTTAGCTTGATGTTAGTTTGTGCAGTGCTGTCAGAGGGATGCACGTGTGACATTCATTTCATCTCTTTAGTTTTTTTAAAACCATAACAGTACATCATTTTAAATGATCCTTTAGGGATTGTTTGTCTGAAATGCTTAGAGTTACATTTCGCAATAATACTTTTGCAACCCTGTGTTTAATATGATTAATTCACTTTTTTATTTTTCTCTTGTTTTTCTCTGTAATTAGGACAATTCTGGAGAAATGGATCTGCTGGAGAAGGACCCCTAATCTGAAAAGTGCACAGCGGATCATCAGGACAGAGCTGCCATCCACCTGGACATCCCGTGGTGCTGGAGAAAGCAAAACGATCAGGAACATCCTCCACCCAGACCTCTGCTTACTGCCGTCCTACAGACTTGTGTCTTAGTTTCAGAATTTGATTTTGTATGTGTCCTTTCTTTTAATAGATATTATAGCTTGAGTCTGTCTGATTCCCCAAACAGCTGCTTCTATATACTTGCTGCACATATAATACAAATAAACAACTCCATAAACACACTTTTGCTGATATTTGTTTTACCTCTGTCTCAATGATGAAAGTTATAATAATAGAAGACATGAAGCTGCAGAGAGAGGATGGATATATTCTTACCTCTACTTTGTGATAAGATGAAAATACAATGTTAAATTGTAATTGTTAAACACATTGTTTATTTCATTTACTGAGGTTTTAATCATTATTTACAACATGTGTACAAAGGAGGCATGTGGTGCAGTGGACTAGTGCGTTGGTGTTCGGATCAGGGGAGCACAGGTTAAAGTAATCTGCATGAATGAAGTTAATGTGTAATTAAAATATAAACAATTATATCTTAAGCATATTGTGAAAATAGCAAATA
>CALSBZ010000630.1:0-27222 GCA_943591055.1 Gobionotothen gibberifrons
TGTGTGTGTGTGTGTGTGTGTGTGTGTGTGTGTGGGTGTGTGTGTGTAGTATAACACAGGAAATCAACCTTATACTGTGGAAACACGTTGACCCTACCAGATCTTCTACCAGAGCAAGCAGGGTAAGGTTGCAAACCAGTGGCGTAACTATCGACGGTGCAACCGGGGCCCAGAGCCAGCCAGGGGCCCATGCAAACAAATTTTTTTTATAATATTAAAAAAAAAAAATAATAATAATAATAATATATATATATATATATATATAGATAGGCCTATATATTTTATTTTGGGGCCCCAATGATATTTTTTGGGGCCCCAATGGCATTGACTGGTTCACGCAGTCTTCAAAGTAACCAAGCATGTAGATGTCATGAAAGCTCTAACTAAAATCGCTCTGGTCAGCGAAAAGAGAGAGGAGCGGGACGAGGCTACAGCCCTAAAAAAACACATGGAAAAATTCAGTTTTATTTTTCTTGTCGTACAACAGACAAAAATACTGGAAAACATGAATGCAGTGTCAAAGATGTTGCAGGCAAAGGATGTAGACATCCACAAAGCTGTTGGTCTCCTCCAAAACACAATCCAGGCCCTATCTGCATACCGAGATGACTTTGACCAGGTCAAACGCACCGCTCAAAATCTTGCTGAGAGATGGGGAGCGCAGAGCGAGTTCACGGAAATTCGCAAAAGAAGAATGAAACGCCACTTTGATGAACTCAGTCAAGATGAGAGGCTTAGTGATGCTGAGAGCCGTTTCAGAATCAATGTGTTCAACGCCAGCCTGGACATCATTAACAGCCAGCTGTCAAAGAGGTTCACTTCTATGCGTGAAACGAACGAACTGTTCCAGGCTATCCACCCCGGGACATTGAACCGTGCGCAGGATAATGCCCTTCACCAGCACGCGCAGCGCCTCGCGGACCACTACAGCAGGGATTTATCCCCGAGTTTCCCCGTCCAACTCCTTGCATTCAGAGCCTGCTTTAAGACTGAAATAGCTAAAGAACCATCTGTGAAGGATATGTCCAAGATGCTTATTGTGGATCACAGCTCAATGGCAGCCACATTTAGCGAAGTTTGCACAGCATTGCTGTTATATCTCACCATACCTGTCACTGTTGCGAGCGCAGAACGCTCATTCTCAAAGCTCAAATTGATTAAGACATATTTAAGAAGCAGCATGGGACAAGAACGACTCAGTGGATTGGCAACACTCTCAATAGAGAACAGCAGAGCCCGGAAGTTAGACCTGAGCAGCGTTGTTGACGACTTTGCTGAGCGCAAGGCCCGCAAGATGGACTTCTAATGGTGATGAGTAGCTTTTCTTGTTATGGAGAGGGATTGGAGATTTAAATCTGTAGCAATGTAATTGTGACCTCTCTTATGTTGGAAAATGTGCATGGTGCGCACCTAACCTGTGTCTGTGATAACGTTTGGCCGCTGTGCCATGATGAAGAATGATTCATTCTGTGATTGTGTGATTAGTTCGCTGTGCCGTTGTTTTTTGAAGCATGATTTTTTTTGAATAGTCTAATAAATATAAAATAATTGCCAGTGTTATCAGTTGCAAGTGTGTATTTGTTGTAATAATGACGACTTGATTTGAAGCCTGTGTTTGTGAGTGAGAGTGAGAGAAAGAGAGAGAGAGTGCGCGCTCCAGGAATAATGCCGAATAGGCCTAATTAAATCAGAATAATTTCAAGTCCAGATTCAATGTTGTTTGCATAAGTAGGCTATATTTTTCGTTTTGTTTATTTAATAAGTTAATTTCAAGACAACTTTGGGAATTTTGTTTGTTTGTTATGAGTTTTAAATAGATTTTGAAAGTAGAGAGAGAGGGGGGGGGGGCCCAAAAAAATATCTGCACCGGGGCCAATGACAACCTTGTTACGCCACTGTTGCAAACCATACAGTTTTGTTAATTTCGTCCTATTTCTGGTACGGTTATGATGAAGTAACACACACAAAATAAAGAGAGCCATTGGCCCTGGTGCCACCAGGTGGCATAAGCCATCCACTACAATAAGAGCAACACTTACTACAAAAGTGGTATTAAGTCTGTTTAATTAATCAAAGTGCTGAAAGAACTGTTCAGATGATTTACTCATGGGGAAGTATTCTCAGCAATGTATGAATTATTTGTCCTTACACAAGCAATATTCCTCATAATTTATACCTGCTTTACAATCCCTATTTTTTAGACTCTTCCCTTTCTTTGGTTCTTCTTCTTCATGCAATGTAATTCAAGATTGCACCTGGTTTTATTTTGAAAAATACCAGACCGGAAATGCTTTGCTAGTCTTGGTAGCTACTCAATGCTAGCTCATTCTGTTGCCTCTCCTGCATCTTCCTGTCCGACCAAAGACGGCCAAACGCAAGAAGTAGCTGCATTTACCCGGTTCATAATAAGTATTTAGTCCTGTTTCTGATCATTTAAAGTAATGTAGAATGGCGTCGTGTTTTGGGAAGATCGTCGTTGGTACTTATGTGGAGATAAAGCGCAGTGATGGTAAGTTCCTTTTCTCCCCGGTCGCACAAGTTGTTGGGGATCTTTGTTGCTGTGTTGAATGCAGCAACCGTTGTTCCTGTGGAGCGTAACGTTAGCTGCACGAAAACATTAATATGAGCTGTCAGGGCGGAGGGCTTCAACATGGCCAAAGCCTTTGAATGAGCTCATACCTTTGTTAGCTAGCTTCTCTCGCCGTTTGTTTCCACTTCAAATGTTTATATAAAACCAAGTGCTTCCAATTTGAAATTAAAGAATCTCAAACACTAACGCTACCGTTATGGTTTTCTCCATCATGGATTTGAAATGTAACTAAGCTAAGCTAAATAGCTAACCAAGCTATCGTTAGTTCGATAGACAACAACATTAGCTTGCGGCTAGCTAAACGGCTAACAGTAGCGTTACCGGCTTTATTGCAACAGTGCCGCTGTAGTGAACCCATAGATTGTATATAAAACCAAACACTTCTCATTTAGTTGACAAACAGCTTCCCCATTTGCCTGGTGTTAATGGCCAATGTAATGGATTTACTGAGGTTTTTAAATGTTTACTGAACTTACGTCAGTTGTGATGTAAACCCTGTAATGAGTGAGGAATATTTTTACATTATCTTCTATATATTTTTTTTTACTTCACTACATTTTGTAGGGTAATGTTGTACTTTTGATTCCACTACATGTATTTTACATATGTAATTACTAGTTACTTAGCATACTTCATGTGTTAATACAAAGTATACATTGACACACATTTGCAGTATTGCAGCTTTTACTAATAGTATTCTTCTACCTCTGCCTATAATTGTTCAAAATCGATAGTTATTCAGCATCTGACATGTTATGTATAAATAATAACACCATGGACTGACTGTCCCAGTATCTTATTCATTACATTGGTTATTTGTAGAGAATGGTCGTTTTTGACACTTTGGATCACCTTATATAACATCTTATAACAAATCAATTAGAGGATGTAAATTATGTAATAAAGTCAAACCATTATTAGTTAATGGAACAGCTCTGTGCCTACTTCCTTACAGAGGCATTGTGCACAGGGAAGAGGCTGTGATTACAATACACTCACTTTAGCTGATCTATTCAAAGGGTTAACAGAGAAGTAGACAGGGGAAGGGAGAGGAGGCTTGTTGTGTGACTCTTTCTATGTGAATGTCAGCTTTATTATGCCTGCTCTATGTAGCTACACAGCATTTCTTCAGGGCCATGCAGATGACAACAACAGTTTGAGCCACTCCTTCTGGCCCTTTACAGAATTGAGCTACACCCAGTTTCGCACAACTTAATAAATACATTGAACAAAGTACTTGATTGAAAGAAAAAAAAAAATGGTTACAAGCTAGTGGCAAGGGTGTGTTTTTAACTGTTGAATTGGTTGTTGTTGATGAAGATATCCTCAACGTTCTCATCCGGAGGCATTATATTACACAATCCTCCTCAGTACTCAAGTCAGGGGTGAGATGTGAAAAAAACGCTTGGGAGGCCTAGAGAGAGAGAGAGAGAGAAGCTGTTCAGTCGATCCATTTCCCTGC
Source organism: Gobionotothen gibberifrons (assembly GCA_943591055.1). NCBI lineage: Eukaryota > Metazoa > Chordata > Actinopteri > Perciformes > Nototheniidae > Gobionotothen > Gobionotothen gibberifrons. The sequence continues at coordinate 4,053 of CALSBZ010000630.1, forward strand.
TGGTTGGTGTAGCATCCAGAGCAGGGATTGCCCTCTCTCTTGGGGGTTGGTGCCTGGGCTGGTTCAGACTCAACCCAGAATGAGGCCACCACCCCATCTGTTGCAGCTCTCTAGATGCTGCCAGGAGGCTGTCCCGCTCCCCCTGCGTTTATCCTTTCCACAGTCAGTCCTGATGGGAGCCAAATCTCATAGAGAATTATGTGGTACTATTCTGTAGGTGAAATACATTTGTTTTGTATGCAATGTAATGCCATAATTAATTAAATGTTTCATATTGGACTTAGATTATCTGTTATTATCTGGTATTAGTTGTTCTTCGTGAAACATGGCAGTGTGCAAGAGAGACATATGTCACCTACATGCTTAGCGATTATAGACTGTCATATTTCTCAGTCTGTGACATGTCTACACAGTTTCTTTAGTTTTGTAGTGAAACTGTTGCTTTGAAGAGTTTTTTTTTTCTTGGACTTGGAGCACCCCCTCTTAAGCCCCTCAACTACTAGTAATGTCAGCCTGAATCAGCCAGGTCTCTTGTATTAAAGTGAGACAATTAATTCAGTTACCGAATGTGTGTGTGTGTGAAAGTGAGGAAGAGGCGGGCAGGCCACTACACCGGCTTTGGATAGTGAAATGAAAGGTTTTTATCATCAGCAAAGTGTACAGCTTCACACCATTGTGTGTTGTTCTTGTTGATAAAGTGTCTGCCACAAGACAAATTATCTTCCCTTTTTAAACTAATATATCATAATCTAAAGTGATCCCTTTTCAATAATATAAGTGACTAACCAATTACTTACACCAATATTTACTTGTTAGAAAGTTATTTGAGCTTGGACTTGGTAACTGTCATCAGGCTAATATATTTGAGAGGCTGAAATAAAGGTAGACACTTTTTTAAGAAGTTTAATTTATAATACAACGTCTTTTTCAGTTTCCTCCCTGTCACATTATGACACCCTGCCTTCTCTGGATTTTGAGGGAGAAAGTTATTTTTTATTGTTAAAAAATGCTGTGATGGTGTGGAGCTCCATCCCTGGCTCTCTCGGCCCTTGGCTGAAACACGCTGCACATTAGTATTGTGGTGTAGGATGTTACAGTTGCCTCTATTCAGGGTATACCGTCTCTGTGCCACCGATAACTAAACATTAAATACAAGCGGCAACCTAGCTTAGAATGCATTTCCATTTGGAAATTGAGAATTGCTGTTACTTTCACATTATACATGTATCATGTCTTCAACCCCAGTCAGTATTAGTTAGTGTGTCTCAGCATGTCAACCTGTCCTGGCATTCACATTCTCCACATCATTAGAGTCATGTGGCTTCCTTTAGCCAAAAGAAACAGCAGTGATTTGGAGGGACTTGCCGGTCTCTCTGTTTGGCTGTAAATCCTCTGCTGAGTGATGCCCTTACTAGCACTCTCAACACTGTCCTTCAGTCGAGGTGTAACCCCAAACACTGCCACGGGCCTGTCCCAGCATCCTTCACCGTTGCCAAAGCATTTGGTTCCCTACCATGTCGCAGTTGAACAGACCAGACATATTCGCAGATGAGATATGTAGTGAAGGGAATCATATGATCATGGAGTCAAAGTCACCAGATCTGCATCTGACAGGAGATGTTGGACTGGTTGCAGAGAATTAATGCCAAGCAAATTGAAGCTGTTTTGAGCAACATTTTTAAAAATGAAACCAATCCTTTTGTAGTTTGTTGTGAAATGAACTGTTTTCATCTTTTAAACTTAAACTTTAGCCAGTTCAAGTCAATGGGTTTGAAAGGCTGCATGAGCTCCACAGTGTTTTATTAACAAGAAGCCTATTTTTCAAACGCTTGTCTCTGTAACATGAGCTCTATAACAATGACAGAAATGTATGGGGGGCCATTTCTGATGGAGGGTAGAGCGAGATAGAAGATTGATGTCTTCATTGTTCATTACTTTTATTATGGTAGTGTTATTTATTACATCATTGTTTATGTATGTACAATCTAAATTATTGTTGCTTTTAGAATTTGTGACTATTTTAAGTCACAATAGTCACAATAGTCATTTTTCAGTAAAATGTACTGTCTAGTCATAATTAATCAATTTTCATCGATTTAAATTAAATGCATATCACAATATATGGGATATGTCGACCTTTGTGCATCCAGAGGTTCTGATCTTCTGAGTAGCCAACATTTTCCGTCTACTCTGTTTTAAGCAATCTACATTTGCTTTTTTGCATTTGCCAAATGAAAACATTATAAGGTAAAACCGTGAAATGTTCAGCAGTTGAGAACGCTAAAAGCATCTTTGCTCGCTAGCTGCCGGTCCTCTGAATAATGGATACAGGAACATGGTGTTTCCCTGGATTGTATTGGGAATTTACAGCCTACAGTCAGATCCACAAAGGTGGGGGTCTGAGCCGTCTCTTTACAGCTGTGTTTATGACACTGCAGACAGAGAGGCAGAGAGAAACATAGACGCTCGCTGCAGCAGCAGCAGTGCTTGTCTCCTTCACCAGCGATTCTCCCCAACAGGTCATAATTAAACCTCGTGGACAGATCGGAAGATTAGCCTGACCTATTTGCTGCTCTCTGATTTTGTTTATTTGTTAATGTGAAAATACAATGTGCTATTAGTTAGTGAATCTGTAAAAAGACATGATTTAAATGTTGTCATCATTTTCATTGAAATGTTTAAATCCCCGCGGATCCTTCAAAAGTCTTAAAAGTCTTACATTTATTTTTTGATATTCAAGTTCTAAAAAGGTCTGGAATTTTAGGAGGGGAGGTATTAAATTGTATCTGGGGCAGAATGAATGAGTGTGGAGGGGGGCCATTGGTTTCCATTGGTCTACTGCCATACAATTATTTTGTTGTTAATGCGAAGGCAACCATGTTGGGTAATATGCACTGAATATTTCCCGTTATTCAAATGCAATTAAACTCAGTAACGGTTTATAACGTTGTCTAGTTTTTTAATTGGTATTATTTTTTCCTTTTAGAGGTCTTAAAAAGGTCTTAAAAGTCATTACATTTGTACTTAAATGTGCAGATACCCTGGTTTAGTGCCAGGTGATTTGATGGGCCTTTGTAAACACTGCCTTCACCGAGTCTCAGTGTTTGTCTGCCTATCTTATGCTTCCCTGTCTTTGCTACTTCCTCAGGACGTATACACCAGTCGATGGTGACCTCACTGAATGAGGACAATGAGAGCGTCACAGTGGAGTGGATAGAAAATGGAGACACTAAAGGGAAAGAGGTAAATGACGTTTTATTACCACTCGTAGCACCAGCCGGAGTATTCTTTCCTTCCCCACCTCAATAAATAATGCATTCAAAAAGAAATTCAGGCGCTGTGGTGATTACATAACCTTCCTGCATGAAATACAGTGGCAGCAGACATCACCCTCTGCACACTGATGACCTCACACAGCCTGCAGCACAGTGTACAAGAACACAGCAGACTTCTCTTGTTGCTTTTTTATATTTTGTATTATATATTTGCTATACATCCCACTTATTGATTCTCTTATTTTATGGAGATGTTGTAAAAGAAGTGCTGTACAATTGTATTTACATTCTGATATTGCAGTCATTTGGATTTATTTGTAAGTCAGTACTATTTTCTAGAGCTGCTCGATTATGGCAAAAATCATAATCTCGATTATTTGGGTCAATAATTGATATCACGATTATTAAAAAACGATTATCCATTTACTTTGAAAACATACATTTATTGGAGAAAAAACATTTGAACAGTATGTTTTTAACAGTTGATTAGCCTGAACTTTAAGTATAACTCAACTGAAAAACCAATTAAAAGAAATTAATAAATAAAACAAATTAATAATAATAATAAAAAGATAATCGTGTTATTTCGATTACGTTGTTTTCGTAATCGTTGCAAGCCATAATCGCGATTAAAATACGATTAAAATACGATTAATTGAGCAGCCCTACTATTTTCCATCTTCTCAATCTCTCTCTGTTTTCACTTTCATCCTGTGTTTTCGGTTTAAAAGATGAATGGGGTTGGATAATGCTAAAGTACAGTTATAACACAGAAATAATCCCATTACGCTGTTTTGGTATCTAAAAACCATTGTAGTGTTGACAGTAAATTCACTCACTTGGGACTAGTCGTCGTGTGGTCGTTGAGAATCTATGCTTTAGGTCCTGTATGGATAAATGACACTGCCTTAGTTTGATGCACGAACATTTTATATTTTTGAACTCATTCTGAAAATAAGTTAAATTAGAGTTTTGATACAAATATGCAAACCTTTTACTATGTCAAAGTAGTACTCTCCCACGTTTTACAACATTGAAAGGTGGATTTTATTCAGCTTCTCTGACTCTTCAGCGATCAATACATCCATTCATCTTACTTATTTGTTGGTTAATTGATATTCATGTAATGTGTTGGTATTAATACTCTTCTGTTTCTGGACAGATCGACCTGGAGAGTGTATTTGCACTTAACCCAGATGTGGCTCCAGATGAGGAAATTGCCCAAAGTCCAGAGACTCCACCCACTCCGCCCACTCCACCCACTAGTGTGAAGGTCAATAAAATTGCAAAGGTAAGAACCTGAATGCCAGCCTGTCTGCCAACTACTGTAACACATGTTTGTTATGTCATTTAAATAGTTTGAACAAAAATAGTAATTTAATTGATTTTGATTGGTTCCCTCCATGTGAGGGAAAGTCTGTGAAGTGCTCCGACTGGTTCAGGTTTTTATGATGCTGCAGTTTGCTGGACCTTAATATAGAACAGGGATCCTCCTAGGGAACCATCTAATTGGTCCTGTTAAGTACACAGTATATAAGATAAGGGGATTAGCAGGTTAACACTAGAATTATTTTTGGTAAATATTCCAGGTTTGAATACATCTGACTTACAGTAAAACATTTAACGTGAACAAAAATGTCAGGCAATGTAAAATGAGATGTTTCTTGGATAAAAAATAGTGCAGTTTAATTGTTCAAATTTGGGCTATGCCACTCTTATGGCCCGTCCACACAGCCGCGTTAAAAAAATCTTCCAACGCTTCTGCCCATTGACTTTGAATGGGGTGACGTCACTTTGCCTCACTTTTCTCCGAAGTACATTCTGGGGAAGCAAAGCGAAGATTTCCAGGATTTTCAGGATTCAAATGTTGAGCAATGTTCAACTTTTGAAGCTTCTGAAGCTTTCGGTGGAAGCGTCAGCCAATCAAATCATATGCCAGTACAAGCTCGAGCCAATCAAACCGCTGCTTGTGTGTCAGGGGCGGGAGATTCATGTGATTGGTTGTTGGTCGAGCTTCAGACACGCCCGCCGGCAAGCTTTTTCCAAAGCCGCTGTGTGGACGGGCCGTTATGGGATGGTGTCATTTTGGCTTTTAACTATTTGAACTATTTAAGTTATTTGTGGTTGTGTACCTCTATCATCTGTAAAGTACATCCAGGGGTAAACTAGATCCGTAACCTGTACAGAAATTATCCTCACAAAAATGTAGAGTTTTGTGATTTGGACAGGGTCTACTTTATTCCTTTTTTTAAGATACTTTGACATGAGTGCTTTGGCAGCGTCATGTCATCTGGGAGATTAGTGTTGATAAATGAGGCCTCTAGTCTGTACTAATCTGATTCTCAGGCTTTGTCTATTTCTGTATCTCTACATTGCAGGCAGAGGAGGTTGAAAACTAAATACCAAAAAAAGGATGTTGCCTTTCTCAAGTCTCAGAGCAGCCATTAAATATGTAAAAGTGAAATTAGGAATCTTTGAACCCAATTCTCTTTGATTTTTCTTGCAGAACCGTCGGACGATAGCGCCCATAAAGAATGACACTCCGTCCCGGGATAATCGAGGTTTGTTTCATGCATTTCCCGGGGAATAGATGCATTATCTTCTCATGGCTTGCTCTTACATCTTGAATATGAACAAAAGGAATCTTAGAAAAAGCACTGTTTAATACGTACAAAACACACAGGTGTCCAGTATTATCACATTAGTTAGAATACCTAGATAAATGCTTTCCGGGGTAAAAAACACTCAACATTAAACAGATTTCAATTAAGTCATTTTAAGTTTAAAACAGTGGGTTCAGCTTTAATAGCAAGTCCAAACACGTTATATGAGCAGCACGCCACTCCATTTTCTTTCTTTCTAAAACGTTGTGGTTTTGTATTTTCAGTGATTCCGACGCGGGCCAGACAACCCCCGCCCCCACAACCAGAGCCGGCCCCCCCTCCCCCCCCCTCTCTGCAGCCCGCTCAGCTCACTCAGGCTCAGACTGCGCAGCAACTGCAGAATGGTAACATGATCCAAACTGTTTTTTAATTAACCTTGACTGTGATCTCACCTGCGACCTTTCTTCAGTTATTTTAGGGAACCAGTTTTAAGCGATTGGCCTTAAGTTAACTTATAGAGTGGTGCAGGAACGGCGTATTTGTGTACTCCGACCCGGAAGTAAGGGTTCCCTCGACAAAAAAGCAATGGGATTTCTCAATAGGATTTTGGAATATTGTAAAAAATAAGATCAGTGGAAAACGAACCTGTAAAGACTGCTACACACCAACCTGAGACCAAAGAACGCGTACCGACTTTTACGTCCGCTACGTCGCCTGCGTCGGCTACGCCGCCCGCCTACGAACACACCGCAAAGACTTCAGTCGACGAGTGGCAATAACTGTCCTTACCAGCAGGCAGCGGTAGTGTGTATTCGTCATTCAAAAGAGGCAACAGCCAATCAGAGTGATTTCTTTGGCCGACTTTCTTTGGCCGATTTAACATGTTGAATCGGCCGCGGGAGGTGTGAAAATATGCCGTAAAGCAACGACGGTGTGGGACACACCAACCGCAGTAGGGCGCCGCGAATGCCCGACTGCCTCTGACGGCCTCTGACTCCCAAAATCGGGTAGGTGTGTCAGGGCCTTTAGATAAATGCACGTTTTGTTAAGCCGGATAATCTCCACGTCTACCCTACTTTTATAATTTCCGAATCATAAATCTAATTGCCAGAAGCAAAATGCTAACGTCATGCTATCAACGAACTACAGCAGGGTCGCACGACTTCAACGTCACGCCAACTTAAAGGTGGGGTAGGTAAGTTTGAGAAACCGGCTCGAGATACACTTTTTGTTATATTCCATGGAATGCTCTTAACATCCCGATAGCAATGAATATCTTAAGAGCTTTGACAAAAAATCCTTAGAAAAATGTCATCTGTGGAAGCCGTGTTGCTGTAAAAAGCAGCCGGCCCGGCTAAAATAACTGGATGGCCTACCTGCCTGTCAGCCTTCCATCTGTGCACAAATTTATCTCGTGCCCTCATTGGTCATGGTCATGTTCGTGTGTGTTGGAGGAGGGGCTCTGTAAGGAAGTGGCAGATTTTTTTCCGGCTGTGTATTTTCTAATTCTAGCGATCTCGAGCTGGTTTCTCTAAAATTACCTACCCCACCTTTAAGATCGATATTCAAAAATACAGATTCTAAATTGTACAAGTTGAAGCGTTTGTTTTAACAGTTTGCTAGAGCGCAGGGCCAAACAAACTTAGCGGGAGTGTTTACGTGTTCGGCGTAGTGAAGTACAACGTCCTCAACAACTTCTGTAGTCCTATTCAGCCACTTGTTAACAACCATCGTTTTTCAGACATGTCAACTCTTCAAAAATCACCAATGGGGTCACTGCTGATGAATAATGTCGTAGAACAAAACGTGATCCGTCTCTTACCTTTGTGTCAACCACAGACCTTATTTCGAGCTATTTTCCAAAAACTAGTTGGTAAAAAAACGGAAGTGGTAAAATGCTAACTCACTTCCGGGTTTTAGGACTCGTTCCTGCACCACTCTATTCTCTAGGAGTTTAGCATCTGTTAAATTGTAATGTCTCATGTTTCTGTTGACCACGTGTTTATCACAGAATCCTCTCATCAGCCGATATCCAGAAAGGATCTTGGACAGCTTTGTATGTATCACCTGCATGTCCCCCCTGCCCTCAATGTCTAATGGTGATTCTAATATCAGTCCCCCAATAGAAACTGAGAGTCCTCTAGTCAAAGTGTGTGTCCAATACTATTTGAAGCTGTGGTGTGGTGGTAAAGTAGCACAAACACAATCCATCCAGCAGACAGGCTTTTCTGGGTATTAGACAGGGAGGAAAAAAAAGTTGTTGGGCTGCTGGTTGTCTGCGCTGTCTGATTTCTGCTGAGTCACACACAGGCACACACACGGATTAGCCTGTTCCTCTGTGCGATACTCCTCAAGGCTCAGACAGCAACAATAACCCTTTCATTCATCTTCTATTCCCTCCCAACTGTCATTTGATGAACTCAGGGGGGGGGGAAGGTCCTTGTTCCCCCCCACCTCGTGTTAGAGAGAGTAACCCAGACACAGCGATGGAACTGAATCCCTCTTATCTCGCCCTGTCCCGGTGCCGACCCAGCTCCTCTTCTCCTCCCAGATTAGAGCAGATTATTAATCCCTTTGCTCTGATATTCTGGGTTCTCGGGGAATGCTGCCAACAGGACTGTTTTTAGAGAGCTTTGGCTTAGCTGTGCAGCGTGCCAGGGCCAATCAGATGGCTCTGTTTCTGATTTCTGTTCTTCTTAATATGTGACCCGCTCTATCGAAATCAGTCGGAAGTCGCAACGGCTCATTTCAAAATAAACGTGGATTTGCGTAAAAAACTATTTTTTCGGGGTTCGGGTGTTTTGTTTGATTTTAAATAAACAAAGTCTTGGCTTTCAGAATATGAAACTTTTATTTCCAAAATCACACGATAAATACATTTTTGAAGCTTGTAAAGGGAAGAAGACAGCTCTCCCTCGCCACTCTGCTCTTCCGCAGCGCCGCCCCCCCTCCCTCCGGCTGAAATTATGAATGTAAGGCGTATAGTAATCATAGATAACACGGCAGGGTCCGTTAAAGTTTGTTTTCATCTGATTTCAATTAAACAAAGGCTTGGCTTTCAGAATATTAAACTTGTTTCGGCAAATTCAGATGATAAATACAACTTTGAAAGCTTGTAACGGCATAATTACAAGCGGAGAACGGAGTAACTTAACGTCACAGCAGGCAAAACAACAGCCGGTGTTTCTCGTGAGTGTTTCCCCGGGAAACAAACACAATACACACGAATGCAAAATTACACAACCACACACACACACACGTATACACACACACACACACACTCGCGAGCCTCCCCCAGACCAGTAATCCAAACGAAAATATCTTCCCTCCGTAGTATTTTTATCATTTACTCCGCTAATAACCAGTCAGATCGATGGATTCCAGAGAAGAGGAAACTTTGAAGGCTTTTTTCTCAAAATGATGACTCGGTGACAGTCATTATATAATGTGACATATTTTGCTTAATATTTGGAGTACAAAAACAATCCTGATATCATTAGAAAGCTAGGAATCTCCTCTTTCCAGCAGTGTATACAACTCAAAATGTGTCTTCGGGTCAATGCGACTGATTTCGATGGAGCAGGTCACATATTGTAACTAAGCCTTTGTGATTGACCTGGAACAAAACCAATGTGTGGGTGGGTGTGCTTTCCTGGGAGATTCGGAATGAGCTTCTGGTTGATTATTGGTTAATCACACCTGATTTGAAACCACCTCTAATTGTAATTGGCGTAATTGCAGTAAAGATCATATCTCAGATTGTGAATCATGTGCATGTCAGTTTCTTGGTCCAGTTGTGTGTTGAGATGCAGATTGAAGGCATATATGAATATGTTTAAACATACTGTGGAGGCCTTTTGTTTACATCTAGAGAAGGAAGCTAGTGTTGTAGTGGAGGGACTGTGTGCCAGCCGCTGCATCCTGCTCCGTGCCTCTGTATTCTGCTTTGTAGGAAATAGCCTGAAGTCTCCCTTTTTGTTTGAAGGGTTACCATGAGACAGGAAAGACTCAGAAAGATACAGCTCAAGCCGAGGAAAAGGACTGAGGAAGTAGAAGAAAGAAAGAGGAAGAGACCCTTTTGCTGAGAAAGGCTTATCCTTTGAAAGGCAGTAGAGTGACTGTTCCTTCCGTTGTCTTGTCTTTATGGCAGCGAGGAGGAAGTCCAACTGCGTGAAGGAGGTGGAGAAGCTGCAGGAGAAGAGAGAGAGGCGCCGGATTCAGCAGCAGGAGCTACGAGAGAAGAGAGCTCAGGTACATCAACATGATTCACCCTTCTCAATTCACAGAATACATTCCATTCATTTTGATGACCTCTTAAAGGTGGGGTAGGTAAGTTTGAGAAACCGGCTCGAGATACACTTTTTGTTATATTCCATGGAATGCTCTTAACATCCCGATAGCAATGAATATCTTAAGTGGTTTGACAAAAAATCCATGAAAAAATGTCATCTGTGGAAGCCGTGGTACTGTAAAAACTACGACCAGTTATTTTAGCCGGGCTGGCTAAAATAACTGGTTGGCCGACCTGTCTGTCAGCCTTCCATCTATGCACAAACTTATCTCGTGCCCTCATTGGTCATGTGCGCGTTCGTGTGTGTTGGAGGAGGGGCTCTGTAAGGAAGTGGCAGATTTTTTCCGGCTGTGTATTTTCAAATTCTAGCGCACTCGAGCTGGTTTCTCCAACATTACCTACCCCACCTTTAATGTAGTGGACATCTAGGAATGACTTAGCTATGGTTGTTGAGCTGGAACCTCACTGTTTGACTGCCTTCAGGAGGTGGATACCACCATCCCTAACTACGAGATCATGTACATGATCAGAGATTTCCGAGCCAGCCTGGACTACCGGCCCCTGACCACGGCAGACCTGGTGAGTAGATGAAGCTTCTCATTCTCTCTGGATTTGTAGACATCGACCCTCAGAAGCAATTGAATAAAATGTCCGTCTTTGTTGCACCGTCCAGATTGAAGAGCACAGAATATGCGTTTGTGTGAGGAAACGTCCGCTCAACAAGAAAGGTCAGCTCTTCATTCGGAAACCACATGTTTTGTTTATTGTTAATGTCTGAATGATATTAAACGTCTTGCCTCTGCTGTGTTCCAGAGTTGGCCATGAAGGATTTGGATGTGCTCACCGTCCCCAGTAAGGACGTGGTGATGGTTCACGAACCCAAACAGAAAGTGGACCTGACCCGCTACCTGGAGAACCAGACCTTCCGCTTTGACTACGCCTTCGACGACAGCACCACCAATGAGATGGTTTACAGGTTTGTAACAACGAAACACGGACAGAGCCGTTTCATTAGCTTTGAAACATGCATAATGCGGAACTGAACTGACCTATTTATTCGATTTTGTGCATTATGTAATATCTTGCATTGGATCAGTGAATAAATGTGTGTTCTGTCTCACCCTGCAGGTTCACAGCCAGACCGCTAGTGGAGACCATTTTTGAGAGGGGCATGGCCACATGCTTTGCCTATGGGCAGACGGGCAGTGGGAAAACACATGTGAGTTACACACCTGGACCCCTTCGATCATAAAGGGATTACTACGGACCAGACACGACAGCTACTGTTAAGAGTTGTACCCTTGGAAATGATTTGGAATTACCTCTATAATATTACATCAATGTACACAATATCTTGTTTTTTTTATTGCTGCACATATTTTATTCCAATTCTATTTCAATCTAAATACTGCTATATCTTTTAATGTCATTATAGTTTTCTTAAAATAGTTTTCTATCTATTTTTGTTGTACTTGTTATGTATGCACCACAACACCAAGTCAAATTCCTCCTACCTGGTAATAACCCTGTTTTCTGTCTGTCAGACTATGGGTGGAGATTTCTCTGGGAAGAACCAGGACTGCGCTAAAGGAATTTATGCATTAGCTGGTAAGTCATCGGTTGTGTTTCCTGCTGATTTAATGTGTTCTAGCTCATGTAATCGTTTATTTGGCAGGGACAATGCACAGTGATGAACACTTAAAACATTAAAAATGTATCAAGCGTAACAGTGCCAGATTTAGCTTTGAGCTCATTTACATCCGCATTCCCTCACATAAAACACTTAAGAAGTATACATTTTACAAACATAGCAAAAATACATATACATACAAGTATTTACCACATGGCAGTACAATGTAGCAGCAACGACATAAAGTGCAAGAGAAGATACAAGAGCTACATAAAGTGCAAGAGGAGATTCCCCTGTGTTAAAGTGCATTTAGCGGTGATTACACGTCTGTTTGTTTCTCAACCATTCTTTGAGTTGACCTTTAAAACTATTGAGAGTGGTAGGGATGCATATCGTTGACTTTTTTACGATACCGATACCACTGAACGATACCGATACTCAACCGATACATATCGTGATACTTTGAAAATGTATCATCCCACAATTACTCCCATGAAGCGCTTTACGATATAGTTAACATGTCAAATGAATATTAAATTCAATTGTGGGACTTCTTGGACCTTTTAGTACTGAACAAACAATGAAAAATACATTACAAATATGAAGAAAAACAATTATGGAATATCTTTTATAACACCCGCCATCAGGTGTGCCGCGTGAATAGCACATCTTGTCAATGCAAACAGACCGTTATAGCCCCGTTATAATTCATGTTAAACCTGAGATTCGACTAGAGAACAAATACATAATAGAATAAACACATTTGTGGGACTTTTACCTTTCTAGTATTGAACAAACAATGAAAAATACATAAAATATGAAGAAAAACGATTATGCAATCTAATTTATAACACCCGCCATCACGGGCCACGGACTCACTTTTAAAATAACATTTTAACAATTATTTTTTTTAAGTATCGAAACCGGATCTCATTTCGGTACGGTATACCGTAGCCACCAGTAACCGGTATTTCGGTAATACCGGATACTGGTATGCATCCCTAGTGGGACAATCCCGTATCTCAGTTGGGAGGCTATTCCACAATGAGCTGCTTTTTATGGAGAGTACATTTTGTCCAAAAGTGGTCTGTCTAATTGGTAAAAGTGGAAATATACTTTATTTACGCCTTACAATATCTTTTATTATGATGGGTTTGGCTTGCTTAGGTGAAATGTAAGATCTCTTGTCTCTTCCATGCAGCTCGGGATGTATTTCTCATGTTGAAGAAACCCAACTACAAGAAGTTAGATCTTCAAGTGCACGCGACCTTCTTTGAAATCTACAGCGGAAAGGCAAGTGATGAGTAATCATTTGTTTGTGTTTTTTTTTACCCCCAAAATAAAAACAATTCTGACGATGTAAATGTTTTCTTAGGTGTTTGACCTGCTGAATCGTAAAACTAAGCTGAGGGTGTTGGAGGATGGGAAGCAGCAGGTGCAGGTTGTGGGACTTCAGGAGAAGGATGTCAAGTGCACAGAGGAGGTCCTGAAACTCATAGAAGTGGGCAACAGCTGCAGGTACCACAGCAGGAACTGTCTGTCTGGTTGTTAGCGGTGTGAGACTTACTCTATTTGTTTGTTAAATTATAATAATAGATCTTATCGCTTTTTTTAATGCATGAAATGAGTTGGTCACTAGGCTGCAAATGTTTCTTAATAGAATATGACATCATAGTCTATGATAACTGAAAAGAAAGTCAAGCGCATTTTTCACATTTCCCCTCCTCTACAATTCTTATTTAGTGTGCACTCTTCCTTGTGCCATGTTCATATGTCTGTATCCTTCCTCTCCCTTCCAGAACCTCAGGGCAGACATCAGCCAACGCCCACTCATCTCGCAGCCACGCCGTTTTCCAGATCATTCTCCGCAGGAAGGGCAAGATGCACGGCAAGTTCTCCCTCATCGACCTCGCCGGTAACGAGAGGGGGGCCGACACATCGAGTGCTGACCGCCAAACCCGTCTGGAGGGGGCGGAGATCAACAAGAGCCTGCTGGCCCTCAAGGTTTGTCGGTTAAGACGGCTGCTGCAATATTGCACTGATTCCAAAAAAAGTGACTTACCAAACAATGTGTGTCTGCTTTTGTGTCAGGAGTGCATCCGGGCTCTGGGCCGCAACAAGCCCCACACTCCATTCAGAGCCAGTAAGCTCACCCAGGTCCTGAGAGACTCTTTCATCGGGGAGAACTCACGCACATGCATGGTCAGTTTGTTGCCCTTGATTCATATCCAAAGTCCGTGTGTCTTCTGGATGGGATTCATTAGAATAATTTGTTTTACGTTCTCTGCACAGATAGCAACAATCTCTCCTGGAATGACATCCTGTGAGAATACCCTCAACACACTACGCTACGCCAACAGGTGGGAATATGTTTACTGACTTCAGTGATTCAAACAAAGCTTTATTGTCACTGGAACAAACAGCAATGTTACGACATGATAGCTCCTTTTTAATGCCTCTGACTCCCAGAGGTTTTTTGTATAGATAGTTGTCAAATGTGTTTTGTACATTTCTCTGCCTACTCTACTAGTTCTGTCTGACTCTCTTGTATGCCCTCTCTCCTCTCTGTTTCCTGCTCTGTTTCCCTCTGCTCCTCTGTGCCCTGGTGTGGCGGATCGCCGCTGTGTAGAGTGAAGGAGTTTGGGATTAGTCCGTCGGACATCCCCTTCTCTCAGGGCGGTCGCTCTGAGCTCTCGCCTACCAATACCTTTGAATACGATGACTTTGCTGCTACCTCTCCCAGCAGGTCAAGAACCCCCCCACAACACTGCACACATAAACACACAAAACACACAATGCATGCGCTCCCTCCAGGTATTTATCCCCCTCTGTACATCCATGAGCTCATCTTAGCTGCTTTCATTCTCTTCATCTGCCGTTCACTGTCTCGTCCTTCTCTATTTCTCATCGGCATGCCTTTTCATCCTCCTCCCTTGCTTTGCACTCTTATCTTTGTCTAAGCTGTGTCAATATTTTTTTCTTTTAAATCCTGTTGAAACAATACATCCGTCCGCCTGTCCATGTGGGTGTGTCTTTTATTTGCTCTGTGTAACTGTTACTGTGTAAGCTGTGTGCGATGAGTCACAAAGAATACATGGCATTACAAAACTGGACCCAATAGGGTATTAGCTGCTGTCCATGTTGACACTGAAACGTTCACATGTGAAAGCACAAGATGAGTTCAAACCCTCAGCAGGTAACCAAATAGTCCTGATTCATTAGCGCTGTAAGCATGCCTGTTATGAGGATACCACTTTTATGAATTATATTAGGTTTCAAATCATCTACAGTCATCTTTCTACATGCATGATGTCACCGCTGTCATCCTGTGATCCTTTGAACCCCAAGTTACTGTCATAACGCAGATCGAACCGCAGACTGGGTTGAAAGATACGCTCCAACCCGGCTCAAAGTCCTTTTCTCTGCAGGGTGAAGGAGCTGTCAGTGGACCCCAACCAAATGATGGACGGGGGCCGACCCAACATCCACGCTGTAAACCAGCTGGAGATTTTAGACGAGGACTGGCTGAGCATCTCGCCGCAGAGAGACGACCTCAAACTGCTCTGTGAGCAGAATGTAAGCTAATAGGGTTGTCTTTTTACTTCTAACTCATTACCATTTCAATATTCAACCTGTTGTGATGTAACACCTGTCACCAAACGTTTTGGAAACGGATTAAAAACCTGCTATTAAAGGGCTGTAAAGTTAAGGCAGGTTGTGTCCAACAATTCATAGTTGAGAAGCTTAATAGTTAAGGTATACTTTACATAGACCTTGTTGCTTGCGAGAAATGTGCTTTTAAATAATCCATATGAATTACTTGTAGACGGTAATTGGATTTATGTTTTAGCTATTTCAGAAGTGTTTGTGAATATTCTGTTTCTGTCTCTTGTTGACCCTGTAACTTTGTTCCCAGGAGGAGGAGGTGTCTCCCCAGTTATTTACCTTCCACGAGGCGGTGTCTCAGTTAGTGGAGATGGAGGAGCAGGTCCTGGAGGACCATCGAGCGGTTTTCCAGGTCAGAACATCAATGAAAAAAACCAAGACTCTTGCTGATCATTTTTATGTCGATATAGAGATATGTCATGTTCTGTTTAGGTTCATTAGAATGCTATACATATTGACAGCAAATACAGTGAGCTTCACAATCAATAAAATTAGTTTTCTGTGGGTAAAAGTCAAACTTGCTTTGGTAACCTCTGAGTTCATCGCTGGCTGTCATAAACTAAAAATGCCTTTCTGTATGTGTGTGTCCTCTGTGAGCAGGAGTCTATCCGCTGGTTGGAAGATGAGAAGGTGCTGCTGGAGATGACGGAGGAGGTGGATTATGACGTGGAAACATACGCCACTCAACTGGAGCAGATCCTAGACCAGAAGATAGAAATCCTCACTGAGCTCCGGGGTATGGCAGAAACACGCGATGGCCTGATGACGACTAAACACCCTGCTCCAGTAAACACTAATCACTTTTTCATTTATTTCCCTCTCAGATAAAGTGAAGTCATTCCGCTCTACACTCCGAGAGGAGGAGCAAGCCAGTAAGCAGATCGTTCCCAAGAGGCCACGTGCTCTCTAGAGACTGAAGATTTTTTTAGTGCCATCTACGGAAGCATAACCACTTGATGTTCGGCACGACTACATGTAGTTTGCAAACTCTTACTAAGTAATAAAAATGAATGTGCTTAATTTAAAGGACTTGTGACAATTAGTTTTCCATATAATTAGAAATGAATAACTTCCAGCAAGAGCCATCTTCTAACACCTTTGAGTAGAAATGGTGTGTGTTATGAAACCCTGCTGACTTGGAAATCATGTACCTGTCACTAAAACACATTTCCTCAGATATTGGGCTCGACATTTAGAAATGTATATTTAAACATATTTACATTAAGCATGTATCTTGTAGCATTATACACACTGTTGGATTAGTTTTTCATTTACATAAAACACCATAGTGACTGACAACGGCTAGAGAAGCTATGTGTATTGTATCCATGGTGACAGCTGCTTCCTGTTTTACATAAAGGGACAAAGGAGGTTCACCTTTCAAAGAGACGGGCTGATGGTGAACTGTTTTGTGAGTCTGTGACAGGTTAAGGGTCTAAAATGAACTATTTAATTATCTGTAAACGTGGTTTGAGTTGTAATACCCAGGTTGGCCGATAGGTGTCACCATTATCTTTATGGAACACAGGATTATAAATGGCTACCTTTTTCCTCTTTACTGCATTTTAGCAACGGACGGGCGTCAATTTGAAAATATCGATGATTTTTGTAGCAAATTCAACTTTCCCTCGGCGTTATTTTTTGATAAATGCAAGAAGTTTTGTTTTGAAAGGGTCTCACCGGAAGCGCTAATACGGGTTTAGCTAACGGCTTCAATTATTCGAAAAATCGTTTTACCAAAAAGCATGCCAAAGATTTGCCCTAGTTTCTAAAATGTGCTATTTCTCATTGTTGTAAATGTAATGTATTTGGTGTTTTGCGCTGATATACATCACATAGGCCTCCGGGAAATTGACTTTTAAACGAAACTATATCCTATATTAAAAGAAAAACGGATCGAGGAGAAAGTGATCAATCGTTGCAATCTGTAGCTTTGGTGAGTAAGAAAACATTGACACAGAAAGAAATGTGGACAATCTGAAATTATTTGTAATAGACACTCATAAACCAATTTACCTTTTCCACAAGGAGGTAATTATTTTCCAAACAAATGTAGATTTAAGAATATTAGTATTAATGAATAACAAACTCTCAAACACACTGGCAGGCTCTAGTACAACCAAGAGGGCTCAAACAGCTTCCACCTGACAACACATGCCCAACTCATTAAGGCAGAATAACACACTCAATATGAGCTCTTAAAAAGTATCCTACAATAATCTTTGAACATTTCCTCAAACTACTTCAGCATTCGATGTTCAGGTCCTCCAAGCAAAGCACTTTCCACTCCTCTCGTTATAAAGGCAGGACATAAGAGTTGTAGCACTAGTTCCCTCTGCCATTTAAGTAAAGTGGATTCCTGCTGAGTTGAATGCATGAAGCAGCCTGAGGATGAAGGAAAGTCATAATTAAAAACAGGTCAAAACATATGTATTTCAGTAGATTAGATAAATAAGACATTCAACTTACACCATGAAGTCATCGATGTCCATGGTCCGGGCTCTCTTCTCACTGAACTCAACCCCCTGCAAAACACTCTCAACCTTCTTGGTGATGCTGAAGTCAGCTGGGATTTCCTGTAAGGATTAAGAACAGGACTTTAGATTCAAAAGTACACACATCCTTTACTCAAGTAGAAGTACAGATACTCGTGTTTAGAAATACTCTGGTAAAAGTAGAAGAAGTGATTTAACTACTTACTCAAGTAAAAGTAAAGAATTATGGGCTTTGAAATGTACTTAAGTAAAAAGTACCCATACCTAGTTAGAGTAACTGACCTCCCTTTAGTTTAATTATATTAATAGAACAATAATGTCGTTGTTAGATAATTAATGTTTCGGCCACCAAATGCAGATTAAAACTAAAGTAACGAACCCGTTTTGAAAATGTGAGAAGTAGAAAGTACAGGTATTTGTGTGAAAAATGTAAAAGGAAAAAGTAGTGGAGTAAAGTACTGATACCAGAAAAATGTACTTAAGTACAGTAACAAAGTATTTGCACTCCACTACTTCCCATCTCTGGATCTTGGACATTTTGAAAACTCTTGAGAGTACAACATGCGGGACAAAGGACACTATGACTCACCATATTGTTTACAGAGCAGTGAATCCTGTAGTTCTTTTCCAGCAGCTGTTCAACCGCACTGGACCTGGAAATATGAATCTATATGATCACCCGTTTCTTTTTATACACATTTTCTTTTGACAGAAAAAACATTTGGCGGGCGGGGCAGTGAGCGCAGAAAGCAGGTACTTACTTAAAAGCTGCATTGAGGGTTTTGTTCTTCCTCACAAAGGCTATCCTGACCAGGCCATCCCACTCCTATTCAAGAGAAGAGAAAACAGACTTTTAAATATTTAGAAATGTACTTCCTTTTCAAACAAACAGCATTATCACATAATTCATTGTTAATAGAGCCAAACCTCACCTGGAAGTTGACTGGAGGAGGAGGATTCTTCGGTTCTATCCTGACAACACTTGACTCCACTTTTGGAGGGGGACGGAAATTATTCTTCCCTACCTGATAAAGGGAAACATATCATACAGACACAGTTGTTTATTGGAATAACCTTGCATGAAAGGAAGACTTCATCAAATACTTTGAATTTCCATTCATAACACTGACATTCACATTTTAAATCCTCATTCAATACGGCACAGCCTTTCTTTGTGGATTCATTCCGTTTAAACCGTTTTCCATTTTCCAGCAAAGTTGCAGATAAAGATGAGGGTATGATACTATGATAAGTGTTATAACATTTGAGAATAGGATGGAGGGCTGGATGCGTAGGATTTTTTCTGACTTGTGTAATCCAAAGATTTCCAGACAGTACAGAGCGTTTCTGAGTCCAAAGACATTATTGAGTATTTGGATTTGTTGCCGATTAGCACCATATCACCACAATAACACAAATATCCCCTATCCATTGTCTTAAGGAGATGAGGTCATTCATTATGATAACAACTCATTCACAAATTGAAATTTGCTTTTAGACATCAGAGGTTACGCACTGACCTTCATGAGATGGTCCACACGGGCCAGTAGCTGTGTGTTGATGGACAATCTGCAGAACAGCTTGTCTCCAGGTTGGGCAACAAGTCGCATGGCAAACTCTCTCTGGAACATCAACACGGCACACCTGAGCAAAGGTAAAACACAAGAGAAATGATGAACGCTCAACATGGACATACACAGTGTCCTCTCGGTAGCCATGGGTTACTTCTTACCTGAAGAAAGGTCGATGCAGAAGGAGCTTAAAGACAAATGGTGACGAAATCTGCAAATTGAGAAGAGTTGGGTTTAAAATAAAATTGTTTTTGAATGACTCTGGATAAAGTGATGCAGAGTGGAGGAAACATTTATTTACCTGGTACGGTAAATTAGCCACACAGACGTCAAAGAAAGGCAATTCTGTTTTTAGCACATCTCCGATTAATATTTGAAGTTTGGCCTGCATGGGTCTGTAGGAAAACACAATGTTTTTATTAATAGATCATGTATTTACTTTTCATCTATTGCAGATACTTAGGTTTACATTATGTGGTGTAATCACGCCGCCCGCTCCACTCACGTGCACTGTACTCTTTTCTGAAGTTCAGCCACTAATCTGCCGTCCAGCTCACAGGCCACCACCTGCAAAAATAGACATTTCTGTAATGACTGCACAGTGAAACACAATGACTGTAACACTGCTGTGGACACAAAAAACACAAAGAAAACAGATAAAAGCAAAAGATGAAGAACAAATGTAAGCTGGAAAATGTGGTAAAGATGTCAGTTAACTACATGTTAACCTTTCCAATGCACTGTCCAATTAGATTGTTAAAAGCAGTTGAAGACCTCAAACCAAAGAAATAAAAGGTGATGGAAAACCACATTTCTATGAGGTTTGGATACAAAAAAAAGGAATAACCCTGACAACATTCGATCCATGAAACACTGATGTAACATTCTGATCAAATGCATAGAGCAGCGGTTCTCAAACTGTGGTCGGCGGGCTACTGCAGGTGGTCCGTGGAAAAAAGCTAAATAAAATCCACTTTTTATTATCAAGGATTTTCGGGGACCACCTCATATGTGACTTGCTCTATCAAAATCAGTCGCATTGACCTGAAGACACATTTTGAGTTGTATACACTGTTGGCAAGCTTAGTCTTATCTGCTTAGTTGCAATACTGTAGCTCAAAACATTTATGCAACTTTGGCCTATAAATTGTTTATGTTACTTAAGTGCCGGTGTGTCCATGGTTTTGAGTCTGCTTTTTGCAGTACAGTAACTAAAGGAATAAGCATACCGGTAGTTTCTGTAGACCTGTCTGCCCGTTTTGTGAGTGCACTGCGCTCGTGCGCACTTGTGGCATTGTTTGGGATGACCTAATTAAAATAGCGTCCGCCGTCCTCTTTGAGAAACATAGACAACGCAGACATACACCGGTCACACGTACGACAAAAGTATCAGATAGGCTTCAATTTACTTTTGATTGTCTATAATTAACTATAACAAAATATCGGCATTTTAACACTACATTTATATATGTACTTATTTTTACAGTTTGCATATGAGGCGGTCCGCGAAAATCCTTGAAAATAAATAGTGGTCCGCATAAACAAAAAGTTTGAGAACCCCTGGCATAGAGGCACATGGGATACTGGCTAAATGAATGATATTGAGTTGACTCCTTCATGTTCTCACCTTCTTGGCTTTTTCCAGCAGCTTCACGGTCATGTTACCAGTACCGGGTCCCACCTCCAGAACCACATCCGTCGGCCTCAGGGCAGCCTGAAAATCATGAACCATGAGTAGGGTTTATCAACACTGTACATCGTGATCATCTTTGTAACATTAGAGTCTTTGTTCACAAATAGTCGTGTATGTGTGTAAAGAATTAACTGTACGTTGCACCAGTACAGCGTACCTTCTCAATGATCCCATTGACAACCAGTGGATTCTTCAGGATGTGCTGACCGATGCCGGTGTTAAACATAATCCCTGCAACAGACAAGATGGGACACGTTGTAGTGAGTTTGTGTGATGTAGATTAGTAAAACAAGGTATATATTTACATCCAATTCTAACTGAAGGGCTCTTGCTTAATTTAATAACATTAAAATGCTTTGTCCGAAGAGTCAGACTCGCATAAAATGTGAGTGAAACCTGTGATCACAATGGTAGTCTTTGTACAATCTACTCGAGTTTAAAGGTCCCATGTCATGCTTTTCCGGTTATTACCCGTCCCCTTGTGTTATGAAGGTTTCTCTGCATGTAAACGGTCTGCAGAGTCACAAACCCTCAAAGTACACCCTGTAGCGAGTACAACTCTAACACAGAAAATACCTGTCTATGCTGCCCCAGAACGCCTCGTTGGAGATTTCTCTTTCTCTTCCTGGGTACAGTGATGTGCCCATACCCAAATGGATCCATTTGTCCAAATGGACCAATCCTTGGAGCCGTTACGTTAAGTCCGTGGATTGGTCCAAATGGACCAATCCGCGGACCTTCCTCACACACTCAATCTTTTCTCAGCTGCAGCTCCGCCGATTTCTCCTCCCTGAGACGGCGGGACACGGCGAGGCTGTGAGTCGGTGTGTGAGCACACACACAAACTCCCAGCCAGGCTGCGGGTGTGTGTGTGTGTTCGGGCTGGGTTTCGCTGGCCACTGGGCTCACAGGGAGGAGGGGCAGGGGCTCCAACAAGCCGTTTAGGACAGAGAGTAAATACACATACTATACAGAGATGCTGTATGAGAAACCAATGCAATTTTGGAAAATTGCACAATATAAATCTATTCTAGTAGACCTCAACAATGGAATTATGATCAGTAGAAATGGCCATGACATGGGACCTTTAAGAAGCCAAATAACATTAAGACTTGAACATATGATTTGGTGTTAATATAATGTAAGAGCTTATATGTAACTATGACAGAAATGTACATAACATTACTTTTGCGACTGAGAACTTAATTGCCATTTTCCCCAAAATGAACTGGTTGATTGGGGTACATCTCTATGATAAGATACGATGGACCTTTATTGATCCCTGTAGTGTATGGAAATCAGGAGTTATAGCAGAATAAGACATGAGAATATAGAGGGGGATGACAATTAACGTTACGAAATGAATAAACATGCAATAACAGTGTGGCGAAACAACTAAAAGGCACTCGAAATGTTTAAAGTATGTTTACAACAGTCTGTGAATTTACATTGGTAGGTAAATGGTGCCACGTTAAATAGCGATTCACTTTGGTGTGAGTCTCACCAAATGTATTGAGCGTTAGTAAACAGATGTCTACTGTAAACACATGCGACAGATTTGACAACCTCAAATACCAATAATGTGTTCTTTTTAAACTGGTACTGGAGTAGTAAACTGCTCAGTATGTGTTGCAAGGATATGATATAAAGAGGCCATTTAAAGCCCATTCCCTCCAGCAGCTGACAGTAATGTTTGCTAATTGCTATCGTGCTTACGCCAACTCCTCCTGGAGAAACATACCTTGGTTTTTCACCTCTTGGTGCTGCCTGCTCCTCCTCTCCGGCTTGACTTTCGGCATTTTTAATTAGTTGTATTCGAGTTAGAGATCCAGAAATCCAAATGTTAAACAGCTATTCAAAGTATATTCGTCTTAGGGGCTGTAAACACGTGTAGCCTCACTTTCTTCTTCACTGACAGGATGTGCAGAGTGAGGAGAATCTCTCTT
>CALSBZ010000630.1:91826-133696 GCA_943591055.1 Gobionotothen gibberifrons
GAAGTGAAATATGACTCGATCTGTGTGTGCCATTACCACCAGATTGGCAGCCAGACAACATATCTGTAACTATGAACGATTACATCTCATCTGTGGTATTCAGACTTTAACACACACTGCATGCAGCATAGTGCTCTGAATCACAATGTATTCCACTGCTGATCAATTGAGTCATTGGGTCAGTTGCATAACAGTAACTTAGTCACCAGTATGGCAGAGCCCAGTGGAGAGCTGCAGCTGAGTGGGAGACTGCTGAATGATGTGCTGCCCACACTGTAGGAGGGCAGAGTGGGAGCCCGGGAAGCCTCCAGTGTATTGTAAATAGTTAATGCAGAAGTTTTGGCTGATGCCTTGAAATCGCACCATGCTTGTGCCATATTGTTAACCTCCTGCCGTGCAATTAATCACAATGAACTGCAGGAGACAGCTGTTAATGAACGACAGGCTTGGTGTGGGGAAATGGACCGCTGAGCTCAGGGTTAGGGGACATGCAAATGAGTGGCGCTGCGCACTAGGCGGATATTTCACCGATGGGTGCCTGGTGTTGAGGATGTGTAAGGTGGCGGTCACTGTGCTGCCATAGAGACAGGAAGTCACTTTCTGTCACTGGAGCCTTGTGAAGCACACTGACATTCCCCTGCTTCTGATATTATAATGTTCCCAGACCTTTTTTTAGCAAGACCCGGAACAGGATGTACATCACACCACAGATCTCTGAGAATATTGGAGAAGAAATGCTGTTGTTATACATGCCTTCTTTCAGTATTACATAACTGTCTGTAATGTAGGTGGGGAGTTAACAGCAGAACAGAGACCTAGAAAAAAACCCTGTATTCACTCTCATTGTTCTTGTGCAATAAGAGTGAATTAAAGCCTTGCTTCATGTCTGTGAGAACACCCAATCACTTCTGCTTTGGGAATCATTGCAGATTTGCCCACTATATCTTGATCCTAAAAGTTTGATGATGGAGCCACTTATGCACCAGTATATGAGTGACAGCATGTTGGGCCCAACGCATATTTCTGTTTCACTAAACAGAGCATATTCAAAGGAGAGAGAAAATAAATGTCCTTCATTAAATGACTGAAAATACATTGTTTTAGTGTGCAGCACATCAAGGCCCTGCAAATATAACCTACTCAACCACACATGCACAGCCTACCTGAGCTATTTAGGATATAAGACGTCATGTAAGACACAGAGATACATTTTAAAGCACACGCCCGGGTCATTATTGTGTTATGTGGTGTGGTTTCTAATAGAGGAGAAGTTCATACCCTGTGAAGCAGCCGTAGCTGATATGAATGCAGAAAGGAGCGAAAGGGGGTCTCAGTCAACCCACTGGATAATAATCACACTTACCCCATTGTTATGGTCGACATTGCAGCGATCTATGTGTTCTCTCTGGCAATAAAAACGTATATATCTCGGATTGGCCGCTGCGTATCAAAGTCTTTTCTCTACACGACAGGCTTCAATGTATCACCGTCGGTGCGTCTGCAGGAATTTGATGACAACTGGTCCATTCCCCTGCGCTGTCACGGCATGAAATCACACATACATGTCGCTCTGCACATGGCACGGAAGTCAGACCTTCTACTCCTGCTTTGGTGCTGAGGGCTTCGTGATGGAGCAGCTGATCCAGCGCAGAGTCGTTTATGGAGATCCGAGATAATTGTCGCGTAAATTACAGATCCTCGCTGGAAGGGTGGAGAAGCCTTGCTGCCTGAACTGGGAAAGACAACCCTCATTTAGCCACTAGATAACGCACAGCATCCCACAGTCCACCCGCCTCCCTCTATCTCTCTTTCTCTCTCTAATTACCATAGGCTCACACCCCCACTCTCTCATCCAGACTATTTCACACCCTTACCAGTGCATTTCTAGAATAAAGCCAATTTCCGATTTTTCTCTGACTATGACCAAACCTGCAGTATATATTCTGCTTATGCAACATCGATTTTATTTTTAACTGATTCACAGCGCTCCTGATCAATGCTGATATGTGGAGAGTCGTTTGCATAGAATTAACTATCCTTTGGCTGTAAGAGTGATTTATTGATCTAAGCCTATCCGCACACCCCGATGTGTACCCCGCCCCCAAAACCGCTCCACATCTGGCTGATGAGTCCCCGCTTCCCTCCCACTCAGATCACTGTCAGTATTGAACTGCCTACGTCACGACACTGTCCTCCGCAGTGACGTCACTCGATGCTCGAGGGACTGATGCCATTTGACGCGTTATTGTTTTATAAGAAGTTTAGTAGGAAGTGGCCTACGCCTACTCACCAAATACTCTAAGAAAAATGTTACTCCCTGGCTGTATATGCAGTGTGGAAGATTCAGGTCTTTTACTAAAAGCAGAACAATTATTATTAGTAGTATTTTTTTCTTTGTAATCTGTATCCTGTGTCCTTTTGTGTCCTTCTATGGTCCATTTCCTGTTGTTTGTCTTGTCTACTACTTCACGAAATCCACTGTTTTAATTGTTCCCTATATTGCACCTATGCCCTGTAAGGTGTCCTTGGGTGTTATGAAAGGCGCCCCCCAAAATAAATGTATTATTATTATTATTAGAACAATATATAATCTATAAAATAAAATGCTGTGCAATATATAGCTACTATAACAGTACCAGCTACTTATATATTTTTATATGGTCCTTTTTTTAAAACTATACTGCTACTTTTTATTTATTTTTTTATTTTACCATGGAGCACCAAGTACGTGTTATTTGTTGTTTTACTTATTGTGTTTTTCATTATTAATAATATGTGACTCCTTTTTGATATCATATGTAAGTATACTCTTTTTAATGAATCTGCACTCTTGCTGTTGTAATACCCTTCAATTCCCTGTTGCAGGACAAATAAAGGAATTCTGATTCTGATAAAAGTTATTAAAAAAACAAAAAAATCCTTCTTCCAAATTGCTACTTAAATACAGAAGTATTATTAGCAAAATAAAAGCACATAAAGTATCGAATTAAAATATCTCATTTGCTGAAAGGCTCCGTCTTAATATATTAAATAACCCAGTCCATTTTAAGGCTTGGGATTGTTTATCAATAAATCAATTGTTGTTGGCATCCTCTAAACAAAAGATAAATCAAATTGCTAATCTGGATATTGCTTTAAAATGACTGAATTATGCATGCACTATTGTGTATGAACTGTAAACATTGTTGGGATCTGATGTGATTTATTTTTCATATTATAATATATACATAGATCAAACACTGTCAGGTAAACTATATGTAGTTTTACTACAAAGTAAGAGAAGAGCAAACAACGTCAATAATTTGTTAAATGTGCAGATTAAGTGCTCGTGACATTAATGTCAGTCGTCTTCTCATCACTCTTATCTTTATCTCATCATTGATGAAACATCTACACCATGAAAAGCATTTTACAGGATAAAGACATATTGTATTCAGGTGTAACACACAGAGCCTTTTTCTAAACAGCCTCTACATGTGTAAAAAATGTATGCAATTTGAACAATAAAAAAGCAATTATTATAATGGCCAGTCATTAGGGAGAAGATCTAAGACAGAGAATTGTAATGAAAAGTTCCTGAATAATATTAAGACAACTGATCTTTGATGCCCTGTTGACAGGAAGCTATCTGCTGAAAATTGATCCATATTGCTAATTTTACACAAACTTTCCGCAGTTATTGATAAAATATGTTACTTAACGTTAGTCAGGTATCATCAGTTTAGTCATTGATTGTGAAGGGGTCTTGAAGGAGTTTGAAAAGGCTGGGAACCACCCTTGAGCTGCAGCACAAAAAAGTGTCTTGATCGATTTCCGGGTCAAGTCCCAGAGGAGGGGAAGAGAGGAGTATTGAGATGAGGCCAAGGTCTTTAACTCAACATCAAATAAGCCTTACCTTTTAATGTAACTTTTATGGCCACTGGCCCTTTAAATCGAAATCCATTACGTCATGGCATCAATGCGGAAGTGTGTAGGAAAGACATTCAGTTTTGTTTACATGTGACATGCATTTGGTAAGTGTTACAGAGTTCGTTTTTCGAGTAAAATGTGCTTAACATTTTGTTACACGTCTCTATAAACATAGTCTTCACACCAACCTACACATACTCCGATTTAATTAAGAGATAATAGTTGTTACCGTTTTTGAATTAGCTAGCTGGGCGGTGCTAGCGTCAGTTAGCTCACCATTTTGACTGATCACTAGTTTCGGTTTCCTCAGAATAGTTGTTTTGACATTACGTTTCGGTTATGTGTTCCGTATCGGTGGTAGCCACAGTTCTCCATTAATTGTGGACACTACCAGCTGTGTTGTGGCTCAGTTGTTTTCTTTCTTTCAGGAGGTCTTTGGAGTTGATGCTGGAGCTCAGTGAAGATCCAGCAGCATGTTCCCCCGCAGCGCCTTACCGAGGGACCTGTCAGCCTTCCGTCACGGCCCGTACCCTCCCCCGGGCCCCCAAACCTACAATTACAACCACGGGAGCCGGGCTGCTGTCAACAAGTAAGCCTGACTAAATACTCACTGCTCTGATCGGTTAGACATCAACAACATCAACAACATCACTGAAATAGTCGTGAATGTTCAAGTACATTTACTCAAGTACTGTACACATTTGAGTGACTATAGGTATGTGTTTGAGTAAAGTTAATGTTTTTTATTTTATTCTATAAACTACTGACTACATTTCTCTGTGTTGGAATTCAACAGACACTTGACATGTTATGGCTGTCATACATGTAGGGATTGAGATTTAAGAAAAATGTGTGTCGTCTCTTAATTATTTTCAGAGCTGTATTTCGTACATTTAGTTAGTTTACAGATTTTGATTAATAATGTGAAATATAATCAACTCTTAAATAAGACTTTAGTTACACCTTGAGTCAATTAACAATCTACTCTGCAGCATACATACAGTCATTAAAACTAGCTGCACCTTTACCAACTTTGATAACACTTTAATGCGTCAAAAATTATAATCAACACATATCATATATATTGTTCTGAAATGTGCCAATCTGCATAATGAGCACTTTTACTTTTGGTACTTTTAAGTATATTTTGATGCTAATACTTTTGTCCTTTTGCGTATTGTTTTCAAATCAAATCAAATCAAGTTTTATTTATATAGCACATTTATAAACGATTTTTGGTCGAGCCAAAGTGCTGTACATATAATAAAAATAGCCTACAGTAGAGACATGCAGGACTTTTACCTTGAAACAGAGTATTCCCACACTCTGGTACTTTTACACAAGTACAAGATATGAGTACTTCTCCCACCTCTGAGTTCGGGTTACTTGTTTGCTTATGTATTTGTGAACATGTCTTTCTGGTAGCTTCCATGGTCCTGGACCACAGTGGTTTCCACCATATGAATGGAAAGAGAGGCCACTTCCTCCAGCCCCTCGTCCAGTCCATCATCCCTACGCCCCAAACATGACCAACAGTCGCAAGTATGTCATTTTACCATTTAATCATGGTTGGATAATCCGTGTCTCCTTTTATTATTTCTTAAACCTTCCTTTTGTGTTTCTTCAAGGAGGCAGAATAGCGAATACAGCCCCAATGTTGTAAAGCGCCAACGCATTGAGTCCCATCCCCGCCCATCCTCAGCCTCTCCTCTACTTCCAACCCCTCCCCCCCGTCGTCCTGACCGGGCGGTGGCAGGGTCATCGAGACCTCCCTTCGTTGGTCATAATCATTCCTTTCCGAGTCCACCTGCCCTCATCCATCCTCAGGGGATAGATGTCCCCGAGAGCTTCAACAGCCTGCAGGCCTATTCCAGGGACAAGGTATTCTATATTCAAATGGCATTAACCTGCAGTTTACACCACATCTGATGTGTTTACACGGCAATGCTTAGTTCTTAGTTCTTAGTGTGCATGTGTTCGTGTCCTCAGTTGAGCTGTCAGATGGTGGAGATGTTCGAGGCGTGCCAGCAGCAAGCTTCGGATTTGGCCCGGAAGGAGTTGTGCCGAACTCGGCTGCAGGACGACATACAGGGTCAATATCCAGGTGTGTATGAAATCCACAATCATGCCCAGACTTCCTGTCGTGGTCCCTTTTCACTCAGTGTGTTTCTCACAGTGGCACGGCTTTACCTGACTGGATCCTCTATGAATGGATTGGGCTGCAGGAGCAGTGATGCTGATATGTGTCTGATCATCAAAGGAAATGTGAGTTGCTTTGACTCTATACTATGTTTTGTCATCCAGAATGTGTTTGTACAATCAGAGATACCCACTTCCTGATGTGTATACCTACATGTTTTTCCTTTTTTTTTTTATAGAAAAAACACGATCCTATTAGCGTACTCAGTGTCATCCAAAGGTTGTTCAAGTCACTACGTGAGTCATAATGAATAAATACAAAATGTAGAACATATTGTGATTATGTTTTCCACATAGTCCACCAGGTGGAGATATTTATCCTTTGGAGAGAGAGTTTCACGTGAACATGAAATGAAACCAAAACAACCATAACTGTCATGATGTTTATTTTGATTGATAGCATATGTAGAGAGGACTCAGCTGATCAGAGCCAAAGTGCCGATCCTCAGGTTCAGAGAGAGAGGCAGGTAGGAACAAAACAGATATTAAACTTCTTTTTCTTTTATATAACTATTCTTTTACCTTAGCAAAGCCAGAAAGCATTGTTAAAAGGACTCCTTTTAATATTCCTTCCCTCTTTAGTGATCTGGAGTTTGATCTGAATTTCAACAACACAGTGGGCATCAGAAACACATTCCTTCTGAGGAGCTATGCCTTTGGTGGGTGAGATCTTTCTAAATTCCTGCCGAATTCTAAGTCTGCTCCAACTGTCCTTCCCAAGCAGCGCTTTTAATGCTTCTTGTTTTGACCCGCTGCCTGTGTGTGATGTCTCTCAGCTGATCTCAGGATAAGACCCCTGATCCTCGTTGTCAAGAAATGGGCCCAACACAATCATATCAATGATGCCAGCAAAGGAACGTTGAGCAGCTACACACTCGTGCTGTTGGTGCTGCACTACCTCCAGAGTCAGTACACTCACACACAGGCAAAGACCTTTCTGTTTCCATTTATTACTTAATGTGAAACTTATCTTGTTGCTTTTTCTACAGCTCTCAAGGAACCTGTCCTTCCCTCTCTACAGATGGACTACCCCGTAAGTGTCTCCATTGTTTTTGCAATTCATTGTAACTTATTGTAACCTGTGTATTCCAGGTTCATTACCAGAAGTACAAACTAGTAATTATAGAAAATCCAAAACGTTCAACACCTTGCGCACATGCCTTACAATTCGTATCACTTTTAAAAAGAAGACATTTCTGCATCATATTGACTTTTCTGTACTCATCACAAATAAATCACATTATGTGCTTGGTTTTAAGTCTTTGTTTTTTGTCCCGTGCCTTGATTTTCAGCACTCTTTTTTCCCCCTCATGGACATTGACATGGTCCCAGAGGGGCCCAAACACGTCCCTCCCTACATATCGAGCAACCAGTCCTCTCTGGGAGAGCTTCTTCTGGGCTTTCTCGGATACTATGCCACGGTCTTCAGGTACACACCACATTTCTGAGTCTAGTGTTTCACATTCACCCATACCATCTTGCTCCCTTTCCTTATCTCCTGTCTTCTTGCTAACTTCTCCCACCTCTCCAGTCCCCCATCTCTTCTCTCCCTCCTCTATCCTGCATCCTCTTCCCTGGTTTCATGTTTCTGGGTGAGGGGCAGGAGCAGGTGGGACCTCTGGCCTTACACAGCACTAACATGACATACCACGATCCCTGTGTTTGCGATATATGTGTTACCGTAACACACATAGGGTTGCACTATCCCAGGAGTGTTTAAGATGGGAATTAAGTGAAAGTGACACAAAATAATATATGATATAAAATGTTAGGTTTTAAAATACGAAAACATTAAAATTAGGCAAACTTTTTGGGAAGTTCTGGTTAACTTAACGCTCGAGTCACAAGGCTGAACTAAAACCCACTGATTTTTTTATTTCACAAACAGACAAACAGGTTTGGTTTACAAATTGTATGTGCTTTATGTTACTGCACGTTTTTACAGTGATCAACACATGTTCTTACTTTCTTGACAGCCATTAATTCCAAACCAACTCCAAATTCTGTACCTATTAATCATCAAGTTTAATTTGCAGTAACGGAAATCTCTTCATTTGATGTTTGCAGAAAAACGAACTGTGTTTGTACCTTTCATCTGATGCATTAAAGTGGACCTATCATGCTATATTTGAATAATATATTGTAGGGCCATACCTATATAAAACATGTCAGAAGTTTTTTTTTCAAAATACCAAACAGATCATGCATTTTAGCCATGCCTCATTTCGCTCTATTTGCTGTATTCCAGCCCTGTTTTTGCAAGGGCTGATTCTGTGGCAAATGAGCTGCAGCTGACCACGCCCCCCTGCAAAGGAGGGGAGGCACGAGCGTCATGTTACCATGCTGTTACCATGCTGTTACCATGCTGTTACCATGCTGTTACCATGCCACGGCAACCCCCCATTCCCCTGATAGGTGGAGAGTTGCCCATATAGGCGGAGCTCCCCGTTTCTGACGTCAGAACAATTTCAAATCTGTATTAGTCTGTATCCGTTGCAGCCCCGTTTTTAGAGATTTGGGTATGGAGGAAAAGAGAGAGGGTTGTGTACAAAAGTGCATTTTGCATGATAGGTCCCCTTTAAGTGAAGCTTCGACATTTAAAACTTTAGTTAAATGACAGATAATATGAGGACAAGTCAAGACACACTATATTTCGACTCAGGACTAGGATTAATTGTATTCTTTTTAAAGATTGACTTTGCCGAACCCACATGAGAATCTCCTATCTTTGATAGAAATAGGAATGTTTTATGTTCAAATGATCTTCGCTAGGCGAGTTTCATTTGTTTGTTGCATTGACTGCATTGAATGAAAGTAAAGCCAACTGAGGTACAGATCTATCCCCTTGTTAGTTGGCAGGAAAGTTTGCATATGTTGTAGTTGATTAGCTCAACTTGAGGTCATTGAGGACCTTTTTCATTGTGTCATTTTAATTCTAATAACAATTAAACAATTCCCCTGCTTTTGCATTGTCTTGCAGTTGGGATAGGAAGGTGATCTCTGTTCGAGAGGCCAAAGCTTTTCCCAAGAACAACTCTCCGACATGGAGAAACAAATTCATTTGTGTGGAAGGTAAACATTTGCACCGCCATGTGTCTAAAACATGAGCCAAAATGCTACATGTTCAGTGTGCTGTTTTATCCCAGCAGCTATTGCACAAATTAACACATCATAGGAGCGTCACACAGGTGCCTATTTTTATTTAATTATGAATTATGAATTTTGAATGTCCATGTTTGTACTAGTGTTTTCCTTCTTAAAATGTTTCTGAAATATTTCGAGATTTGGTTGAGCAGGGTTTACTTGTCCTTTTATTAGAGATGTGTCTGTTGTTTGTGTTTGTTCTTAGTGTCAGGATGGACCCCTTGTCTTTTTCTCTGCAAACAAAATCTACCTACGGGTACAAATAAATAACCTGAACCTGGTCATAGCAATGTTTTGTATTGCAGAGCCATTTGAAAGGAACAACGTGGCCAGGGCAGTCCATGAGAAGATCAAGTTTGACGCCATCAAAGCGGAGTTTACTGTGGTCAGTCCTAAGAACTACGCTGTATTTTCTCCTCTTTACTCTAAGCTGCCTCTGGGCCAGCCATGTGTTATTCATAATCCTCTGCTTCTCATCTGTGTGTCTGCGCAGTCATACCGGATACTAGAGGACGTGCAGGACCTGAACTCCATCCTCCCAGTCAGAGAAATCATTAATAAGGAGTCCTCCAGGAGATAAGGGGTTCCTCTCATTAGACGAGCGGACAGGAGTCTTCTACCTCAAGAGAGGCCTGTCCCCGGGAAGAGAAACCCATTTGGATGTGCTCACAGCCAGGAAAAAAAAGACTGAATGCTCTCGCTGCCTTGATCTGGGTTAACCACATAGGGTTTTTCCAGTGGCACTACTTGTACTTGGAAATACTGGGCTCACTTTCAAATGCTTCTATAACTTCAAATAATTGAAACTAAATGTAAAAATATAATATTTCTGAAGTGACACCAGAGGGCTCTGAAATCCTAATTTGGTTACAGTGGGAGGCTGCACTGAAGCAGGATAATAATGGTCAGTGTTATTAAGGATGGTTATAGCTGCTACATAACACTCGATTGGCATTACTGGAAAGTAGTTAGGAATACAGAAAAAGGATGAAAATACTTCCTGCAATCTGTTAGAATCTGAAGTCTTATTAAATGGATGCGGCAACGTTTTGTTTCGACTGTTCTGGATCAGGTTCATCTCAGTTACATTTGTATCCACATTGTTAGAGCCATAGTTTTAAAGAAGGTGCCAATCATTTGCTTTTGCATCATATGTACAGTATGTAGTCTACAGCCGGTATGGACCAACTTGTAATATCAGAACCTTTCGTTCTATTTTTCTAGGTCAGTGGTGAAGCTATCGTGGGTTTAAACATCCATAGACATTGTTTTCTACATCTATCCTCTCCTTTTTCCATAATTCATCATCTTTAAGTTGCTAAAATCCCCTAAAACTGAGCTTGTTTAAGTTGGTGTTATAGTATGACTGGGAATCATTAGAGGGCTGCGGGGGGGGCCACACTCTGGATGTTGACACTTCTTCCTCATTGCTCCTGATGAGCTGTATTCATTTCCCTTGATAGACCTATGCTGTGTCATTTGAGTTCATCTACTTGATTTATTTGGACATAAATTCATGCTATTCATTCATTATTCTGTTCATTCAATACATAAGTTATTTAAAGAATCTACACTTTGACAAGACTTTTTTTTTTCTTCTTCTCCAGATTATATTTTCTCTTTTTGTACATTTTGTTCAAAGCTGAACTTTTAAATGTTTATTAAAAAAATTAAATATCTGAGGATGACGAGTGTGTCTTTCATATTTTTGAGCTTGATGTTAAGCACGTTGAATTATTTGCTACAGACAAGTTGGAGCTGATAGAAGTTCAAAATAAATAGAACATAATTATATTTGATCACCTTGGAAATAAGAATCAGGATTAGAGATGTTATCCATAGAAACGATGTTTAAAGGGGCCCTATTGTGATTTGTGGGGGTTTCCCCTTTCCTGTAGTGCGTTATAAAGGTTTTTGTGCCAAAGACTAAAATCCCAAAGATAACGAAAGAGGGAGGTTCTCTCCCAAAGTCTTTATTAGGCTCCTTTGTTTATTTCTGAGACAGTGACATCACTACGTAACACTCACACTTCTATTGGCTAGCACTCCAACACCTTGTATGTGATAGAATAAGGGGCGGGACATCTCCAAGCGATTGACAGGGCCAGCTGTGTGTTGCAGCACAGGCAGTATGAGAAAAATAAAGCACTTTTTGAACATTAAAGCATGTAAACATCTCGAAGTAGAGGAACAACAAAATACAGATACGAACCTGAAAATGAACAGAATAGGGCCCCTTTAACCTGAAACATATATCAACCATAAGCACAAATACCCTCCCGTTCACCTGATATTTCATGTAATTTTGTTTCCTCGAGGTAATGCCGACTAGACCATCATTCTGAAGACATTTAGGATGATGTTTTTTGTGCTGATTCATAGGCTCCTGAATATCCACATTCTAAGTTAAAAGGTTCTCTGACGCCTCCTCTGGCAGCTCGTGCACACGTTCGTTTGTGTTGTGTGGTTTGACACCTTATTAGACTTGTTTTATGGTTTTTGTATAGTACCAGCGCTGGTAGGGGGTAGATAACTCACCCGATGCGTGTGTGTGTGTGTGTGTGTGTGTGTGTGTTTAGTGTTGCCACCGGCAGCAGGGGGACCAGGGGGTACTGTTTCAGCACACGGCCTATATTTAACTCAGCGAGGGGATTTTGTTCTTAAAGTCCCACTGGCTAATTCATCTTGCACCGACCAAAATACTGAGGATTTCCCCAAATGCATAAGAATCTTTTCACGGCAACTTCGTCACCTAACTTCTTTTGTTAATTTCACTAACAACAAACTCCCAGACACAGTGAGACCCACCCTCTCTAGCTGCTCCCCTCTCCAGCTCCACACCCCTCTTCTCGTTCCTCTCTCAGCCTATTTTTGTCCCGGGCTGAGTCAGATGGACTGCTCCCAACTTAGAATGACACAAACAGGCAGACCAACTCCTCCGAAATCAGGGTGGCTGAAAACTCCAAGGGGACTCTGAAATTCACTGAAAAAACCACCGTGTGGGCTACAAAGGGAAGAGCTGGAGGATATTACCAAGATGGAGGAGTGTGAGAGTCTGGACTCGGAGATGACCGAGCTACAGGAGGTTCAGAGCGAAGCTTCGGAGGCCCTCAGCCAGGACGATGAAGACGAGGAGGAGGAACTGCGGAACAGGTGCTTTACACATCTTACAAGCTGAAATACCTCAATTGTCACTCACTTTATCTTAGTGTGAACTGGTGTCTTTTTTGCTGTCATCAAAAATATTATATATATATATATATATATATATATATAAAGGCAATAAGAAACCACTTGTTTCTGGGCTTCTTAGCTCCAAAACATGAGTCAGTCGGAAGAGCGTGTCAAGGCAGCATTCATTTCATCTAACATTAAAATATCATCTGTTCCTCGGCTCATACAGGGAGGTGTCTGGCATTGCAAACAGCTCTATTCTATCATTTGATATGATTCACCGTCCCATATTTTACATCTCATTTATCATGTTTCATACTGGCTTTTTCTTGTCATAAATAGTGGAGGACACTGATATGTTGGATGTATTTGGGAAGGCCAGGCATCCCTTCTCTAATATTACAGAAATGACGCGTTGGGACGTCACCTTTCTGTAACCCTGCAGGGGCTGTAGCTGTATTGATAGCAGGAGCAACAGCTCAGAGCACATCTGATCATTTCTTTTTCAGCACGTCACTCACATTTGGCCGCCTGGCACCCGGGTTTTAATCCCGGAGATCTACACTTCTCAAGTCAACATTTTAAGGGTAGATTAGCGGGTGTTAATGCGTTTTCAGCTTAGTTGCCTCAGGTGCAAAAACTGAATTGGTGTTGGTTGTTTCCATGCTGGCACATCTTGTAAAATATGTTTTGCTATGATTCATTGGTTTGTCCTCAGCTTGGGTTTCAAAAGCTGTGGCAACAGGATCTCCTCTTGCATACCGTTTAGTCATTCCCTTCCTCTTCCTGCACAAACACCTTGCTCTCTTTCTCTAACTCTATACATGTCTCTGACTTCTAGTCTGCGAGAGGCTGTCCAGGACCAGTCTGTGAAGCCACAACTCCAGTGCCTGATGGTGGATCAATCGTTCTCTATGGTGACCGTTCAGAGCGAGGACAGCGGTATTGTCTGGGAGACGGCCTCTAGCCGCTGCTCTACGCCGTGGGCCTCTGAGACCAGCTCCACCTCTGAAGCCTACAGCATGGAGGGGTCTGGAGCCGCGGGAAAGATCACCATCGTCTTTGATGAGGAGAAAGTCATCCGCAGGAGGACGAGGTCCGGAGGAAGGAGCCGGCTGGGGGACAGGCTGAGCCGACCTGGTAGTTCAAGGTCGGCTTCAGTCCTGGGAGTGGAGCGACCTGAGATGGCGGGGGTCTCTCTTCCTAACATTAAAAAGGAGAAAAGCGAAACAGAGCCGGACTTGGAGGAAATCAGAAACAAAGATCAGCAGCTGTTTAGTTTGATTTCAGAGGGTTACGAGATTCTCAACATCAGAGTCCCCTCCAAACTTCCCACTGTGGACGAGGAAGAGAGCACAGGGTTGAAGGACAACTTGTCCTATTTGGACCAGACACCAATGATCAGGTCCCGAAACAACCATGACTGGACACAGAATCCAGCCCTGCAGGAGGAGGGGGAAGTCCTGGATCCCCATGAGGTATGAGTTGATGTATCTTAATGATGTGTTTTATTATTAGGTATCTCAATCCAGCACTAACATGCATTTCGTTTTTGATTGCCTTTCTCAAGTCAAATTCAATCATAAAATACTGTTTAAAACAATGAATTGTCCTCTATAGATGAACTTACTGACTGTGATCTCTTCTCAGCACTCAAAGCAAGACTCTTCTCAGCTACCAGAGGACACAGAGCACAGACACGCACTCACTCAGAAAGAGAGCACAGTGGACATAGATTACTTCGAGCCGTTCACTATGGTTGACGTGGCGGTTCCTGAGGAAGAAGATCCAGAGCAGCAGGAGGAGGAAGAACAGCCTGCAGCAAAGCCCAACGTTGAGGAGCAAACGGAGACAGCCACAGACAGCCTGTCTGCATCGGAGGACTCCTTTGACTTTGTCACAGATGTGGATATAGCTGGGGAACACCTGGATGAGGTCTTTTACGGAGAAGGAGCTCCTGCTGATGCGCTGCAGCGGAGCGATGAAGATGAGGCTGAGGGCAGGATGGGAATGAGACTAGAAAGCCAGAGATCTGTGAAGGAGAAAGGCTCCGTGTTGTTTGGGGGTGAAGACACCATCCTCACGCCCATTTTCATCTCCTCTGGACCCCCTAAGATCATCGACCAAATCCTGTTGGATGAGCCCACCGCCATGTCCTTCATGTACTCTGACCTTTACGAGGATGCTGTAGGCGAGAGGACAAGGAGCGACGAGGAACACTCTGAGGCGGAGAGCATTTCATCTGAGAAGACCTACAGGAGACGCTTTTCAGACTCAGAGGAGGACGGGTACCTGGAGAAGTTTACTTTGAAGGATGACATTCCCTCGGTGGAGGTTCAACCAGAGTCAGAGGGGGGTCAGGAGGAGGGAAGGGTTATATGGTCGCAGAGTAGGTTTGACATGACAGGATGTCTTACAAGAGTGGACAAAGAGGAAGAGAAGGACAAGACGGAGGAACAACAGACACAGGAGGTTGAAAGTGAAGATGTCCAATCAGCAACATTTGAAGAGAAAGGAGAAATAGTTGCAGTGGCAGAAAAGGAAGAGGAAATACAACTCCCTGCTGTGACTGAAGAGCAGGCAGTCACAGAAGCTTCAGAGGAATTGATTCAGGATATTAAACTTGGAGATGATCAGATGGAGGATCGGGAGGTGAAACATGAGGTGAAAGAAGACCAGATCCAACGTACCGAGAGCCATGCTGAACAACCACTTCCTGAAACTCAACAGGTGGACAGGAAAGTAGAGAAAGCAAAGGAAAGCGGGGAACATGAGAGGGATTTGCCATCAGAAACAACTAGCATCGTTGAAGCCGAGCAGCCGTGTCAGACACAACAAGTGGTCGAAGAAACAGCTCAGGTGGAGGTGAACGCTACGGAGGAGACAGCTGCTCCAGCACCTGAGGAGCCTCACATCATCACTGAGAAGAGTTTGTCTGAGGAGACTACTGACACTAAGATGGCTGCTGTTAATGAGAAAGTAGAAACCGAGGCCATAGCAGAAGCTCCTGCCGAAGAACCTGAGACTGAACGACAGGAAATGCACACCTCGACTGAAATAGAGACATCCGCTGAAACATCTATCTGTGGGAAACAAGAAGCAGCAGAAGGTGTTCCTGAGGACGCTGTAGAGGTCCTCACTGGCTGTGATTCTGCAGGACATGCGGTGGTGGAGGTAACTGAAAAAGCAGAGGATGAAAAAGAGATCCAAACTCAAGTTCAGATTGATCTTCAGGAATTAACAAGTACTGAGACCAAAGACATTCAAACAGCAGCTCCTGAAGGCGAAGACAGCGCTCTAACAGATGAAACCGCAGTCAAGAGCCAGTCCCCTGAATTAATTATCGATATCGCTGAAGCTGATCAGGAGCCAGAGGTTAAAGCAGAGATTTCAAGTGAAGTGATAGAACCTGAGATGCCAGAAGAAGTCAAGATAGATTCACAGCATGAGTCAATGGCTGACAGTGAGCTCACACCTGAAGCCAAAGAGGTAACTGGGAGTGTTGCTCAGGAGAAGGTGAATGTAGATGATGAGTTTATCCTCCTGGTTCCCAAAGGACAAGCTGTAGAGGTGGACATAGAGTTCAGTCAGACATCAGAGAAGTCTACAAGTGATACGGTAGCTCTTTCTGAACCTGACAGCACATGTGAACCCACTGCAGTATGCCAAGAGACTTTTCAAGCTCCTAATGAAGAAACAACGGCAGAGACTCATCTGGAAGTAGAACCAGAAGTTGTAGAGATAGAAACACTACCCAGAAACGAGTTAGATGCTAAGTACTCTCCTCCAGCAACTGCAGAGGAGCATCCCATAGAATCTGAACCCACCACAACATGCCCAGAGACTCTTCAGGCTCTCAATGAAGAAACAACGACGGAACTGGAAAGAAACGTTGCACAGCAGGAAGATGGACTAGCAAGAAACGAGTTGGACACTACGTACTCTCCTCCAGCCACCTCGGAGGAACATCCGACAGCGCCTGAAACCACCACAACTTGCCTAGAGGCTCTTCCAGCATCAAACAAAGAAACGATAGCAGAGCCTCAAATGGAAGTAGAACCAGAGGTCGCACAGCAGGAAGATGTTCTACCCAGAGACGAGTTAGACACTAGGTACTCTCCTCCAGCCACTACGGAGGAGGAGGGCAACGCAGAGGAGCAGAAGATGGAGTTGGACTTTATAGAAGACATGGGTGTTGTTTCCACTCTGAGGAGCTTTACTCCCCAGGGGGATTTGTCTGAGCTACAGCCAGAGGAAATACAGTCAGAAGCAGCAGATGTAGAACAAAAGGTAGACATGCCCACAGTGGAAGAGGCCCCAGAAACAAGCCCTGTTCAAGAAATGGATCTGCACAAAGAGGATGTAGACCAAAAGATCGAGCAAGACGTGGAAGTTGCAGAGGCTCAAGAGGACATTGTTGAGGAGCTTGGATATGAGATCATATCTAAACAGGATGTCCAAAAGATGCCCCAACCTGAGATACACAGAGATGCAGAGGAACCAAACGTGGAGTCTGGTCAGGAGAAAGAACAGAGGATGGAGATGGAGATGGAGATGGAGGAGG
The DNA here is from genome assembly GCA_943591055.1 of Gobionotothen gibberifrons. Taxonomy (NCBI): domain Eukaryota; kingdom Metazoa; phylum Chordata; class Actinopteri; order Perciformes; family Nototheniidae; genus Gobionotothen; species Gobionotothen gibberifrons. Next base: position 108,817 of record CALSBZ010000630.1, read on the forward strand.
AGGAGAAAGTCCTTGATGTGTCCCCAGAAGAAGAGGTCATTGAAGCTGATTATGACATCATCGACGCAGAGGAGCAGAGTCAGGCCCAGCTGGCTGCAGAGCTGCAGGGGATGGACTGGTTCTGTCTGACCTGTGGCGGTCTGCTGGCAGAGGACCACTGCAGCTCGGGGGAGCATCACGACCACGAAGTGACTGCTGTGGACCAGGCCTATGAGGAAATCAAGGTAATGTACTGTGTACATGGGAGCATGTTTTATGTTAAACAGCTCATATTACATTACATTACATTACATGTCACTTGTTAGACGCTTTTATCCAAAGCGACTTACATACTCAATACTGTGGGCAATCCCCACAGGAGCAATTTGGGGTGAAGTGTCTTGCCCAGGGACACAACGACATCGCGCCACCGCCTCCCTCATATAACATACATTGTTTTATCATCTAATATGTCTTTGCTTATAAGCATGAATTTTAGCTGGTTACATGGTTCTAGAGTTTGCTACAGAAAAGTACGTCTGTGTGTGTGCAGTGACTGCAGCCATACATCTTTAAAACAGTGAACATTCATCTCTAATATATCTAATTGATGTATAACTTGTGACCCCATTCATAAGTAGTAGTAAGTCAAATGTAGACCACCAATAACTATTAAAAGTATGCCGTAAGTCAAATGTATGACTTATTTATAATGCACAGTATTAGTACAATGAAATATAACGCACTAAACACTTCCCAAAGGATTGAACAAAATAAAAACAAATATGTAAATGACTATGGTTCAATATTTTGGAGCAAAAATCGTAGAAAATCTAGAAGAATTCCTTTGTCGATCCGAGTATATTTTTTTGTACTGTTCTGTTTGTGGCCTGAGAGATTTCCCAGCATCTCCCAGGTTCCGTTTTTTTTACAAATGTTGCAGGCTGCTACCACGGAAACAACTCAGATGCAGTTCTGCTGTCTGATGGCATACTGTTATTAAAGAGCAGCTCATCATCATATACCCCATCAGCATTATTACAACACAGGGTTATGATCATCACACACTTTGCTGACATTAGTTTGAGTCTGTGTAGAATAAAGTAATCCAAAGAGAGTGGGATATAACCTTTTATTAATGCTGGCAGACCTCACGCTGCTGTCAGGCTGCAGCCAAGCACATTGAACTGTCGTGATGTAATGCTCCGCTTTAAAATGGGGAACGGTCCAGTGTGACATCATAAAGCGGGGACTGGTATGTGATCTGTTAACACACACACGCACACACCCCGACACACACACACAGACACACACACACACACACACACACACACACACACACAGACACACACACACAGACACACACACACTATTCTCCCTGGCTATCCCTATGGGTCAGCAGGTCAGCACAGGGTCAGACATTTCCTTTTTAATAGCAATCAACATTTGTTGGGTCTTTTACTAGCCATCGGTCCAGTTTTTAACCTGCAGGTTCATACCTTAAGGCCATTTATTCACAGATACAATATATGTATATGTTTTCTATTGTTATTCTGTAATCAGTGAGGATACTTTAGAGAACAAGTATGACTTGACAATGTGCATTTGGTAAATAATCACAGCTTTTTGCATCTAAAGATTTAGGAAATTACCTGCAACACATTGAAGATGATCAAATGCCATTTCTAAATTATATTCTAGATGATATTTGAGACAAATATCAAAGCTTAGTTTGCAACTATGACCTCAGCACCAAGGTGTGCTATTCAGATTTTCCAGAGAGGGAGAAACTCGATCAAAATCAAAGTTTACCTAAACAATTGTGCCAATCTGTTTCCAGTCCAATCCAAAACTAATATGTGCAATGCTCGACTGCTACATCTCTTCAGACATGGATGGTTGCAAGTATGCTCAAACATTCTTCTTCACACATATATACACACAAGTACACACACACACACACACGCACGCACGCATGCACGCACGCACGCACGCACGCACGCACACACACACACACACACCTGTCTTTTGACCCTTAGAGGAGTGGCGGTCAGCCTTTAATGTGAGCTGTCAGTGTTTGGGCGGGGATCGCCCTGCTGTTTCTCCGAGAATATCCTTCCTTATTATTACTACACTAAAAGCGACAGTAGGCAACATTTAACCCAAAATATCAAACTGTTTTATCAGTCTAAAAACAGAAAGCATCCATCTCCTGTTAACTGTACAGATCCATTAGATTGCCTTAATACAATTCCTACTTTCATACACATAAGAATCAAGACTTAGTTTGTCATGAAATGTCACTTCTACAAACTTGCAATGAACATATTTTTCTTCACTGAATAGTTTAACTTCAAGTTTCTTTCTGATAATATTCATTTTAATCTGTACTGTAATTATTTTTTGTAGGGGCTTTTAATGGTTCAGGAGTACAGCAGAAGAATGAATACTAATACAAACAAATTGTCATAGTAAATATTGATAAACAATGAATAAATACAAGAATAATAACTAAAAGCTATTTTAATTTAAACATGTAAATGAAAGTATTCTTTTGATTTGGAGTTGTGAACATGTCTATAATCCCAGCTGTATCTTGTTGTCAGACGCTTTGGGATGTAAACATTACATCTTACCCTCACGTGTGTGCTTCATCAGGAGAAGCTGAGCGACTGGATCTCAGAGCTTCAGGGCAGGTCGGAGAACATCGAGGACCTGGTGTCTGAGCTCGAGCTGGCCTACAACTCTGTAGAGGTAAAACAAAGTTACTCCACATTTAATACTAAAATATGCAATACCTTTTTGGAATATTTAAGATAAGATAAGATGGACCTCTATTGATCCCCTTAGGGAAATTCAGGTGTTATAACATCAACAGAATAAGAAAGAAACAAAGATAGTACACATGAAAAGAATCAGAAGGATAATAATATTAATAAAAATAAAAATAATATAGAATAAGAATAAACATGTATGTACTGTATGAATGCACATATATACAGATATGTAGGCTTGGTTAAATATATAAACATTTAAATGTGCAGGTACCACTGTGGGTGCAATTATTATGAATCTGTATTGCAGGTTATTTTTGATGGGTTACACGGTTAACCCTGGTTGTGGAGCCTGATGGCTAAAGGCACAACACATTTTATTTGCCATTAGACAAATACATATAATACGTCATAATACATAGTATTTCATTTGTAAACATTTGTAAATATAATATCTCTGTTTTCCGCCCCTCTTTTCTCGACTAGGACCAGTTTGTGGAAAGCGAGGCCGCGATGCAGGCGCAGAATGAGGGGATGATGGCTCTGGTGATGGAGCAGTACAACAACATGTCTGTCAGCATGGAGGAGGAGAAGAAAGCCAAATTGGAGCAGCTTTACGACCAGATTGTGTCGTTCCAGGAGAGCATCGACTCGGCCAAGGCCACTCTGGAGACCACGGCCCGAGAGGCTGAGACTGACGCTCGGGTGAGTCCTGAAGCTGGTTGATCCGTGGTATCATTTTCAGCCAATGAAGGTTTTTGACATATCTGATAAAACCCTCTTTTATCTGTTTTCCCACCAGTCACCTGATGAAATTCATGCAAGGTAATGTGCTTTTTAGTGAATGGAGGATGAGCTAATGTGGCCTTTTATACCGTTAATACCAACATTTGACTAGAAAGTGATTAACAATACAATCTGCTGCTTGATCTGCAGTCAGAACTTCACTTTTGCTCTGCTCAGGATATACAAAATATATGTTTTGTCACTGAGTTGTAGTTGTGGCTAAATGCTGTGGTTGTGTGGTCAGTCTCAAGGCAGCTCTGGACTCAGCCATGTCACTGGAGCTGGGTCCCAAGGGCCTGCTGGTGTTCGAGGATTACGCCAAGGGCAACACTTCCAGCTCTAACCTCGAACAGCGCAAAGGAATCCCAGGTTGGTCTGATGTAAACATTTCTCTGCAGATACATCTGACATATTTATTGTGCTTTTTTTTTTTCATATATGTAGCAGTTGTGAATGTTGAGTTTCTGTGCTCCTCAGTGCCTCAGAGGCCCACGCTGCAGGCTCAGGAGCCGGGCTCAGCCTCCAGCACCAGCGTCACTGTCTACTGGAAGGTCAACCCTGGAGACATCATAGACTGCTTCCAGGTCTACTGCATGGAGGATCCACAAGGAGGTAAATACGTCCAGGATGGTATTCACACTTGAATATGCAGGCGGAAGTGCTCCCATCTTTTATTTATAACACCACCTACTGATGTACCATCTAAACTGATTAACAGACATTAAGTTCATGTATGATTTTCATTAAAATTCCAATTAATTCAAACTTTCTGTTAATGGGAAAGTTCAGAAATATGTTCTGCTTATATAGATATAAGGATTTTCTTAAGTAGCTAAGCCAGGTCATGATTTCTGGAAATATTTTTGTACGGCTTTGAACACCATAAGCAAAGGCGCATCTGCTGGAGTTCCATTATATTGTAGAGAAAGCAGACAATAGCCAGTATCTCTAACACTTACATCTCAGACAAAAAAAAAAAATCAAGATTAATAAATTGCACTACACACAGACGGAACATTCATGTATTTTCTCTTTTGGTGTTTAACTCCCTCTATTTATTTAGAATAGGTCCATTTACAGGACTTTCTGATTTAATAAACACTGTGCATGTGTTGTGTCTGCAGCGGTGTCAGAGGAGTACCGTGTGACGGTGAAGGAGAGTTACTGTGTGCTGGAGGAGCTGGAGCCTGACAAGACGTACAAAGTGTGGGTGATGGCCGTCAACTACACAGGCTGCTCCCTGCCCAGCGAGAGACTCACCTTCAGAACCGGTCAGTACACACACTGAAGCTAAAAGTCACAACATTGGTCTTTTTACTGGCATTGTGGGCAAGATACTATAGGACATTTCTGTTATATTTCTATATTTGTGGGGGTCCAGAAAGACTTTCAAAGGCTAAAGGTAATTTTAAGTTGTCAATGACATCTTGTTTTCTTTGTGGCAGCTCCATCAGTGCCAGTGATCGACACGGAGCGCTGCACTGTCATGTGGGACTCAGCCACGCTGCGATGGAGCTCAACAAATCTGACAGAGCAGAGTTACACCCTGGAGTACTGTCGCCAGTATGAGCTGGAGGGAGAGGGGCTCAGGTGGGTGTACAGATAGGTTCATGTATATAAAGAGGTGGAAAAGACAGAAATGTGCAATAATACAATAAATGAAAAGTTGGTCAATTTGGTACGAAACATACTCATAAGCAACTATATCGGATATGAAAATGTAAGGACATGAATATAGTGCTTGCTGTAGTTATTTCTGTCTTTCTGCTTATGCAACACCTGAAATCACCCTAAATCAATATCAATAAAGGCTTAAAGGTGGGGTAGGTAATTCACTTCAGAAACACTTTGTGTTATATTCCATGGAATGCTCTTAACATCCCGATAGCAATGAATACATTAAATGCTTTGACAATGAATACATAAACAAATGTCATCTGTGGAAGCCGTAGTACTGTAAAAAGCACGACCAATCATCTGAGCCGGCCCGGCTAAAATAACTGGATGGCCTACCTGCCTGTCAGCCTTCCATCGTTCGTGTGTGTTGGAGGAGGGGCTAAATCTGAAGGAAGGGGCAGATTATTTTCGGCTGCGTACTTTCAAATTCGAGCGCACTCGAGCTGGTTTCTCCATTCTTACCTACTCTACCTTTAACTAATCCTTTTTTTTTTAAATGTTCTTTTAATCTATGTTTGCATGTGTGTGTTGCAACTTAGGTCCATCTCAGCGATCAGAAGCTGTGAACAGAAGGTTCTCCTGCAACCCAATGAGAATTATCTGTTTTACATCAAAGCCGTGAATGAGTCTGGAGCCAGCGAACAGAGCGAGGCGGCCCTCATTTCCAGCAAAGGTAACTAAACACACGCTTTAACTGTAAGTCTGTCTGGATGTAACATTACACAAATAGGAAAACGGAACATAATTCACTCATGATGATATTGTCTCTTACCTGTTTCTGTCTTCAGGGACGAGGTTCCACCTGCTGAAGGCCTCGGCCCACCCTGCTCTGGAGCTGTCAGTGGATCAGACCACTGTGCACTACTCTCAGGACGCACATGAAAACACACAATCTACAGACACACAGTGAGTTTCAGACAGCTTTGGCCACTCCAACAGGAGTTCACACATAGGTAAATGTGTGAGCTTTAGCATGGTTAGCACACATCTGGAAAACAAATGGATAACACAAACATCTTTATTTGAGTCGGTTGTTAAAAGATCTTAAGGAATCAGTTGCTACAACAATATGTTAAAGCCTTAATATCTTTAATGGTTGGCGACTTCTAAACTAGTAACTCTACTCTAATATTAATACAAAGTTGTACTGTTACTCCCATTTGCTAAACATCTCTATTTGTTGTATTGTACCTGTTGTATTATACCAATGCTAGGACTGATGTTATACATATTTTAGAACCATGTAGTTTGGTAGTCAGGGTTAGTAAAGTAAGTTTTGTAGGTAGAATGTCTAATATATTTACTTTATTAAACAACATGATAACAAACAACACTGTATATTTTAAATACTATATGGTTAGTGTCTGGGCCCCTATTCTCAAGCTTCAGAATGCTCATCATGGTGTCCCATTTCACGTATCTCTATTATGTCTTAGGATTGTTCCTGTTCTTTTTAATAGTTTTTGTATCAAATTGAAACTGAACTGAGAGTGTGTGTGTTTTCCAGGTGTCCATCCATCCTGGGAGAGCTGTTGCCGGCACACGGACATTACTACTGGGAGACCCTGGTGTCGGGGAGCACAGCTTACAGGATTGGAGTGGCAGACAGCACAGCCAATAGAAACAGCCCACTGGGAGAAAACAGCTTGTCATGGTGTTTGCAGTGTATCCCAACACCATCAGGGTATGCATAAAGAACTCCCCGACTGCCTTATTTATTGCACTTCCCATCACTGTGTTGGTCTAGAACAGGAACTTTTTTCACCGAGGGCCACATACAGAAAAAGATATGAAGGGCTGGGCCCCTCACTAGAGGTGAGGTATTTTGCCTCATACGCTAAGTTATAAGTTAGCAAAACCAATCAAATGTAGGTAAATTAAGCTTGATACTTCAAAATGCTGTAAGAAACACAACAGCCTACATCACAGATCTCCATATGGTTTTATTTATTTAGTCTGCAGCTCATGGCTTAAAACAGAAGCTTCAGATTGCTTATAAAAAGATTTATTAGGCAAATAAGTGATTGGGATTTTTATATCAACTAAGATTAGTTTGAAAATGTTTCCAACTTTAATTGAATTCATTTGAAAAGTGGGCGCACATGAATACTTTGATATATATTTGTACATATATATTTGATTAGTACAATATATGACAAGCAGTGTGCGAAATACGGGGGGGGGTCCGGGGGAGCTCGACCCCCCTGATTAACACCTGAGCCCCCCTGAAAGCCTCAACAGCTACATTTGAGGGGGGTCTCAAATTATAATATTTATTTGTCACTTGCAATGGTCACTAACATGTTTTTAAGCTTACTATGTCCAGTATTCACAATTCAAAACATGTATTCACAAATATCTTCTATTTTGGCTGGCAAATCGAAAACAGACGGCTCTTTAACGGTCGCGTATTCATTCATATGAACCTCAGAATATAGAATTATTTGACGGCACCCCTGAAGACGCCAGACGCTGCTATAGTATAGACTACTGATTGTCTTGGCTTGCATCCATGGAACATTGTATAGGAGGCCTACTGCATATTGAGAAATCTTCGACCGGTATATTGCCCAATAAACGGGAGATGGGGACCCCCCCGATTATTGACAGGTATTTCGCACACTGATGACAAGCATTAGTTTAATTTGTGGGCCATATTTCATTACACTATTTTAATTAGCTGAGGGCCGTTTCAAAATGGGTCGCGGGCCGTAGTTTGGACACCCCTGGTCTAAACCTCTTGTTCTTCCTTTCTCTCTCTGTCCAGCTGCAGTTATCAGCTGCTGCACAATGACGTCCAGTCCAGTGTGTTTGTGATGGAGATGCCTGAGCGGGTGGGCACTCTCCTGGATTACAAGCTTGGTCGTCTGTCTTTCTACAACGCTCAGAGTGGGCAGGTGTTGGGCTCTTTCTGCCAGCGCTTCCCCCAGCCGTGCCACCCTGCTCTGGGCCTGGAGGTGCCGGGCAGCCTGGAGGTCAGCATGGTGCAGGAGGTGCCGGAGTTTACCAAGGACAGCTAGCGCTCACTCTCTGAGGAGTTTACAGTTCATGTTGGACATCATTTGATTTGAAGGATCTCATCGTATAACAATTTAAATGAAACTGCAGGATGTAAAAGATGTGAAGACAGAGGACTAACTTGTTCCCATTCTTCTCCAATTATTGGTTTGTGGGTTTTTTTGTTTACCTCAACAACACACCGTCTCTGATAAACAGGAAACAAACCCAACATGTATCTCTTTTTTAAGCAGAAGCTGTCTTGTAAAATCAGTGAAAATATGACAGTCTGGAAAACAACTCGATTGAAATTGAGTGCCTTGCATTTTTTCCACAGTTGAGTGTCTTCCTTTGTTTGGTCAATGGCATGTTTTGGATCATTTTGTAAATTTGACCATAATATTTGCTGATTTGATTGTTTTTTTTACTGTAAATGTTCTAGGATTGACAAATTTAAAGTCATCATTGAAGTGAAACACACATTGTACTCAGACAAACAATAGCAAAGCCTTTTATTTTGGAGTTTATAGCTCCAAGAAACATACTGTGGCACTTTTGAACTATATTTCATATTGTGAATTTGTGTAAATAACCTTTGTAAACAGATGTGACCTCTTCTATATTTTGTTATGTGAGACTGGTTGCAAGAGGAGATTCATTGTTTCTCTCTCTTTGACTTGTAAACTGATGTTAACATCTGAGCTGAATTAACATGTTTATTTTTCTATTTGCACAACTGGACTACTTGTTTGTTTTCAGCTCATATAACACACACCTACCACCAGAGGGCCTCATCCCTCCATTGGCTGTGATATCGGCTCAAAATGAGTTCCTAACAACTCCTGCAAAATCTATCATGCACTTAATTGCCGTCCAGATTGATTTTGATGACTTACAGTTACTGTAGATGTGGGAGCCATACACCTCACAGACAGGCTACATGGTTCTCCAGAGGACATGTCTTTTAACAATTATTACAAAACTATTTTTCCAGGCATTTTCCCCTAATTCCTGTGGACACAGAGAGGAGGGGAGTGAAAGGGATTGTGGTGTAAATACATAAAGACTGCCAGGGAACAGCTGATGGCTTCCATGTGATTTGTTGGACTGCTTTTTATAATTGTCGGCCTCATTTCAGCGAGAACGGGACTGGTAACACTGCGTTGTTGAATATTTGTAGTTTAACTCGGGAAGGTCTTTTTCTCTTGTAGAGGAAAGGTAGACTCCAATCTCACTGCTGAAGACTACTGTTTTTGTGACTCAGACATGGTTTATTCTACAAATAACTGAGAGACAGGGTTCCTGCAGGTTTCGCCAACTCAAATTTAAGACTGTTTAAGACCAATTTGAATAGAATTTAAGACCTATTTCACGGTAAGAAAGTATGAAGGAAAATTGCTATGAAAGAATACGTCCCATAATTACTTACAAAGTAAATGTATTCATGTTCAACATAAGAACAATGACTGAACATAACAGCACAGAACTGTGTTAGCGTGTTAGACAAAAAGTGTGTGTGTGTTCGGGCTGTGCAATTAATCGTATTTTAATCGCAATTACGATTTTGGCCTGCCACAATTACGAAAACATAATCGAAAAAATTATTATTTAGCTTTGCTAGGTTGTGAGAGTGCACTGCAACATATTTGATCCAATTAATTTTAGTCTAATTAATTTGTATTTATATGTTTGGAGCTAGAGAAAGGGGGTGATAAAAGTGGCATAAAATCACTGCATTAAAGAAATGCTCACACAAAACATATTAATATCTTCTTTAGCACAACATTGACAACAGATCCAGATGTGCTAATTATTTCCCATTGCCACACCTATTCAACGCCAGCCAAGATAAGGCTCAAGATTCTCCCTCACAGGACCGATGATTTAGAACATATTTGATGATGTTCAGCATGCTTACCCTACAGCTTCAACATTCTCATGTTTTCCAAGTCGAAGGCCAAAACCAAACAAAGAGCTCTCTATCCTCCAAACATAACCAGCTGATCACTCAGTAGGCATGGTGAGCAGTGAAATCTTCTACTGGAAAGTCACCCAATAGCATGCCTTGCAAACAGCTCATCAATTTAATCAGGCTCCATGTTGACTGTTTCAAGGGAAATTATATTAAGCGTTAAGAGGAAAAAAAGACAGTGATCATAGTTGGATTATCTTATTTGTATTTCAATAATATGATGACAGTCGTTACCAGCCGTCCACAGAGAATGAACAGAAACAAAAATGATGAAGATAATTTACGAGAATGTATCAAAATAATGAAGGACACTGTTAACATGTTGACAATTGTACAAAGACACTCGCAGTCGTGTAGGCACACACACCCATATGTTCCTCACCAGCCTGTTTGTCGTCGCTAAGATTTGTTATTGGAAACAAACTCACACACCTTTGTTTCAGAATACAGTGCTTTACCGAGAATGGAACCATGAAGTGATTTTAGGGACTTTGCATGAGCCAAACTATCTTTACAAGAGTTATTTCCTTTGGACTGACACCCAGGGAAGCTATGAACGTGTTGGAGTAAACATGCATTAGGCTGTGAGAAAATTAGGGAACAAAACAGTAAAGAAAAGTGGCAACTCATTTTACTGTCCAATTTCAGAAATTCAGACGGTTAAAGTAAGAAAAAAAGGCAACTAATGAGACATTACCAAATGGGACAGACACCTCAGATAAACGTTAAATAGGCACAACATACAACATAGCAGAAAATCTAAACAAACAAAGATTGCAAAAAAGTGGAGAACCATGGCAACAACAGTAAGTGATTTGTTAATGATACAGAGCATCTTGCATAAACAATGAATTATAATTAAAAGACACACACTGGTTTCTCATACACACAAACACAGATTAGTGCCACATATTGTGAATAACTTAATACAGCAAGTATAAATGTCCTCCGTGTATCTAGCAGAGTGTGAAGGAGCTATTCGGCTCTAATAGGAGGGACCATTGCATTGATTTTAATCACGAACATATTTACAACTATACATCTTTACAAAGCAGAGGCGGTGAGAGCAAAGAAAGCTAATGTTAGGATATTCCTATAGTCACCGGTGCATACCTACTGTATATTAGTCTAACTGAATGTCATTAGAAATCACAGGGTTGTCTTTTTTACAGCAGATAGGAGGATGTGAGCTCAGAGTGGCGCTAAAGGATCTGGGACCCATGTTTTTCATGGTAAAACACAGATTTATAAACTGGAATAACATCAGATATCTAAAGAAATCTAGGTGCTTGAGCACAGATTTCATATTTTAGTGATATCTTGAAAGGCATACTATGCAGGAATTGTTGCTTGCCGTTTGTAAAAGATCAGATGTCACCTCCTCCCCCCCCCCCCCCCCCCCCCCAGCTCATATACACCAGAAGTGGGAGACCACACAGTGAACCACATGCTGCGTCACATACAGCAAGCTAAAAGCCAACCTCAGACTGGAATGAGCTTTGTCCACTTAGGGATGTTGGCTGTGTCCACCATGACCCTTAGAAACAACCTGGACACAGAAAAGACAAGGAGAAAATACTCTAGGGGGGCGGGGTCTCTGCTGATTAATCTCCACACACCATTAGAGTCATTAGTGGTGATTAAAAGGGAGTCTATGCATCGGTTAATTTTGGGAAAAACGGCACAATATACCTTTAAATATGTTAAATATAAAGGGTTGTAGAGAAAGTACATACTTCCTACAGGAATCAAAAGGAAGAAGAGGTTCCAGGGCCATTATGTGGAATGAAAAGGATTCATGGCGTTGCTTTATCAATAGCGATCACATTTGCTTTTCTTTAACTACACCAAGGTTTTTTGAATAAATGGCAGCCGGCAAAACTAAACTGTACACCAAGGAATGCAGACTTTCTTCGGATTTGTAGCAGTTGAAATGATTCAGCAAGTCTCCCATTTACACGGCAGTATCAAGGAGCGTACCTTAGCTTATCACCCAGGCTACAGTTTTTCGATTGGAGCATTGGAGAAGAATTGGAGCATTGGAGAAGAATCGAGTAGAGCCGCACTAAAAAACGTGGCCTTATTGGCAGTAATGGAATATGTTATGTATACTTCTAACTTCTAACTGATAGATGCCACTAACTCCTACACTGCTCCTTTAAGTGGTCCACTCTCAGGTCAAACAGGGCCACCTCTTCCCTGCTGGACTTTTCATTTCCTTCAGCTTTCATTTAGACTTTCTGTGTCTTTCTCATCAAACACCACTTCTTAGCATTCCATCCATAACCACATACATGCGCTTAACCTTTTTAAAAACGTCACACATGCACTTTTCCTTCTCTCTCAGACCAGCATCTTTGAAATCTATCATCATTAGGTCTCTGTTAAATAGTCTCTTTTATAATCATAGCTCCATTATTAGGTTTTTTTCCATTCAAACTATAGTTCAGCTGGAGGATCTTTTTGGGGGATTTTAGGATGTTGAGTCGGATTCAGAGCTGCACCTTTCCTTTCGGCTGGATCAGAGAGGTCGGGGGTCACGCAGGAGTGGAGCTCTTCTCGCTGGCCAGGCTGGGTTTGGGGTCTACTTTGTGGGGTTTGTGCTGAGGGCTGCTGCGGAGGTTGTCATCCATCTACAGTACAGGATGTCAAAGTTAGTAAGAGCCCATCATATTATGATAATGAGTAAGAAGTTGAGAGAGAATTTACTGTATATACTTTAATTACAGCCGAGACTGTATCTGCCAAACGCAACAATGAACCCATGCAAAGAGACGACAAAAGGAAAGCAGAAGCACCTTCTCTATCAAGTTGGACTCTTTGTTTACAAGCTGAGTTAGTTTCTGGAGGTTGGCATCCATTGTTTCCTGAACAGGTGGGGGGGGACCTGGAGAGAAGAGGCATAAGGGGCCACCCAGAGGAGAAGATAGCAGAGTCAATGGAGAGTGTTAGACCAATAAAGCAGATACAAGGGCAAGCGTGCAGCGAAACAGAGGTGTGAGAAGAAGGAAAATGCTGATGATGTTAGTTATGCATGTGCTTGTGTTTTTTTTATATAAATATCCTCTCCACCAAGTGTGTGAGCATCTCCAGTGGGTGCAGCGATCTTACATGGACGGTCGGCGTTGAAGTAGAGAGCGAGGATGTTGTCACAGAAGCTTGTGAGGTTGTGCAGCTGCTGGAGGTGGCTCTGCAGCGGGCTGCTGGGGAGACCCGCTTTGTAAAGTGGAGACAAAAAGCCAAACACAAAGGCGTCCAGACTGGTTGGCCTACAAACACAAACAAAAAAGGGAGATGTATTGGGCTATTAGATATCTAAACAGTATTACTCGTGTTGACAGTGTTTTAAAAACATAATGATTTACAATGAATCATTTTGAAATACTTTCAAACACTTTGCCATTCCTTCTAATGTGATGAACATCAACTTGACAACTTAAAGTGGACCTATCATGCTATAATTGAAACATATATTGTAGGGCCATGCCTATACAAAACTTTTTTTTTTTTTTTGAAAATACCAAACAGATCACCCATTGTAGCCATGCCTCATACTGCTCAAACCCCTCTTTTGAAGCCCTGTTAGAGAAACGCAGATCTTGGGTCCTTAGCTTGAAAAGAAGAAAATAAGAGGAGGCGGAGCTAATGCCTGATCAGAATTCTACCGGAGATAAAGTTCAATTCTGCTGTGATAAAACGCCATCCTGTTTAAACCACGTCAAGGATTATTTCTGAAACAGTATGGAGCTCAAATGCTTTTTCTCTTGCGGGTTTATCACAAGGTGAGTTCCTTTTTTTATTTCCTGCTTTTTAAAACACATGTGCTTTACGGTACAGGTTGGCTCTGAGTGTTAGCGAGGCTTGCTAATGTAAACAAAGACGAGATTACGTCCAAAACACAGGCATTGTTTCTGATAGCAACTTTCTGTGGGTCCGCTGCCGATTTGACGTCAGCTCGGATGGAATCTGTATCCGCTCGTTGTACACCCGTTTTTAAAAGATTTGGGTACGGAGGAAAAGAGAGAGGGTTTTATTTTCTGATGCTGCGTGAGTTCCCCGACGCACCGGGGACACATATGTATGTTTAAAAGACATCACAAAGTGCATTTTGCATGATAGGTCCCCTTTAACACCAGTATAAACTCCTAACCATACATCTAAAAAACAAGACAATATTTCCATCTCAATGTTTCCAGATTTGTGTTTGTCCAATAGCTTTGCACCTACATGTAATATACATAAACTTGCACTTTTCTGACTTTTTTTGTCAGAAATGTAATGATATTTGTTTGTGACATGGAACACTCTTAGTTTTTTTAGGAGGATTTAATGACTTTTCTGATCACATTCTATTATATGACTTTTTATCACATAGTATTCTATTACTTTTTTATGACATCAATATATTTTTTTCTGTGATAACAAATAATAAAACGGTACTCAGTACCAATTTCCAATGCTACATTTATGTTCCTTTTAATGACATTAAAGAACTCACGAGTTGCCAAAGAAGTAGCTTGCAGTTCCCAGTCTGTATGAGAGGAGATTCAGGCACTCTTTAGCATCACTGTAGAGCTGAGGCAGACAATGAGAGAGGTTTACAGTGTGAAAAAGAGTACTTAACACATTAACACAGAGTTGAAACAAATGGTCAATATGTACCTTCCCCTCCACCTCAGTAATTCGGTGTAGTGGCGCCTCTCCTTTTGTTAGCAGGATGCGGGACAGGGCGGTGCTGGCAAGGCGACCCGGGACGATAAAGTTGAGAGGGAAGGGTGAGCGTGAAGCAAACCACGGCCGTGTCAGATTGACGTAGTTTTCTGCATCCACCCAGAAAGTGTGCATCTGTTGGAGACAAAGCATACTTTTGAGTATAAACAGAATTCACAGGATAGTTCTTGTCAGGACACAAGCAGAGAGAGGGAGTTACCAGAGCTGGTCGTAGTTTCTCCTCCAGCAGAGCGATGTAAGCCATGGTGTCGGCTCCTTGTCTGGCTGACAGCTCATAGTCTGCATTAAACCTCTGAAATTGAGAGTACACAAACAATACAGTCAATATTATGAATCTGCTTAATGAGTGTGGGGATGTATTGACCATGGACATTGAGAAACCGTGGCATTTATTCTCACCTGTTTCCTCAGGAAATTGAGAATTTGAGGTGGTTGTTGAACTGCAACATCTCCACACAGCAACTCTGGGACTGTCGCTGCAGGTTGAATAACAGGAAGAATATATTACACTTTGAGAAAGATCTGGGCCCTGTACGACGAAGCAGGATTTTCGCTTAGCCGGCTAAATTCAGGGAAAACTCCGGCTTTCCGGTCGTTCGAAGCTGGTTCTCTTTTTAGCAGGCTAGATTTCCATGGTAACTTATGCTTAGCAGCTAACCTGGTCGGGACCAGGTTAAGTTGCAGGCTAAGAGCTAAACTCAGTGAAAGCACTGCCTGCTGACCATTCAGAGCTCCGTGGGCGGAGCGGGGTGCAGAGTTTAAAGCGAGCAAGTCACATTACAGGAGAAAGGAAATACAGTTTAAACTGCCGTTGCAGGAAAGCCGACCGGCAAAAATCACAGACTGTGTGAACGTGAACATTAATAGAATATCACCTCCCATCTTCAGAGCAATCTGACTATTATAACATTAGCGTTAAGAAAGCTTACTTAAATATCTGCCACAACATAAGTAACTGGATCAAAGTTATGGTCTATATGCTGTAAAATGTATTATCTCTTCGATTTACACACGGAATATATTGCACGTCAGTCAGCTGAGCCGTATCTGGCCGTGCAACACTCACAGTGTCACATACTGTATGCAGAAGTATTATTTTAAGCAACACATTAAGTTGACGAAACACTCGAGTCAATTATTAATTAATTAAAGTCAGATCGTGTCTTACGGGCAGTGATATCATAAACCTGTTAATGTACGCATTCAAACACTTTTTCTTTTACCAGCTGTATTCACCTTGCAGGTGCAGCTATGTGGCTTTTATCCTGGATAAAGTGTTTAAGTCATGGATGTTTAAAGTTTAACGTCTTCATATTTGTCTAATTATATAGACTTTTCATTGAGGAAGTATGACGCTGCGCTGTCAGTACGCTTCTCCATGTTTGTGATTGGTCGAATGCTCCAAATACCACTTCTGTCATGTAAACGCGCACCTAAATAGATAGGACACGGCTGGCTTGAGCGATCCACTTGATAACCCGCGTCGTAGTGCCGTTTAGCGAGAGCGCGTATGTTTTGGATTAGGCCAACCGGCTAACTCAAACATATCCAGGTTAGGTTGAAACAGCTTCGTAGCACAGGGCCCTGGTGTCGCATCAAAATGATCATGTTATTGTTAGCGTCTGGTAATAAACAATGTATTCTCTACCTACAATTGACATGTATTCACTATTTTGAAACATATGTACTGTATATACTAATGAAATACTCCTTTATCAGTCAAATAATTCACAGTTCATGCGGTGTCTGAACAACAACGTTATGTCATGCTAGTTTATGGAAAGGTGCAGCCCACCTGTTAGAGTCTTCCATGTCCAGTCTATCGGAGAAACTGTGACTTTTGCCCCTGAAAACTTGGCGTATGCCTGAAAGAAAAAACTGTAAATCAGGAAATATGATAAAAAGAGAAAACCTTTACTGCAGTAAGGATTTCAAAGTCTGCCATAAATGTTATGCTGGGATTGTACTTCCTGCACTGTTTATACTATCAGTGAAGGACTGTAATACAATCAATAATAACCTTTGTAAGATTATATAGTTGGAACTGGAACTGGAAAACAATTCAAATGTACACAAATTAAGAAAGAAATATGACCAATTAAATCAAGAAGAGCTGCCACTAAAAATGTATTTTCTTAATCAAATGATTCATTTCGTTGTACTGATACTAACCATACAGACTGCTGTCAATAAACTAAAACCAAAACAATTAGTATAAATATCTAAATGCTTTAAAAGGAAAGCATCATCTTGTTCATAAATCAGTCAAAGTGTCACCTTGTGGCAGGAGTTGTAACTGCAGCGATTCACTGACATACATCATTATTGACATCAAGAAAAGTACTCAATGTTCATTTTCCTGACAAAGTTAGGACTACATCTAAAGATAGCTAACGTTAGCTAGCGAGACACAGGTGAATATACCCATATAAATTAAAACCGGAGCTTCAACAAGCTGACCTTGAAGGACCACAGTTCTGTGACAAAAGAGAGATATCTGACAGCCACTCCTTCATGAATGACAGACCATGCAGTAACCAAAGATATGTTGCATCTTTGCAAACATTAAACCGGAAATAATGTTTTCTATCCTGCAGAGTCTGAAACTGCAGCAGGCAAGGTAGCATGGGAGCTAACCAGAGAAACACAGAGAAGTCGCAAAGAAACCACGTGAAGAAACATGTTGTCTTAAAAGCAATGCTGGATATAATAACCGTGTATTTTGTTTAAGAAGCGGAGAGTAACGTTACCAGGACTATGAGTGACTCGGTGTGGACAGAAGGCAAACCCCAGTCTCCTCCCCAGCATCTCAGCTCCATGGCAGCCGCCATGTTTGCTTCATGGAAGGAGATCTGCAGGTGACGTCACGATATACCTGTCATATCAGGGTGAACTAAATCAATGTTTTCTATATCAATATTATTTAATACACACGTTTTTATTTTGTTATTAATATAAACATTGTCACATTTGAGTAAAGACATAAACATTGAATAGGAATTAACACAAATAAAATGTATATTCCATATATAACACAATAGTTATCCGACACCAGAGACACAGTCAATTAGAATAATTATTAATTTATTAGGATCGCCATTAGTAAACTTGATACAGATACATCTGCCACTCATCGTGGGTTCTAGACACAAACTCATTGAAAAATAAAAATAAAATACAACTATGGAGGTCTTACAGTACACAAATTACATATATTCATATTCATTTGCAACCATTATTTGCAGAATGATGAATTATTACAACAAAACATACATAAAAAAACATTTTATTTTAATTAACATGTAGAGTTTATTTAGATAGTGTATATAGGGTAACTTTAGGTAAGTGTAACGGTCAGCAAGTATGGCGTCCCAAAAAAACAAAACATAAACTTTATCTGTTTTTATTTGATCTGGAAGTGACTTTCTTTCAACCATATCTCCTCACAGCACTGCACCTTGTTTCAGAAATTGTAAAGTGTGTGCTGTGGACTTGAGTATATGTACATTGTGTGTGCTTTACATTTTAAGATTGGTCCACATTAACAATTATTTAAAGAAGACTCTCCACACAATATTTCCCAGCTATCCTTAAAGCTGAAAGAAATGTGTTTATGATGCCACTTCTGCCAACTCTGTGAACCTTTCCTAAAAAGAGGGCTCATCTGGGTTTCTCCAGTTTCTCATTATAATTTGATTTCCCACCATCATACTCTTCTTAATAAAATCCACTGCTCCACAGAGAGATGATTTGTGGATCAACGGCGAAAATGTAGCCTCGGGCAGAAATAGAAGTTGGTCCTTGTAATGCTTTCTTATACTTTCATGAACCTTTAGCCAATAGCACTGAGAGAGAAGCCAGAGAAGGTGAAGCTGCAGCACTTCCAGCAATCATTGGAATCTGAGTTCACATGTTGTCTCTTGTCACGTGAATTTTAAGATCAATCGTCACAGAAATGTGAAGTATTTTCACATTAGGATTGAAAGGAACAGAGATACATTCAGTATCCATTGTTACGAAGACTGATTTAATTTATATCAGGAATGGAAGTGCCCATTTCACTTTAGATTTTTATGTAAAAAAATGTCAAATAGTCATTTAGATTTTTCTGTTGACATTTCACTTATCTTCAGAAACAATGGCATGACGTATGTCCACCGGCTGACAGTCAGACAGTTGAAGGCTGCCAGGTGTTTGGTTGGAGACCAGACAGCCAGACACAGACGGATGCGTGCTGATAATGCTCAGAGGGATGGTAAATGTCTCTCTTTGGCTCGGACCAGCAGCTGAGAGTTTGAAATGTACTTGAGGTTTGTAGAGAAAGCTTTAAGATGAGTACCAGACTTCTATCATGAAATGTTTCCAGGGTCTCAAGTCTAGCCCTCTGTGTCTTCCCTTTCCCACACTCTCCAACAGATGGCATTTAGAAAAGGTTTGCAGAGGCATGTACAACCAGTGAAATTACATTAAATTAAAATAAAAAAACATCTGGCACGCAGTTATATCATTTAATAACTGGCTTACGGGAGCCAGGAAATCAAATCCACATTTATAACACAGGTTTGTGATGTTTGTGAAAAACAAAGGCCAGCTGGGATCAACATTTCCCCCTTTAGACCCAGGCACAATCCATTTCAGACATTTTAGATTTGGCTGTACTAGCTGATATACAGAAGGGTTTAATGCGGTTATATTACAAAACCCCAAAAGACAGTATGAAGATTCATGGAATAAAAGCTTTCTCTTGAATCTTAAAACATAGTTAAATAATAACAGCTCATATAGTATAAGTAATCCAGTATTTTGACCATTCCCTTTAGAATATAATACTCTACATAGGGACATCAAACACTTTATATTTTGTTGGAACAGTAGCTGCAAGGGGACACTCCCTCTAACTATTAAACTGGTCCCTACACTGTGCCACTTCTGCAGCAGTCGAGTGCAAGGACCCTCCCCTCTGCTTTAAAAGCTGTGCCTGCGTCCACAAAACCATCTCACCTCTGCTGAGATGTTGCTTCAACATCTGGATTCTTCCACCATGCTGTGTTAAAATAGGTGAATAATATTTGATATTCTTACTGATCCATAAGTGGAAACAGACACTTCTTCTTTTTTTTTACGGGAACATAGCTTCTTCTGAGGTGTGTCCCACATTCGGGCACTGAAGATGGGTGTGTGGGCCAGAGCAGCGGCTCTGTCTCTGTTGCTGCAACAGCTGCTGCTCACTGTCACAGCTCAAGGCATTAGTAAGTACTCTTCAGCGTCCATGCTCTTCTGGAAAACAACATATTTATGTATCAGTACAATTTAGAGTCTTTTCAGTTCCTTACTATCTGTTGTCTTCTAAACTTTTAATCTGCTATGCTAATTAGTTTGGCTTTTCTTGTGGTTATCAGAGTTTGACATGGATCTATTAACAATCCGACCTAAATAAGTATATGTTTTTTTTAAATGTTAAAACAACCCTTAACTTCCAGCTGAGAAAGTGCTTGTGCAAAACGTTGATTTGCCTGGAGTCTACACGCACATTTTTCCATATAATTTTGGGTCACATTGTATTTACTTGAAGCTTTTGGCTGTGTGCATGTGTTTTTGTGCGTTGATGTGTACGTGCATGTGAGGCAGCTGGTTTGTTCCAGTGGAAAGACTTTACTGCTGCTCCTTTCTTTCTGCACCTCCAGTCTACCACTCTATAAAACACAGCAGGATACGAACAAGAACGTGCACTGACACACACATACGCATGTGCACACTCCCACAGGTACACTGTCACACATAATAAAGCACCGTGACTCTAGCAATCTGTGGTACACTGCGAACGGTAGCCATCAAGACACAAGCTCAGCAAGCTCTCCATTACTAATGTTTGTTTTTCTACAGTGTACCAGATTGAGTGAGTGCTTAAAGTGAACACAAGCTGAATATTTTCTAAGCTCTTTACAAACTATAAACAGTCACTGTCTGTATTTAACTGTGTTCACTGCAGTCTAATGCAGGTTTTTAACAACCCTCTCCTGTGATAGTCTACGACCTGCTGGTGTCTCCAGACTGCCTGCCAGACCTGTTACAGGGAAGTCTGAAGAACAAAGGGCGAGATGAGGCCTTCCTCCTCTCTTCCTTCAGCCTCCACAGCAAGGCCCCCACCTCGCTCTACAGTGTCATCAACCCCAAAGACCTCACCAAGTACCTGGAGCTCAGCGTGCAGGCCAAACTCAGCAAGGGTGAAAGAATCCACCAACACACCTCTATTGTAACAGACCACTTTATCTGCTTGATTGTAATAACTTCTCCTGCTGCTTCTCTCTGTCTCTTACTCTCCCTTCTCTCCGTCTCCAGTGACCCTTCGGTACCAGAAGACTGACGGCAGATCTGCCACAACCAGTTTCAACCACGCGTCCCTGGCAGACGGGCGGGATCACCATGTGATGCTGCATGCCAGAGGCCTTCAGGGCGGCACACCTAGCCTCAACATTTATGTGGACTGCAGACTGGCGCACACTTTGAATGATCTGCCAGCTGCCTTTGGGTCTCTCCCCCCCGGGCCCAACAAGGTGGCACTGAGAACCCTGCAGTCCAGAGGGCAGGTGAGAGCAATCACACATTTAAAGGCTGAGATATGGTGCATGGAAAACTATTTTAAAATGATATGGCTTAATTGCAACAACTTCAGAGAAGTATGCCACATGCATTTCATGTTATAACCCTATCTGTTATTCCTTTGTTAGGATGAACTGACAGACTTGAAGCTGGTGTTAGAGGACACCATAGACAATGTGGCGACTCTGCAGGACTGCAGCTTGGATCAGCGAGAAACTTTGCAGCTGCTAAGTGAGAAAAGACTGCTGAGAAAATCACCTGATAAACAAATGCAGACATTCTTACCTATCAGGGTAGTGGGTGTTGTTTATCCAGCTCTCTAATTGTGATTTGTGGAATTCCCCCAGGTATCCAGGGAGGCAGCACAACACACGACCAGGTCAGCATGCTGGAGCTGAAGAGCATGTTATCTGACATGAAGGTGCTGCTTAACCAGCAGGTAACCGGCTCTGTGTTCTTGACATTCTCACACTGGTAACTCTTGATGGAAAGGTAACCTTAAAAACCTTAACATTGTTCAAGATTTATTTAAAAGTCCAACAACTACTTAACTTGTTTCTTTAAAATAAGTGAAATTGATGAAATAAAACAAAAGCTATTTGGAAAGCTTTGTGTAGCAGTATATCTCGAGAGGTCCTTGATTGTTTAAAAAGGGTTTTAAAGTGGAATAATGTGGACTGATTCACAACTATTTGCCATTTCCTTTTTCTTTCTGATAAAATTGGTTTTGCAATAGAAAATTGAGAATCCAGACTCTGAGGAAGGACTGCTGTAACTCCAGCAGCAGAGAGCTGAGGGAAAGTGAAAATGACCTCAGCAGAGAGAAGTTGGTGATTTCAGAAGCTCATTTAAAGTAGAGGATTTGTTTGGAGATAAGACATGAATAACAGGGAGCCTGAGGCAATATATGTTTTTCTTTTTAAGTGTAGCATCTAACCCTTGTCAAACACACTGAGTGAATCATTTGCATAGAGAAACAGATCAATATAGCTGGCCTTATCAGACTAACAGACCTTTCTTTCTGGTTTAGATTAAGGAGACAACCTTTCTGAGGAACACCATTGCAGAGTGTCTTGCCTGTGGTAAGCAGTACAAAAACAGTGATCCTTTATAAAGTATTTGCATATTTCTGACTACGGGATAATTCAATAAGGTGCTTTCATATCTGTCCACAGGCCTCGAAGGCAACCCAAACACCAACACAGGTCCGACTCCTGCACCATTTATCATGAAGCCTAAGTCCCCCCCTCAACCTCAACCTAAGCCTCAACCTCAACCTAAACCTAAGCCTCAGCCTCAGCCCCCCAAACCTCCGCAGACTCAGTGCCCACCTGGGACCTGTTTCAGACAGAACATGTGCATCCCATCAGAGTCAGGGCGTTACCAGTGCGCCCCGTGTCCAGAAGGATATACAGGAGACGGGGTGCGCTGTGACGACGTAGACGAGGTATTGATTATAAGTTACTCAGTTTGCATGCAACTCTTCAACCAGTAAAAGTAGCACTTATTATCATTGAGTGTTTTTGTGTGTCTCAGTGCCAGTTTCAGCCATGCTACCCGGGGGTCCGGTGCGTGAACACTGCTCCTGGTTTCCGCTGTGAGAATTGTCCTCTGGGATACAGCGGTCCGGAGATAAATGGAGTCGGAGTGTCTTATGCTAAGTCCCACAAACAGGTACAACAAACTAAATTGATACGCTGTATAAAATACATTCTTTCTGTCTTTGTTCATCTCTGCCTACTCTTCTTTCAATTCAATTTAAAATACTTGCAGATGTGCGTGCACACATAAATTCACATTGACAATTGTTCTGCACATTTAAAAACAAATATCTAATAAACACATATGACCTTAATTTCTTTAAATGCTTTTTAATTGCAGTTCAATTACACTATTTAAATCAATTAACTTCTACTTAACATGCAGCATGCAGTAGAAATGTTGCTGAGCCTTTTTCCACAATGACATCTGCATTTTCTCAATTTGTCATTAAACTATTTGTCCAAGTATTTGAAGGTCTGGAGGATTCCAACACTCAATGATATTATTTACCATTTGAAGAATGTTTTTTTAACAAATGTCTTTAGTTTGGATACATTCAAATCCCAAAAATGATCCGTCCGAACAGTCCACAATGTCTTGCAATGACTTTATCTGTTATTTTCAGGTGTGTG
This sequence comes from Gobionotothen gibberifrons, assembly GCA_943591055.1. Lineage (NCBI taxonomy): Eukaryota > Metazoa > Chordata > Actinopteri > Perciformes > Nototheniidae > Gobionotothen > Gobionotothen gibberifrons. Next base: position 132,507 of record CALSBZ010000630.1, read on the forward strand.
AGGATATAGATGAGTGTCTGGGCCCGAAGAATGGAGGATGCACTGCCAACTCGCACTGCCACAACACTATAGTGAGAGCATTGAAAAGGTTACTATATATCACTCTCTTATAGCAGGAGGCCATGGTTTTTGACGCAGTATTGTCCTCATCAGGGCTCCTTCCGCTGTGGAGATTGTAAAACTGGCTTCACAGGAGACGAGAGGAGAGGCTGCCAGGCAACCAGGCTCTGCCCCAACGGGAAACCCAGCCCGTGTGACGCCAATGGAGAGTGTGTGGTGGAGAGAGATGGCAGCATCAGCTGTAGGGTGAGCAATAAGATCATCCTTCTGACATTACTGTACATGTATGAATCACTTACTGTTTCTCATTATATCATTTACACAATAAAGATATTCCATCTGGTGTGTGTGTGTGTGTGTTAGTGTGGCGTTGGTTGGGCAGGTAATGGCTATGTGTGTGGAAAAGACACCGATATTGACGGGTATCCAGACACTAAGCTCCCGTGCGGAGACATCAACTGTAAGCAGGTACTTATTTCTCCCCACCCAACCCTGTTTATGCCTTTAATTCATTCTGGTATGATCTCATGCTGAGTGTGCACTTTCCAGGATAACTGTGTGTTTGTGCCGAACTCTGGCCAAGAGGATGCAGACAGTGACGGGAAGGGGGACTCCTGTGACGAGGACGCAGACAGTGATGGCATTCTTAACGATGATGTAGGTAACTTCACTCAACTCATACAATTTTGATTGTGATATATGTGACATGTACTGTATGTAGTACCGTTTTGATTGATTGATTGATTGGTTTTATTTCGAACAAGTAAAATAAACAATTACAAAACAAAACAAATGTTGCAGTGCATAGTCATGTTAGAGAAATCAAAACAAAAAAATGACATTTTACAACAACAGCATTAGCAACATAAACAGTGCCACATCTAGTGTTCGAAAAGGAGTGAGAAGAAGTATAACTTATTTAATCTCACCCCCTTGTTCCTAAATGATTTATTTATAATCTGCAATAATTATCATTTGTATGCATTATTATTGATATTATTAGTATTATTAATCTGCTTCACCTATTGATTGACATATACATACACTGATATACATATATGCACACATACATATACACACCTACATACTCACACATATACACATAGTCAAACACCTTCCCCATCCCTGTA
>CALSBZ010000630.1:138696-159847 GCA_943591055.1 Gobionotothen gibberifrons
AATAGGGAAATACATTTAAAGATAACAACAAGACAAACCTATTTAGTAATAGTAAAGTAATGTTCGGATATCAACATCATTATATGCTATATAATCACAATATGATGCTTCTAGCAGCACAATCCCTTTCAAAATCACAGTGTCATAATGGGGCAAACAAAGTGAAGCTACTCTCTGTTGTCCTCGCAGGGCATGGAGATCGTTCAGACAATGAACTCTGACCCTGGCCTTGCTGTAGGTAAGAAGAATCGTCACCTCCCCCCCCCCCCCTAAAACAGAACATGTCCCGTCTAATTCAGTGTGCAGCCTTTTCCTAACATGTTATTTATGTCTTCTCATCTCTTGCATTTGTAGGCTACAAAGCGTTCAGTGGTGTTGACTTTGAGGGAACCTTCCACGTAAACACGGTGACTGATGATGACTACGCTGGCTTCATCTTCGGCTACCAGGACTCCTCCTCCTTCTACGTGGTGATGTGGAAACAGACGGAGCAAACGTACTGGCAGGCTGCGCCCTTCAGAGCCGTCGCTGACCCGGGAATACAACTCAAGGTGAATGGCTGCTCCGTCTACACAATCACACTATGATGGCAGCCAGCTATGCGGAGAAATTATGAGTTCCATTTCTGGCCCAAGGACACTTTGACAGGATCATGGATGGATTATGCTATTAGCAAAGACATGCAAAAGGCGTTAAAGGATCTAGACCCACACACTTTATAGTTGTTAAGACCGTTTTTGGTGTGTCTTTGTCTTTTTTTGTCCGTTTTTTCTTTCTTTTGCCTCTGTACTAAGTTCTTCCTGAACATGTTGTGTCTCTTTGTAGTTGCTTTTAGTCTCTTTTGGGTTGTTGTAGCCCTTTTCATAGTCGTTGTGAGTCCTTTTGTCGCTGTTATGCATCTCTTTCTAGTTTGTTTGTTTATTTTGTTGTAATTTTGAGTCTCTTCCTGGATGGTACATTTCTCTTTGAGTGACATCATGTTGGTGGAAGCCAGAGTGGCCCCTGACACTTAAATCACCTGGGCCTGTGCAGGTGAACAAGAGGCTTTTGGGATTGATCTGGCACCCTGTGATTAGCGGACAGCCCACTCTACCTCCTGAGTTACTGCTGGGGAAATGTTCTTACTCTCATCCACAGTTTTGTCCCTTCTTCTATGCTCTCTGTCTCTTTATCGATACTAGGTTGTGAAGTCAAAGACGGGTCCTGGTGAGTATCTGAGGAACTCCCTGTGGCACACAGGAGACACCTCCGACCAGGTGCGCCTCCTGTGGAAGGACCCCAGGAACGTTGGCTGGAAGGACAAGGTCTCTTACCGCTGGTTCCTCCAGCACAGGCCACAGGTCGGATACATCAGGTACACACTTCCAGACACCAGCGGTGATACATAAAATACTTATACCACACTGTTCTAACACTGTTAGATCCTGCATTAAAAGTAGTACCTACATGTTTGATCAGGAAGAATGTACATAGGTGTAAAAAATGTAAGTGCCTTAAGCGATAAAATCCCCCTGATGATATGATTATAATTGTGCATTGATGTAAAAGCAGGATTTTTCTGTGTAGTTGGCTGACGTGGAGCAAAAGTTGTTCTATTTGGTATCAGACTGAAACTAATGATTATTTTCATTTTAGATGTATCTGCTGTTGTTTGATCTCCATTAGTTGATCTATTGTTTAGTTTGTATATAACTTTTTAAAAAGCCTTCATTGATTTCAATATATTTCAACAGGAACAAAAAATAAAGCAACATCTGAAAGACTTCTATGAGAACTTGAAAAAAGTTACTCTTTATATATTTTTCTGTATGAAAATCTTAATTTGTTAGGACACAATTAACTGAAGCTGTCAGATGAATGCAATATAAAGTACAATATTTGTGTCTACAATGTAGTGGAGCAAAAGTGTTAAGTGGCATGAAATGAGAAGACTTGACATTATCCCCACTGCAGTTCACACATCGACACTTATATACACACACTCATACAGTGTGAGCTGACTTAACTAGTTTCACCTTGTGTGAACCAGGGCTCGATTCTTTGAGGGTCCAAAGCTGGTGGCGGACACCGAGGGGATCATTGACACCAGCATGAGAGGAGGGAGACTGGGCGTGTTCTGCTTCTCTCAGGAAAACATCATCTGGTCCAACCTGAAGTACCGTTGCAATGGTGAGTATCAGCAAGGTCTACAAAGCTAAATCAGCCACTTTAACTGTAAGTACGCCGTGAGTTTATTTTCTTTCTCATCCCCACAGACACTATTCCTGCTGACTACGAGGATCTCAATGCCCAGAACACAGAGTGAAGCGCAGAGATCCATCAGATAAACTATTAGAGCTGCACTGTTGAGAACTAAGAGGTTGTGAGGTCAAATGAAAAGTGAGAGGAAACATGATGGACTGGGTTGGTTAAAGATTATTTTAACGTGGTCATTTGAGTGAGAGGGTCTTAGGAAAGCTTACAAATTGGGCATTATATACTTTATTTGTGTGTAACTGAAGCCAGTACATTATTGTATAAAAAAACAGGTCCTGTGTATTTTGATCTCAAAGCAATTGTACCAACATTTTATTAAATACTGTAATAGATTACGTTGCTAAAACAAAAAATAATCTGAGGATTCAAGAAGGAAATCAAGGCAGGTTGTATGTGGTATTTTACATCAGATCAGTGTTATTTATCTGTATGGAGGAACAATATCAGTAAATAAAAGACACCACATGGCATTCAATGTATGTTTTATTGAAAGAATGTGAACAATGAAGTGCATGGCACCCACATCTCAGATTATATAGTAAAACACACTACTAAAGTGGTCCTGTGTGTTATGGTAGGCTTCACAGTAGCTCCTGCTATCAGATTTTTTTGATTGATATCAAAGCCAAGAGCACCATTTATCTTCTACATTCATACCGATAGTTAAAAAGCAGTTTTTCAACAGAAGATGAGTCACATGACAATATTTGCAGGTATATAAAGCATACATTGAAACAGACAGACCACAGGACTTAAGCCAAAATGTACATATTAAAAAACATGTTAGCAATACAGTCAGACAAAATGACATACTGATCTATTGATGAATGAGGAGCATAAAAGATTTGCAGTTGATGTGTAATACATTGTATTTATATACAAACAAAATCTGTTACACTGGCAACAAACAGGTCTTTGTGTGAATTTTAATTCGGGAGTAAACTCAACATCCAGTGTTGAATAACTCACTAATAAAACCCTCATGCTACTTTATTTTGACCTCCACTATGAGCTGACACATGTAACAAAAGCCTTTCAAACTGTACAGAAAATAGCTGATTGAAGTGTCCGTGTGTGCATGCAAATACATATGTTTTTCTTTTGTTAACCGACCAAACAATTTAGATGTAGTAGGTTGTTTTCTGGCATCTACCTTTGGCAAACATTCCTCACGGTGTCACTGCAGCTCTTCCAGAGAGGCGGCGCTCCACTAACGTCACTCTTATGTAAGGCAGGTTGATTTGAAGAGCACTGCCCTGCACAGCAACAACAACGATGACTGGAAAGGTTGAAGAGTGGACATGGATTTTCCTAAGAAATAATCTGGCTCAAAGGGAGCACGGACAATAATAAAATCTTTGTGGAAACTTCACAACACTGGGTGTAATATCTAAAAGAGTTTGTTCTGTTGCATAGAAAACTTCTACAAAAAGAGCGATACAACACGAACACAAACAGCTTACATGTGAGCCTGAGAGATGAGATTTTAAACAGAGTCAGGGACAATTGTAATTCAATTCATACCACACCTTCACAAAATTATTCCTGATAACTGAATATGCACTTAAATAAATACAATTTATCTTGTAACATCTTTAACCTTAAATACATTTGTCCCAAAACTTTGCTACAACTTTATGGTCCAACTATACAGAACTGAAATGCCTGGCTGAGTAAAAGCACAACAAAACCTGAAAAAAACGGACACACAGTAAATACAAAATACACTTTCAAATCTGAAATCATGAAGGAATCTATAGGGGTCGGAGGCTTATTATGTTTCACAATGTACTCCCATGATTCTCTATGTAATTTCAAATGTGTAAGCAATACAAAACTCCATGAGTAAGGGGTAGTAAAAGATAGCAACATTACCATCAAGGTATTAACATTGTAAAACAAAGTAAAATAGACACTAGCATATAAAATAAAAGGCAACAGATAATCCTCAATTTCCACGCTGAGTGTAGGGTTGTGTTTTAAGGTAAAGGGGGGGGGGGGGAGGGGGTTGGTCCCTGGCTCAGCGTGAGAGCTTCTGCCTGAGTAGCCTGACCTCAGTGTGGGGGGGAGTGGGTGTCCTAGGCCTCAAAACGCTTCGGGAACACCATGGGAGCAACGAGGGTCCACATGTAGAGGACGAGACAGACCCAGCAGGAGGCCATCTTGATCCAGAACACTGACCAGCTCCCGTCCAGGAGATTCTCAATCTTATGGTCATCATAACTGTAAACAACAGGCACAGAGTGAGTAACCCCACCGACAATCAACATCAACATTGTAGATCGGCTAGTTGCAAAATGTCTGGCTGCTTTTTGAGGTTTTTGAGGCAGTTGGTTCTTTGTTTCTCTGAAACAGCTGCAACCGAAAACAACTCTATGAGCGCAATGAGAGTGAATCAAAAAAGTAAATCTGCGATAAGCTGAAAAATGCCTTTAAGGCCTGTTAGGGCCGAGGGTACTAGCAAAGTTGGGTACAAATCCCTATTGGTTCGTCACAACCAGTTATGCTTTAACATTATAATTTGATTCAGTGTTATTATAATAATATGGATTATAGAGACTTTACCACCAGACTCAGGGAAGGCTTTATCCCACAAGCCATACATATGCTAAACTCCTGAACTTGCACAATTTGTTATTGTTTTTTTAATTAGTTTTTACGTCTTATATATATGTATGTTGAATTATTGGAGGAGCCTGTGACTTAAGCATATCTACACTGTATCTGTGCATATAACAATGAAGCCCTTTGAACCAGAAAACAAGTAAACTAATGACCTTCTGTGACCCTTTATCTGATCTTACTTTCATTAAATGCAATTTCCTTGCCTGACATTTCGACTTGAGAAAGCAGGAAAAGCACAGGCTTAACTCACTGATTTACATTTAGTGTTCCATGAAGCCAAACTAGGAACCTGAGAAATTGCTTATTAGAAAAACAGGAAGAACTTATTTAATGACATGCCCAAACAACAATACAATTAAAGCATGACTTACTTGAACCAGTTGGTGACGGTCATCATGACGTAAAGCGATCCGAGGAAGAAGACAGAGTGGAAGTAGGCGTAGCCATAGATGGTTCCCTCTCTCTCGTCATAACTCACGTTCTGGCCTCCACCAGTGTTCTCCTCGTCATAGTCGTCTAACAATCACAAACAGGGTGTGGGTGAGCGACACTTTTCAACTAAGTAAGTAAAGGCCTAAGCTTTATCTTAATGTGATGTACTACAAAGACCGAACATAAGAAATGATTATAAATACATGTGACTTGCTCCATTTGGAGTGACAACCAGGAAGTGGGGGTTAATATAGAGTCACGTTTTGGGAATCAAAGTTTCTCAATTCTAAGAGGTTGCATGTAAACAGTGGAGAAGGCTCAATCTCTGTGCTAAAGTGACAACATTCGTTATTTTTTAGAATAGTTAATTACTCCTTTTCTCTCCGAACAACCCCAAAAATGGTCATGATAGGATCCTGCTGAATTACATGTATATTCAGGCAAAATAACACCCAAACCTGTTTTGAAGATTGACATAAGTCAGTGGACACATTGGGAAAATACCGTAAACACATGATGTCAGTGTTTACAGTGCTTCTCAATTGTGGGTACGCGGACCCCTAGGGGTACGTTGGAGTACTGCAGGGGGTACGTGAGATTTATTTTATGTTAATGAAAAAAAAAAATAATATATACCAATTTTAGGAAAAGTAACGAAGTTTGAGCAGTGTGGGTTTTATATTAATAGACTAGAGTTACACATATTTCAAAACACGAAGTGTAATAACTGCAGGTGCCTCCCTGTCAGAATGACAAAGATCCTCAGTGAAGCACAAGCCCATGTTTCTCACTAAATTGTGAGTACAACTTATTAAAAAGATCAGTTCAATGCAACTAATGTCATCTTAGTGTTATTGCATGATGTTAAAATTGGTTGGCCATGAATTTAGTGATGGATTGTAAACATTTGAAATGTAGCATTTAAGTGTTTCTCAGTTACAAGGTTGCTGTTTTAATAAATCAGACACTGATGGTGCAAGGCTGTACTGTACCTCTTTATAGGCTTTTTCCCCCTAACAAATAGTTTTTGCGCTGATCAGGGGGTACTTGGCTGAATTTTTTTTTCAAAGGGGGTACATTATTGAAAAAAGTTTGAGAATCACTGATCTAGACTGTTCATGCTGTGTAAACAGTGCTTCTCAAAGTGTGGTCCGCGGACCACTGGTGGTCTGTGAGCGCCCCCTAGTGGTCCGTGAGTATATTGGTAACATTTCTTATTTGAAATAAATAAATAAATTCAAGTTTTCCGCACTCTCGTGGGAATATCTCCGCAATGGAGAGAGGTTAAGTTTCACTTTCGCATGATATAGCCCAGCGCTACACCTTCATCACACATTTTTCCACTTGTTTGTACCATTTTCAGGCGATTTCCAATCTGTTCTAGAAAAACGATGTGTTTTTTGATATTTGTGGAGTTAGGTGGTCCGCGAGTGTTTTTTCATTGGTTAAGTGGTCCTTGGTATGAAAAAGTTTGAGAATCACTGTCTTAAAGGATATAAACATGTAAATCACAATAAACTCAAGAGAAGAATATGTGTACAAGTGGTGAGACATTTGCACTATTTTTATTTTTATATTATTATTGTTATTTTGTGCCCTTTATATAATATGTTGCATTGTTGAAGGAGCTCGGGACGTACTATTTTCATTGCCATAACTACACTGCAGCTACTGTGCAAACCCTCTCATCTTGAAAACATTTCTTGTGGTTCTATTTGCCAACACTTGACTTGTTTCTTTTATTTCCAGCAGGGGGCAGCGTCACTCTATACACATTGTCTGGTTGCTGCTGGTCCTTCTTCACTGTGTCATACTACTCTCCTAGTAACAGTGACATCATCCATGTTTGCTGACCAATACTTTCTCACCATCCTGAATCTGGCTGAGGAATAGCAATGAGTTATCCCCTCTGTGCGCAAACACTATCGTACACACTGAGCAAAATGGAGAGGCAGGGGGAGAGAGGGGGGGGGATGCAGTAGGGAGGGGACACTATTTGACTTTCCTCACCTGTGTCATTACCACAGCAGAAACAGCAGCGAGCTCTCTGCAGGGTAAAGAAAAACACACATGTTACCACCGGTTACCACCAACACTCATTATGTCTCTTGGGCCTACTTTGTTTAATTTGATAAAGACGTGTAATTGCGATTGTCTGATCCTGTTAATCTGATTCATTAGTCAATATGTTTTATTAACCCACACACTTAGTGGGATGTGAATAATTATGCATTTACCTCAATCTCTGGCTCACTGTTCTCATACACTCTAAGCGCTGCAGAGCTTCGTCTGGTGGTGGAAGTCAAGCTAAAGGGAGGGTGGAGAAGGAGAAACAATTACAGAGAGAAAGGTAGTCATTTTGTAACTGTGTATTTTTCCATTCATTTGCACACAGTGTAATTCGCTCTCCTTCAGGGAACAAGCGTAGGAGACACGATGCCTCCGCTTGATGGGAAACACATGTTAACTAACAAAAAGACATTAGCTATCTCTCACACGCCTCGCCACGCCAGAGCCAATCATGCACTGCCTCTGCTGAGTCACGGCCAATCAAAACGACCCTGTCTCTGTCGCTATAGCCTGCCATGAAACACTATGATTTCACATTGCTTGGAACAGAACTGCAGTTCATGTGTTTGGATTGTCGTTAAATATAAACTCTTTAAATGTAATGATATACAACTAAAAAGATACAGTATATATATTATATGGAAACTTGGCTTGCAATTGAGTAGATAATTGAGATCAGGAAAATAGAAAAGCAAGCAAGCGGTGTGTGTGTATGTGTTTGTGTGTGCGTGTGCGTGTGTGTGTATGTGTTTGTGTGCGTATGTGTGTGTGTGTGTGTGTGTATGTGTGTGTGTATGTGTTTGTGTGCGTATGTGTGTGTGTTTGTGTGTGTGTGTGTGTGTGTGTATGTGTTTGTGTGTGTGCGTGTGTGTGTGTGTGTGTGGCTGTATGTGTGTGTGTGTGTGTGTGTGTGTGTGGCTGTGTGTGTATGTGTGTATGTGTATGTGTATGTGTGTGTGTGTATGTGTATGTGTATGTGTGTGTGTGTGTGTGTGTGTGTGTGTGTGTGTGTGTGTGTGTGTGTGTGTGTGTGTGTGTGTGTGTGTGTGTCGTACCAAGAGTAAAGCACACAGCCAAACAGGATAATGGCTCCAACAGCGGTCACGATCTGCTTGTCGCTCTCCGTCCCAGTTGAGTTGATGGGAAACACACACACGGTGGTGTTCACACCATTTTTTTCCACGACTAGATAGAAAGAAAGTGAAGACAGAGATGGATGAGGGCAAAGAAGAAGTAGAGTGAGTGAGGAGTAGGATTATTGAGAAATATGCAGTGTGTATTTTGGCACAGTGTCAGTGGGAGAGCAGGAGGTAAAATGGAGACTTAGATAGATACGATGAGTACAAAGGCGCCAACAACCCCACAGTGTGTACTACACTTGTTGTGTTACTTAGCGAGCATGTGCTGATATTAAATATTTATGGTAAGATTATCTTTACAATAGTATGGCAGCATAGAATATTATCTTGACAGCAGCAGTGGAAACAGGAGCCCTGTAGGGATGGATTCCTCAGGCTCTGCAGAGTAATTCCTTTAAGATTCACAACTTCCCATAAATCTCACAGTTTAGGCTTTTAGCAGCTATTATAGAGATTGTAATGCCTTATCTTAGACAGGCTTCACTATGTGGTGTTGGCTTTATGTTTCTTCCTTTTCAGTGAACAACAACTAACACTTTGCACTGAACAGATGCGCAGGAATCCTTATCTGTTATGATAACATTGAACACTTCACAGTCAAATCTGTGTTTTCAACTGGAACAAAACATGACAAATTGTATACCCCGTTTATCTAGGCCCTTTGTGTATTGTTTTATGTATACATGTCACACTGTGGGACTGCGGGAAACGGTATCTCAAGATTTCTGGATGTATAACATGTGTAGTAATTTTGACAATAAAGCTGACCCGTTTTTTGGGGAGGGATGATCCTCTTTCCCTCGTGTCTGTTTTAGGGTTTTTAATGAATTTTAACCAAGGGTTAGGGGGTTAGGGTTAAGGGCTATTTATTAATTAAAAGTGATATGAGCATTTTAATGTATGTCATTTTTCAAAATGTTTAACTTTTCATTTCATTTCATTTTAAATGACTACAAATACAATAAATGCTAATCTTTAAGTTAAAGTGAAACATATGTTAGAGTGACTTCAGCTTCAAACTGAATATTAAAGTGGTTACTGTGAGGGAATAATTCTGTCTTCACTCCTAGAATTGAACCCTTTCCTGTGTGTTGACATTTACGATCAGCCCTGCTCCTTATCTCCCGTAAGGAATGTGATAATGCAGTGTATGTTGATGATACTATAAGTTTTATGACTTGATCTGGCGGACATAGGGAGTTTTACACCGCTGAGAACGCTGGCTTCTAAGCACCACGGATGTCAGAGACAGTCTCCAGGTGTCGATGCCCATCCCCAATATGTTGATTTGACTCTCTGTAAACTAGTTAAAGGGTCTACCAAGATGGGAGGCTGATCAGAATTGACATGGCAACCCACCCGTGCAGTCAGAACCTTTGGCTGCTGTGACTTGTGATTTGAATTTCTCCGGCCGATACTTGTATTAAATATCAGTGTTTGACATCAGAACTCCTGCTCGTCCTGTGTCTCCTTCATGTGTCGGTGACTCCCACTGCATTGCTACACAGAAGTTTCCTCCACAGTTACAAGGCACACTTTTTCTGTCTCATTCAAACTAAATGCTGTTCATGTTTTCAGTGGAAAGTGTCCTTAAATCCAATAAAACTATATTTTTAAATCCCAGGTGCAGATGTGTGTCTGTTGATACTCACATTCTTTTGGTTTGCTGGAGAAGGCTGAGAAGGTGAGGTACATGACGTACACACTGATGACTCCGGGCTGCAGCAGGCCTGATGTGGGCTGCACTGCAGGGACACAACATTAAACAAAGAATTCATTACTTACTGCTACATTCTTGAATTCTACCACATATTGTAAGTATTATAGCCATCAGTCTTTATTATCTGTTTTATATTTCCTATGGGTCCCAAATGTGAAATGTGTGAAATACGCTTTGTGATATGTCAAGTAGCTTTCAAAAAAAACAAAAGCATCCGATGCAAATGCTTTTATATTTTGTATTTGACAGTCAAATGAGACAAGTACAGGTCCTCACTGTGGAGCAAATTCTAATTTAAACTGATAAATGATTTATGGACAAAGTTTGTCTTTTGTTATATTTAATAAAGTAATAAAGAAAGTCTATATAAAATTGAAATCGATCTCAAATGCAGGAACAGAGCAACTTCATCCTCAAAGGATCAAACGGCTTTGCTTCCAGAAAACAGCTTACAGTAACACTATATAGTAGAGAGAAAATAGCCAACTGGTCCCACCCATCAACTGTCTTAGGCATTATCTAAACATCCCCCCCATTAAACCATAAAACCCCCCAGTCCTTAACCATTTGCAAATCCACCTTTTGCTCTTCCTGAAATGTCAATCCTAAACATATGTCTCTGTTAAACACATGTAGGACTACAAATACTATTTCAACGAGTAAAAGGCGATCAGAGTATAAGACATCATCTATATATATTATGTAAATGATTATATGAACATTTGACACGACACTCACGCTTCTGTATGCAGGGGGAGATGGCCAGCAGGGAGACGACCAGGCACAGGCTGCCGTTGATGGCCAGGAAGATCTTGTTCAGTAAACAGGCCTCGGGGTCAGTGTAGAAAACTCCCATGAAGACCAAGGCCCCGACCGCAGCGCTGAACAGCATCAGGGTCACAAAGGCCAGGGCCGCGTACCACAAGCGATTATGCGTCACTCCTGAACTCCTGCAGACAGAGAGAGAGCGATAGAGGAAGAGAAAGCAAAATCTTAAAATCTATTTTGCCATGGCTGGAATTCCAAGATTTGAATAAAAAACACATTCTATTACAAATTGAAAGGTTAGGGTTTACTGTAATGGTTACCAAGACATCTAAATATTTCAAAAACAATCAGCTGTGGTATGTGTGTCTGTGTGAAACTGAGCACACACACTCCTAAACCACATGCATCCTGGGAAATGTCGGCCAAGCCCCGCCTCCATCCACAAAAAAGCAAAGAAACACGACTTCTTCTTTCCAAACGTACTTAATACCCCCAGGGGAATACGTGTCATCCCAGCTTTCACATGATCAAACAAATAGCACTCCACTGCTCCTATTTACAGGTCGCTCACGTTAACCTAAGAGAGCTGGAGACTTTAGATTAAAAAAAGAGACAAGAGCAGATAGAAGACATGTTGCTCACCAGTTTGTGTTCCATCTGTGTGCAAACTTCACCAAAAGTACGAGCTGGATCAGCAGGAAAATGGAGCCGCCAGCCGCTCCTATGTAGCGCCACGCTGTGTGGACACAGGGAGAGAAAAGCTTTAGAGAGGAGAAGACCTTACAGCAGATATCTTTGACTTGATGCAAGATTATATTAAAAAACCAAAGATAAGATGGCAGGGTGATTTTCAGATGTTTGTGTGGAAGGCAGTGTAGTTCAGTGAGCTTGGATAATGATGCATAATTAGAAAACTGCAAACTTTTCTGATATGTTTTATCAATTCCTCTTACTCTTGTTGTGGAAACTTTCACTCGTCAACAATCTGGAGATGTAATACAAATAATAAAGTTGGTTCGATGCAAATCAAAGTTGTCTTAGCAGTTCTTTATTCAAGCTTGAAGGTACAGGTCATACAGAGTAGTCTGCAGGAGTGGACACAGAGGCAAGTGTGTGTGTGTGTGTGTGTGTGTGATTTATAGAGGACTGTTGCTGTGCAGACACAAAGAGATAACACTTTCTCCTGACTGTTATCTTGCAATGCTCTCATAAGGAACAAGCATTGTTCAAGTACGACCTTGGCAGGATGCTACCGTGGGATACAACAGGTCGAGTTGATCAAACATTTCTCAGTATAATATCATCATTTGGTTTTTACCATATAAAGTAATCTAAGACTACACTACACTCTTTACTTTGCTAATTAAGTGGGATTATAATATGAATATGTTCTCAATCAAAATACAGCATGAATACCAGCTTTGAAGACAGTCCTTTTGAGGGACCTCTCTTTACCTTCCAGAAAGACTTCCTCATTCGGGATGAAGAAGCCTCCAACGCAGCACGCCACCAGCACGATGAACTTCACCAACCAGAACCTGACATTTAAAACAGTGATATTGTTAAAGCTTCTACGTGGAAAAAGTAAACATAACACACAAAAACAGCTGACACAATAGATCTGTTTGCCAGCAGAAAAAAGATGAAACAGAAAAGAACACCTGGCTGTCTTATCTTTCCTCCTCCCTCCAGAGAGCTTCCAGCTTTGTATCTCTTAAGGCGTACAGATAAGACCCTCTCACAGGAAAGGGAGGGGATGATGTATTCTAAAGTCTCTGCACATTGATGGTCAAACTAACCTGAAAGCTGACCTGAACACTTAGAGATAAGACACACACACGCCTTCAACATTGCATATCAAATATACAAGATAAACATCGGAATAACAGAGGCGATAAATACTGAATGTCTGCCTAAGTTAGGATTTTGAAACTCAGAAAATGTATGTGTCAACACAAAGCATACAGTTTAGAAAACTAAATCAGTAATCTTGGATGAGATGACAGTTACAAATACTAAGCAACACTCAATGATATGCTCTGCATTATGAGGTAACAGGTGTCTATGTTTATGTCATAGTTGATATATAAGCGTATTCAATTATGTTCAGGAAAACTGTTTTCGAGATCCCCTCTCATGTTGCAGGTTAAATAGTTTGGACACAATATCTTATGATTTCTAGTATTTGCAGAGATACTGAATGGACCTAACTAATGGCCGAATGAATAAAAACCCAAGCACTAAGAAATAACAAACAACTCCACCTTTCACATTGCATAGAAAATATAAGAAGTAAACATGGGAAAATGCATGTGTCAACACAAAGCATATAGTATAGGAAATACAGAATACTTAGAAATAAGTCATCTTAGATAACAAGTAAATAATACTAAGCAACACATTTTGGAGGATGAGGTCTGCATTATAAGGTAACAGGTGTCTATGTTTATGTCATAATGTATATAAGCCTATTCAATTATGTTCAGGAAAACTGTTTCGAGATCACCTTTTAAAAAAAAAAATATATATATATATATATATTCTCTTTTTTCCTTTTTTTCTCACTCAAATTAATAATTATAACAAAGTACAAAAAAAGAAAACAATAATTCTCAAATAGTCTCTGTCGTGTTCAACAGGGGCAAGAAGAAGCTTAAAAAAACTTTTCTGGTCCTACCCCCTTTAGCATATATTTTTCTTATAAATAAAATATTAGGTCATCGTCATCAGCGACATGTTTCTCTTGTTAATTTGTTTGATTTTTGTTTTTTTTACAAAACAATCAGAAAGAAATTACTTTTACAATTACAAGAAATAACAACAAATGGGATTTTCCAGGTCCTGTTCATAACCATTCATGATTTGGCTCCTAAATAATACTTTCAGTTGAGATAGACTTGTACAATATTTCAGTGCATCATTACAGTTATTCCACAGACTAACACCTTTTGATGAGATGCAATGAAGTTTGGCATTTGTTCACCTGTCATGTTGTAGGATTAAATCTTTGCACACTACATCTTGTGATATGTGAACTAATAGCAGAATGAATAAAAACCTGACTGCTTGCAATGTGCATACCTTCCATCAAGTGATTTATTTGTGTTTACCTTTGTTTTCGGAGACCAACACAACACATTTAGGGTGCCAGGCCAGCAAGACATTACAGATGGATGTAAATAGTTTAATAAATGACAGGATGCAAAGTGGACAGAAAGGGGGGGGGGGGGAGGCCTTTCTCACCCGTTGTGCACGGCCGCCCTCCAGCCTGTGCTGTTGTGGATACGGATGGTGAAGATGGCGAAGAAGAGGAAGAAGCAGGCCATGCCGAAGCACACCTTGTAGACGGCCGAGTAGCCCACCAGAGTTTGGCAGTTCTTCTCTGCCTTCTCACACATCTGCTTGTAGAACGGGATCTGATTGACACAATTACAAACACTTTGATTAGATCATTATCTACCACCTCTGCTCATGTTTGTCTAGAAGGCTGCTTCACAGAAAAGGCCGGAGAAACGTCTATTCTGAGCGTCACGCCTCTAAAGAGCAGAAAGAGCAAACAGGCGGGCAACAACAACCCCTCTTTCTCTCCATGTGGCCCTCTTTCATCCCCCGTTTTCTGCGGGCTGTTAGAGGGGCCTTACAACTAACTGTCAGTGTGCAGAAACAAAAGGCGCAGATGAATAAATTAACCGCCTTCTATCAGCAAGGGATTGGGAAGAGCAAAGAGCAGAGAGAGATGGAGCAAAGGGAAAAGATTGGCAGATCCGACTTAAGAAAAAAAAAATGTCAACCTACAGTGAGCAACGTAATAAAAACACAAAGCAAAAAAACTGGAATCACTAAAGTAGATAAGGACGTTGCTGTGGCCTTCGACAGGAAATTGTGAGTGCTTCAGTGGCTCGGTGCCAACAGAAGAGACGGCCTTCGAAATGATAACCAGAGGGTGAAGGCTTGAATTTATTTCCTTTCTCTGATGCCCCCCTGACATTAGAGAAGTCAAATACAAGTTCTGCTTTTCAAACAGGGGTCAAGCTTTGAGAGAACCACAGATATTTACATTCAGATAACGCTTTGAGTCGGCTTTACTAGTTATTGGCAGAGTTTTTGTTCCTTGAGGTTATACACATGGGTTAGACGCCAGGGGATTGAGTTGTCATCACCTCAGTGTGGAGCACAGTCCAGAGCCAGATCACAACATAGAGTAAAAAGGCCAGTTGGGAGCTTTTGTCTCACGTCGAGGACCATATTAGCATGTCCATGGTGTCGTGATTAAGAGGGAAGGGGGCCGGCTGTTTCGGACAGCTGTAAATCTCTTGAGAAAAGACCAGCACTCTCGTACGCACAATGGCTGCTCTCTTAGCCGGGACTTCCCACTGTGCTCAGTGTGTGACTGGCAGTGTGCGTGTAAATGTGCATGTATGTGTGTGTAACCCAGCAGGCTCTGCGTGGGGCTATCAGAGGCCATTTTGTGCCTGGATGAGTCTTTTACAGGGCTGCCCTCTCACAAGGAGACACACAGTAGGGAGTCATTTGAATACTGTGTACAGTAGACACTGGCTGGGAAAGAGAGAAGAAAAGACAGCAGAAGAAGATTGGTGGAGAAATACAGAGTTTTCAAATAGCATCTTGATTTCAGTGATTGCCATAGTAGCGCTGTCAGCTCCTAGTAATCATCCTAGTCTAGTAAATGCTTATTCAGCAACTAAACCTTATATATTGGAGGATTCCTTAAAGAGGGACATTAACTCTAAAGTTCAGATAATTCCTTATAACTCAGAAAAAAGAGAAGGGAGGATGAAACGAAGATGTATCACTACAGTCTGACTATTATTATTATAAAAATATAATATTATAACAGTCAATACTTCGGATTATTCTTACTAAGGTCCATTTGAGCAAAAGTCAAACCACATCTATATTATTAGTATTGTAATTTGTAACAGATGCAACCGAAGCCTCAAGGTAATGTCGGGCAGGCAGGAAGTGGAACGTTCAGAGCATATATAGCATATATATATATAGCCTATATATACATACACACAAACTAATTTTGCAGACCCTATCCCTCCGTAGTTTTTCAAGTAGCAGGATAAATGCCAGCGTTCTCCTCCGGTTTACAGCCACTGTGTAAATTATATATATAGAATAATTATGATGATGAATGCATTTTTTACCACTAAAATACAGCAACACATCTTTGATTCATGTCGTTTATAACTGGGATATTACAATTATTATTAACTTTGTCTGTACAAAGTAGCCTGTCCAGGAAATATGCCCAAATCAACAAAAACTGCGAGCCGGCAGGCAAGACGCTCCGCTTCTGAAATGCTTCTGAAACGCGCCCGGTAGGGTATGACGCAGGAGGAGGCCGGACCAAAACCGCGGCGCAGCCGTTACGCGACGCAGACGGACCCGGTGGAATCTAGGGGTCACAGTTCTGTTGACATTTCTCAGAAACACAGAAAGAGTCAATCTTATAATAATCCTGCGTGATAATGATTCAAAGAGGGGGGAAACACATGAGAGAAATAAGGATCAAATGAGAGGGCAGCTCCTGTGTATCTTCTCACAACTTCAGAGGCTATAGGGGCAACAAACTAAAAGCTACCAGCCTGAACTCCTGCCTGCTCCACTATGGCCTTAATTCTGCCATGATATACAAGGGATATTAAGGTATTACAGAGGGATAGCTTATTTGCCTGTTGCAGGATAACATTTCTAAACATCTATTTACCCCACAGAGTTAAACACCAAAGATATCTCACTCGAACAGACAACGTCTAGTTAAAAATGAGTGGAGTTTGTATATCCTCTTTCCTTTTCACTTCTGCTCCTTGGTAGTCAGCGTTTCTGCACACTGCACTCTAACGACACTCCTTTGTGTATAGTTGCTAACTTCTGCAAAATCAGTAGCGGGAAGACAGTAACACAGCGGTAGGCCAAACAGTGGAAAAGGTCACAGTGTTGAAGCTACTGTTGGCTTGGTAACTACAGCCCGTGAGCTGACCCCCCACTCTTTTAGTCAGTAAACTAGACACAACACATGCTGACTGCAGTGGGGTTTGAACCTGTGCTCCCCTGATCCGAACACCAACACACTACTCCACTGCGCCACACGCCTCCCTTAACAACGACGCGGCAGAATTAAGACTTATTGCTTGGGGGAAAAAATATAAATTGATGTCAACTATAATATAAAGACTAGAAAATGCAGACATAAATACTTTTGTGAGCAAATAGACTGCATGTTAGATGATCAGAGAGCAGAAAGGAATTTAACAAATCATAAAAGTTGTTTCGCGATGCAATCTCATTTCTTAAAATCCAAAGAGAGCCCAAATTCCCATACATCAGTGTAGAAAAACCAATTCACAGCCATCAATGCTCTTTGTGCCTTGCTCACCTATGCAGAAGTTTGCTCCAAAAATCTAAATAAATCTAGACAAATGTATGTCAAAATAAAAAGGTGGGTTAACTACCTTGAGGATTTATAAATTGTTAAGGAACTTTTTCATTCTTTAATTATATACCTCTGTGTATATGCACGTTTATATTAAAAGCATGTGTTTGTGCTGTATAGTGATACTTTGCTTTGGTGATTTATGCACTTACATTAACTCTCATCACCCCCTCCACCGTGGGGGACATCATGATGACACAGACGATGGTGACCAGCAGGAAGTAGAAGGCGTACATGATGCGGGTCCCAGTGGACTGTTTGATGTTGGGGCAGCAGTTACAGCAGCAGGCGCAGGCCGCTGATCCGCAGCAGCAGGCCAGCTGCACACAGAACAATGGAGAAAAGAGGGAGGGGAAACATGACCATATCAGTTTCAGGACTTTCCACATCATTATAACCCATCGGACACAGACATAATGGATTTATCGGGCTCTTGGATAAGGAATGGCCAGGGTTTCAATGTGCACTTTGAAAACAATGCTGTCGCCTACAGAAGCTTCACTTGAAAGGAGGGAATGAAGCAAAATCCCCCACTCTTATGGATGAAGAAGTTTACCATTCACTCGTTGCAACTAATCAAACAGTAAAATGATAACAAGAGGAGCGTACAACAAGAAATCACACTGTCTGAAATCTGAACAACATGCCGCCTCTATCCTTAGACCCTCAATAATGCAATTTTTATCGCTATCTCCGACTTTTATTTTTATTTAATTTATTTTTATTTTTTTAATTATTACTATTATTATTATTATTAATTATTTTTTATCTCTCAAATTGTATCTGTGTCCTTTGTTGTGAAGTGCTTCGAGATTTGTCTTGGCAGATGAGAAGCGCTATATAAATTAAATGTATAATTATTATTATTATTATTAATTCAGTTCAAGCAGAGCTAGAAGAAAAACAAGGGGAACAAATGGAGGAACCTCAAAGCAGAAGGGCATGGATTCCTCTTTCAGGATGGCCACACATGCAATGTACCGAATATGGACAGAAATAGCAGCAGTAAATTACTACAGTCGGTTAAACCGTAGAAACCAAAACCGATGAACTACACACCGCAAAGGTGGCCTTACAAGGTGTCTCCTCGAACAAGTTCTATGTTACAGTATCATTTATTTGTTTGTTTATTTGGCAGGGACATTAATGAACACTTAAAACTTGAAATACGCCAAGTGTAAATATGCCGGATTTAGCTTTGAGCTACTTTCCATCCGCAGTCCCTCACATAAAACATTAAGAAAATGAAAGTTACAAACATAGCAGTACAAATACATAAAATGGAAGAAAAGTGCAAGAGTAAGTATTTAGGACATGGTAATACAAAATAGCAGCATCGATACATAAAGTGCAAGAGGAGATTCCCCTGGATTAAAGTGCATTTAGCGGTGATCGCACGTCTGTTTGTTTCTCAACCATTCTTTGAGTTGACCTTTAAAGCTATGGAGAGTGGGACAATCCCGTATCTCAGTTGGGAGGCTATTCCACAACGAGCTGTCTTTTATGGAAAGAACATTTTGTCCAAAAGTGGTCCGGCAGCAGTGGACTTCACAGTCTCCTCTGGTTTCTGACCTAGTGCAACGTCCAGTGTTTATTTTTAATTCCCCTAAGGGAGGGGGGGGGGGCCAGTCCATGTGAACATTTGGTAAATCAGATGTACTTAGCGATACTGATAATGGATAAACAAAACAAAATGCACTCATAACCCTTTAATTGCAAGACCATTTCAGTAAAGTGTGCGTTAAAGTAATTGTATCTTAATCCATCCAACATTTTTTATAAAGATTGTTCAAAGGTTGCAGCTATAGTAGCGAAATGCGAATGGGGGGCAGAATTTTGGGCCTTCTGATACACTTTTGTCGAAATTAAGCTTGCGCCATGCTGAAACAGCTACTTCTTACTGCAGAAGTATGGCAGCTACTGGGCTATAGAAGAGATACCCGCCTGACTATCTCTTTACTCATTCATGGTTTCTATCACATGAGACAAATCCCTTCCTATCCTTCACAGTGGCAACTCTTGGTCAGCGCAGACAGTGAAGTCTTGTCTGAAAACACACACACACACACAGACTCACTCACTCACTCACTCACTCACACACTCACTCACAGTAGCCGACTCTGTTTCTTCTGACAGTTTCTCATACAGAGGGAGAATCTCATAAAGAGAGGCACTGGGTTCTATTTAGGAAAGAGGCTCTGTAATTATACAGTATAACGTCTTTCTGTAGCCACCCCACCCTGCCTCTGTAAGCCTACGACTCCTCATCCTCCTGCAGAACACACACTGCTGTGGTGAGAGGTGAACTTCTGTTGTGGTTCTGCTATCGAGGTGTGGTACACTGTAAAAAGAAATGCTACGTTGGTGCTTCTCTGCTTTCCTTTGTATGTTCTCCCTTATGGGATAAAACACATACTTTTCTACTCAAAAGGCAAAGGTCACATACATGCCAAGGTTGACCATGATAAGTGTTTTCAGCTACAGGGAAAATTGGTCTCTAGCTACAGTCATGATAGCATTAGGTTAGAGAGGTTGTAGAAGTAATATATATAGTTGTTATTCGTTCATAACAGTCAAAATCAACATCTCTGTGACGCAAAAGAGAATTTACAGCTAGATCGGCAAAATCTGAGTTGTTCTGTCTTTCAGTAATTCTCTTGCTTTTTATAATGACTGAAAACATCTCTACCACCAGCTTGACATTCACTTTATTATCACCCTGAATAACTGATTCTAACTGGTTGCTGCCTTCACACACAAAGGCTTTGCCATCAATCCAGCTGGAGGTGACATGATTTAATCCCATCCCTCAATCATAACAGCATCTTATCTTCTGTGAGTGTGTGTCCTAAGCCCGGGTCTGTACTGTGGCCAGGGTGTATTGCTGTAGTAAAGCCAGTGTGCAACATTGTCTGATGCGTTGTGTTACGCTCCAGATGCCAGTAATGTGCGGTATGCTGCAGGCTCGTGGATCCACACAGCCACATGGTCAGGATCAGGCTACTTCTCTGGCCACATGCCTCTGCCTTCCCATTCCCATTGTCCTGAGGTTTCCCTGCTAGTGTTTTTTACGGAGAGATTTAACAGTTTTTTTGCCTAGCGATGAAGAGTGGTAACCGATACCCTTGCCTTTTGTATACGAGCTCTGTGGTGTCTAGTGTCAGTTTGCTGGTTCACTAAACCGATTCCCATGTGAAACGAAACTCATTTATGCTTCCACCGAGTTCCCCTCTGAGGAAGCATTGATGCCTGTTGCTTTGTTTTTTTATTTCATTCATTAATATATTAAAGAGCAAAAGCAACAGGCATCGATGGTGGCAAAATACTTAACTGCACCTTTCGGATAAAACAAAAGTATGAGGCTTCAGGGTAGCAAGAATTCACTGGATTATTCAAGCGTGAGTGCATAGGTCAACATACAATGATGTGTAATTCCTTCACCAATATTGTAATATACAATAGTAGAAACGCAGAATAAATAGGTCAAATAAAAAATGTGAACCCCTCGTGCTAACCGGCTAAGGGTTATGGGCGACAAACACAATAACTTCTTTGATGCCAGAACAAACAATCCGGTGTCCGGTGCCCTTGAGCAACACATTGCTCCCCGGGCGCTGTACACTAGCTGCCCACTAGCTGCCCACTAGCTGCCCACTAGCTGCCCACTAGCTGCCCACT